>JANBXA010000707.1:0-284043 GCA_030556225.1 Cricetiscus sungorus
TGTGAGTTCAAAACCAGGCTGATTACATCAGAAGTTCCATATCTGCCTGGGTTACAGATCAAGATTCTATCTTAGAAAGAAAAAAAGGGAAACCTTTACATTTATGACAAATTTAGATGAGTGAACCCCTATAGTTTTATAGATTAAAACAATGAGCTTAAGTCCAGTGTCATAACGTATGCCAGTAACTACAGTACTCAAGGGTAGGGCCAGGAGAATTGTACATAAGTTTAGAACAGCCTGGACTACAGAGTGAGACTGTCTCAAAACCAAAATTTACAGGGAAAGTGACCTTTTGTTGACTGCTGAGTTACACACTGAAGAGTCCTACTAATACTTTTTAAATTAATATTACATAATAAAGTTGAATGGATCACTTAATTATACAGACATGTCTTTTATTGAGCTTTGCAAATATGCTACTTTTTAAACATTAAAGTAATTTGGCAACTCTAAATTGAGCAAGTCAGTAGTGTTTTCAGTAGCTCAAGTGATCATTGGCATCCTTAAGCTATAAAGTATTTTTAATTAAGGTTATATCTCATTTTCAGAAATGAAGTTTCAAACATTTAATAGGCTACAGTAAAGTATTAAAATGCTGTTGCTGCTGCTTTTGTTTTTTATTTTTGTTTTATTTTTTGAGACAAAGTCTTTGTGTATAACCCTGGATATCCTGGAACTCACTATGTAGACCAGGCTGGCCTTTAAACTCAGAGGCCCCCTGCCAGTTGCCTCCTGAGAACTGGGATTAAAGGGTTTGCCACATTATATAACAATGTTATTTTTGTTGTTGTTGTTGTTGTTTGTGGCAGTGCTGAGTTGATTCTAATGAATTTATTTGACATGCACACACAGCCAATCTCCTAAATCTCTTGCCCATTTTTCTTTTGAGTTTTTTCTTTGATTTGTAGCAGCTTTTCATATTTGAATGAATCCCTTTGAGTTGTAGGTGCTATAAATTCTTTTTTTTTTTTTTTCTTTTTTGAGATAAGGTTTCTATGTATTGTTTTGGAGACTATCCTGGAACAATCTGTCTGTAGACCAGGCTGACCTCGAACTCAGAGATCCTCCTGTCTCTGCCTCCTGAGTGCTGGGGTTAAAGGCATGCACCACCAAACATGAGGTATTAATTTTAACTTAGTCCAGGTTTTCGTTTACAGTTAATGCCTTTGATGTCTTAGTTAAAGATAGCATCCCATCCCCCATGTATGTTCTTGTTTTCTCTCCCTCCCTCCCTCCCTCCCTCCCTCCCTCCCTCCCTCCCTCCCTCCCTCCCTCCCTCCCTCCGTCCCTCCGTCCCTCGTCCCTCCTCCCTCCCTCCCTCCCTCCCTCCCTCCCTCCCTCCCTCCCTCCTGTCTAATGTAAAAGAAAACACTTATTTGTTTGAAACATGATTCATTGTTCTAGAGCTCACCAACTGGGCTAATGTGACTGGCCAGTGAGTCCCAGGGATCTTCTGTCTTTGCTTTTCCAGATGCTGAGATTGCAAGTACTTGCCACTCTGCCCCATTCTTTTAGAAATGTGTGTGTATTGAGAGGGGAATAGTAACCACATGGAAATTGCTTGCCTGGCACATGGAAATCAGGGGACAGCCTTGAGTGTGTGCCCTTAAGAGCTTTCTTTTTCTTTAAGGTAGTATCTCTCTTTGACAAGGCTGAGCAGTTCCACAGGGACCCTCTTGCCGGGATCCCTCAGCACTCAACTTACAAACACATGCCACAGCTCCTTTATTTATTGTATGGATGGGGGTATACATTGGTGCAGGTGCTTACCTGTGCACGGGAGGTCGTCTGTCCTTAATATCTTTCTACCTTTTGTTTGAGATAACATCTTTGATTCATCTGAATATTGTCATTGTAGGTCAGGCTGCCTAGTCCATTAACCAGGGATTTGCCTGTCTCTGCCTCCCATCTCATCATTGCTGGATTTTGAATTACTGGTATAGTCTACTATAGTACTTTTTCTGTGTGTTCTGGGAATTGAACTCAGATCCCCATGCATAGTAAATACTTTACCATATGAGCAGTCTCCAGAATCTCCTCTAACTTGAATAAAAGATAATACTCCATATTTATGAGAACTTCTAAAATGTTGCTCTTTATGCTAGATGGTGGTGATACACACCTTTCAGTCCAGGATGTGGGAGACAGGAACTGGGAGTTCAAGACCAGCCTGGTCTAGAATAAGTTCCAGGACAGCCAGGAATACACAGAGAAACCCTGTCTTGAAAAACTACAAACTAACCAAACAAACAAAAAACCAAAAAACAACAACAAAATTTTTCCCTTTTCATTTAAAAGCTTTGCAACATACCTGAGATTAAATTTTGCATGTAGTGAGGATGAGTTCTCTATCCTCCATGTGCTAGGACTATAGGCATGCATCAACAACTCAGCTTCTTTGCCTTCTTGAACTCCCATAATGCAATGTTCATTCTCCTGTGATTTACAGCACCACCCACCCCCTACCCACCTGTCTCTCCCTTTCCTTTTCACTCCCCAGCTCCTCAACTGAACTAATTTAAGACTTGTCCATGTTCAGAAATTCTACTTGACCTATTCTGTTTTTTTTTTTTTAAACCTTTGAATTTAAATGTTTCATTCATTGAAGGTTTTGATTGAAAGCTTTCGGTTGGGAGTATTGTTTTGATTTGTTTTTATGAGCTCTTTATTGAATTTTTCATTCAGGTCATGAATTGCTTTCCTGAGTTCATTAAATTATCTGTCAGATTGTTTGTCTCATGTAATGCTTCAGTATGATCATTATTCTGAATTCCTTTCCAGACAGTTTATAAGTTTATTTTTTATTTTCGGTCAGATGCTAGGAAATAATTGTGTTTAATGCCCCACCCCCCAACCCAGTTTTTCTGCTAGTCTTTCCATTAGGTATGGTGGGTAACTTTGATTCTGTTTTGACTCTATATGGATTCTGCAGTTTTCTCTTGACTATGGTTCTTGTGGGAAATATCTGTACTTATGTTAGTGATCTAGGCTGCAAACATACATCATTGTGCCAGTGTCACAGCTTTTCCTCCTCTTAGAAAAGGCCTGGGTTACTTCTGTTGACTTTTACTGTATAAAGCTCTGTAACCTAAGTGTGGTCACTGAGTTTGGGAGCAAGGTCTCAGCTTTTCTGCTGAAAGTAGATCTGTACATCATGTACAAGCATGATGGAATAACAGTTGTCTCTCAAGAATGGAGTTACACGTAGCTACTGTCCCTCAAGGTAGGATATGCTCCAACAGTGGGTCTATTAGATCATGGTTGGGGATACATATCATGATCTCCTACTCTGGTGATAAAGTCATATAAACACCAAGCAACTTTCTAAATTGTAAAGAGCCTATGAAGACCATGGGGGTCATCTCTGTAGTCACCTACAGAAGCAGTAGAGACTGTTGGTATCTATCTCCCTATTTCTTAAGAAGTCCATCTTCGCTATCAGACAACCATGGTGGTGGAAACAGGTCAGAGAAGAGGCAGCCAGGTTCTTTCTTCTCTATGGTTCTGTTTGGGGACTTGGTGCTCCACAGCAGTCTCACTACTTATGGAAGCAGAAGTAGGATTATGCTGAGTTTGAGCCTCCATGGATTACCAGCCTGTGGTACACAGGGAAACACTTTGTAAGACAAAACTAGTCCTTTTTACTTTCAGTCTTTTTTGAGGCACAGAGTCTAGTGTTCTAGTTGTCTCACCATCTTCAGTTCTGTAGCACTTTAAATGTCTATACATTTCCTTTATTTGGTTCTTCATTCCTGATTTGTAATTTAAATGCTATTTAAATAAACCACATATACATAAATTAGACACACATTTTACCCTTGGTAAATTCAGACCCTACTGTATGATCAAGAGTGTGTGGATTTGTTAGTGGAAGACTGTATAAGTCAAAGAACCTCGTGCAAAAATAAATAAATAAATAAATAAATATTCATTTTATTCAGTAAACCGAGACTATTGCTTAGTCATGTGAGTTAAATAAAGGTTGATGAAGAGCTTCTTGTGTTTCATTATTTAACCATTTAGGGGACATCCAGTTTGTTTTCAGTATTTTTGCTTCCCACAATGATTCAATGATTCAATAAACTCTCCTCATTTATTCTAAAGACAGGTTAGAAGTTCTTCATTTTAAAAAAAAGTAATTTTAAAAGCCATATTTTGCTAATGGGAATTTTAGCTTTTGCCTAAAGTAAAACAAGATCTGTACTTTTTTCTTTTGTTAGTCATTAATTCCCTCCTTTTTGGTTTGATTTACATAGAGGAATATTATGTTAATATTAGTCATTCATAGTAGTCCAAGCATTGAGTCACAGAATTCCAGGCATCTCTTAGACACAGTTGACTCACTTTCTGTGTCATCATGCTTTCTGTCATGTTTATTCATTGCAATAGAGATGTGTTTTTATTTTACTAGATCTGTTATATCTTTATGTTAGCAGAGTTTGTTTGGTTAATGAGTAACATCAAAATGTCTAAGTTAGTATTCAAATTTCAGTAAATCTTTATCTTTCAATGTTTACTAGATATTGTGTTAGCTTTTCAATAGTTGTTTAGTGTGTGATTTCTCTGTCTATTCTGTTTCCTGGGATGAAAATTAAAAACCTGATGGCAGTAGATTCAGAGGTAAGGACCCTTAGCTTACTAACTTCTTTAACATTTCTAACACTATAATTTCCCATATAGTATTTTTATGGTATTGCTAAGCCCCCCCACAGATACTTTTTCTCAGCTATTCTTAAAGTAATTTAGGGATTCTCAAACTAGAAAATCATTCCAAAATGAAGTAATTTTATTATCTGTGTGTAACAGCCTGGCACAACTTGCTTTCTACAGACAGCAAATAGAACATGGTGGAAAAGAATTTAACACTAAATGTAAATCTCAAAATAAGTCATGTCAGTGATAGTCCAATGTAATTTTGTATGTGCTTTGTTGATTAAAAGTCTCTTAATGTGACATTACTTTATACCTTTTAATTGGAACTCATTTTTTTCAGAGGAAGAGAATTATAAAGCTGTATGTTAAATGTAGCTTCCCTTTCTAGAGGAAGATTTGGAAAAAAGATGTATTTTTTATATTAAAACAGAAATGCATGTATTTTGGGTATGAAAGTAAAAAGGAATAGAAACATTAAGACTAACCTTAGTATTGTGTTAAAAGGTAAATCTAAATTCACAAAGACATTTTCTTTCTGTCTCTTAGAGTACTCCTATGGAAACATTTTTATGAGTACATTATCTGATATTTTGAAGTTTGTTAAGCTGTCAATTTTTGCAACTGTATTGGTAAAAAAAGTATGTAAAAAAAAATATTTGTTCAAGCCAGACACAGTGGTACACTCCTTTAATCCCAGCATTGTAACACAGAGGCAGGCATCTGAGTTTGAAGCCAGCCCAGTCTACATAGTGAGGCCCTGTCTTGGGGGGGGGGGTAAGGGGAGATATGTATGTATGTATGTATGTATGTATTATGTAATACTATTTCCTCATATGTATTGTAATTTTTATTATTTGATGAACTTTATATAGGTTGACTATCCTTTATCTAAAATTCTTGGGACCAGAGTGTATTGTTTTGAGGATGGGATTCAAGTTTAATCACAAGATTTGTGATTTCACATATGTCTTATAAACATCACCTGAGGGTAATTGTGCATAATATCTTTAAGAATTTTGTGTGTGAAACAAAATTTCTTCAAAGTTAATTTTCCATTTGTGATATTATGTCAGATCTCAAAACCTTTTGGAATTTGGTTCATTGCAGATTTTCAATGTAGGGCCAAACCATTCAGCTCAAACCATGATTTTATAGTCAACTGCATTTGTAAAGGCCTTTTTCTCATCTTAGCAGTTGAAACACCCTATATTTTCTTGAGACTTATAGAGTTGTAGAAATAATAATTGTGTGGTTAATAATGTTTTCATTTTATTCAAACATTTATTTATTTATTTATTTATTTATTTATTTATTTATTTATTTATTGCTATTTTGTTATGCCATCTTTCCAAACAGGATAATGAAAAGAGAACTCCTTTACATGCTGCTGCCTATCTTGGAGATGCAGAAATCATTGAACTACTTATTTTATCTGGTAGGACGACTCCTGTGATAAGTTCATGTTTGGTTTTTTGTCATAATTAGTGTTTATCAAGCTTGAGTGCCTACTGTTTCTTAATAGTGGTTTCATAAATTGTGACCAATTGATTCACTCTACAAAATATGATCACATAATGTGTTGTAGGTGCTTAAAGAACTTTAAGAAGTAGAACAAAAGTTGCTGTCCTTATAGGAGGAATGAGAATGAAATAAATGTTACAAAAGGCCTTACATATTGTAATTTTCATGGGCCTCATTGAATACAGAGTTACAAGGAGCCAATTATATCTATCCAAAGGTGACTTCTCCAAAGGAGACAGGGTAATAGTGGTAATAGTGGCCCAGCAGCTACGTAGGAAGAAACAAATCATACTGTATACAGAAATTTAAGGCAGGGCTAACAGAACTTATTTCTTTAAGTGGCTTTTATTTTGAGCTGTGGATATTGATAGTTGGTAAAGTGCTTGTTGTGTAAGCTGCAACTTGAAGTTTAGATCCCCAGCACCCACATAAGAATCCAAGTGCAGCAGTTCACAGCTGCAATCTCAGTTCTGGGGAGGCAGGGACAGGTAGATGTCTAGAGTTCAATGGCCAGCTAAACTGCCTAGCAAAATCAGTGAGTTCAAGGTTCAGTAAGAGACTAAAAAAAAAATAAGTAGAAATTAATTGAAAGACAACCCAACATTGACTTCTGGTTTTCACATACACATATATACCACATGTACCTATATAGGAAAAGACACATATACACCCCCGAAAGAAAATAGCTTTTATTTCAATTTTTAAAAGGTGTTTAAAATGCCTTTTTAGAAATCATGCTTTATGGGCTGAGTGTGTAGCTCAATTGATCTCCCATATAGGAAACCCTGGGTTCCATACCCAGCTCCCTAGCACTGCCTAAACTAGGTGTGGCAGCACACATGTTACTGTAATCCCTGCTCTGGAAAGAGAGCAGCAGGAGAATCAGGAGTCCAAGATAATTCTCAGCCTACAATATATAATACCCTATACATGCATTCATGAGCAGGGGGTGATTCTAGTTTATTTCTCTTTTTTACCTTCTAAACTTTTCAGTGAAGTCTTCTATTATATAACACTAGAACTTACTTTTATTGAATAGCTTATTGACACCAGACTGGCTATGAATCCCAAAGCAGGAAGTCAAGTGGTTTAGAAATATTTTTATTATTGCCAGATTTTTTTTTTTAATGTGTATGAATACACGTATGTATGTTCCCCACATCTATGCCTGGTACCTATAGAGGTTACAAGAGGGCCTTTGAGGTCCTGGAACTAGAGTTATAGGTGCTTGTGAGCGACCATATGGGGGCTGAGAATTGAACCCAGCCACCCTGCAAGAGTAGCAAGTGCTCTTAAGTTGCCAAGCTCTCTCTCCAGCCTCATAACTAGGTTATTTTACTGATTTGTTTGTAAAGGATATGAGACACTGATTTGTTCTTTTATTGCTAGATTGAAGATACAGTTAAGAGAAAGAAACTTTGTAATATAGTCTCCTTAAAATTCCCTCATTAAGTCTGGAGAGATGGGTAAGTGGTTATGCGCACTGGCTGCTCTTCCAGAACCAGGTTCAGTTCCCAGCACCTACATGGCAGCTCACAATTGTCTGTAACTCCAGATCCAGGGGATTTGACACCCTCATACAGACATGCATGCAGGCAAATCACCAATGTATATAAAATAAAAATAATAAATTGTACAGTTTCAAAACTACTTCATTAAAATTTTGCCACTATACATTTATTTAAATTTTTAAAATCTGGCCCATAACAAATTTTACAGTTACGTAGAATTAAATATGATATGGACCT
Organism: Cricetiscus sungorus; assembly: GCA_030556225.1. Taxonomy (NCBI): domain Eukaryota; kingdom Metazoa; phylum Chordata; class Mammalia; order Rodentia; family Cricetidae; genus Cricetiscus; species Cricetiscus sungorus. The sequence continues at coordinate 7,926 of JANBXA010000707.1, forward strand.
ATCTATTTCTTTATGAATTATTTCGTCTCTGTTTACTCATCAGTTTTCAGCTAAAACTGAAATTATGAACAAAAAGTTGAGAACAGATCCTGCTTCTTAACTAAGGTATCTTTTTAGCAGAATATGTTGATGAGTCGAAACTTAATACATGGAATTTTTGTCACAAAATTATTGAAAAATCATTTTCTTTAATGTTGAAAAATAACTGTGGTACAGCTAGAGAGATGACTCACTGACCTAAATACTTGTCACATTAGCATCAAGACCTTGGCATCAAGACCTGAATTTGAATCCCCAGAACCCATGTGAAGCTAGGCATGATAGCATGTTTCTAATCCTAGTGTGCCCATGCGAGGTAGAAGGCAGAGACAAAAGAATCTCTACAAGCTACAATATATGGTGGTGAGCAACAAAGATAGCACTGTTTCAAACCCAGTGGAAGGAAAGTTCTAGCACATGAGGTTGTCTTCTGACTCACACACACATCATGTGGTCACATACACAGCATACATAAAAAGATAAAAGAAGATAGTTGTATAAGAAGCAGCACAGTTCTGTTTATTTTAATGTGTATGACTTTTGATAACTCTATTGCTATGGGGTTTTTGTTTTTAAAGAATATTTTAATATATAAACTATTTTATATGACATTGATTTCACACACACACATTTAATTAAGATTTTTATACTCAGAAGAAACTTCAGATGCTAGGGCTGAGTCAGTCTTGGTCTCTTTGTTTTAAGAGTGAATATTCCCATAAGGACTTTTAGTTACCTTATGGAAACCATTTCATGTCTAAATGGCACCAGAGGCATTCTTGTTTGACAGATTACTGAATCAAGAAGTGGACTTTAAAGCTTGATACCTTCTGAGTTTGGTCTATAGAAGTGAATAAATAGCAAACAGGCCTGTGATTTATGACTGACATACCTCTAACAAGTAAAATGATGTAATAACTAAGTAAATTTTAAGTGGGTTTATTCTAACCAAGTGTATTTTATTTTTGGGCAGCATGCTCTTCTTTATTTAATTATACTATTGGAACTGAAGGTGGCTTTCTCCTCAAGTCCATAGACTTGTATGGAGTGATTTTTTTGCTGATTGACTGTTAACTCTTCCTCATCACCACTAACTGCATTGCCTATTTGATCTCTTCTTTAGCATAGTGTTTTTTTTTTTGTAGGGAGATGACCTAGACAGCTCCAGATCATATGAAAGATTGCTTGGGATTTTAGAACACATAGCCAAGAGAAAGGAACACATTGATACTAGTACAAAATGTTCTTTTAGAGAACTCAGTAGCCTTCCTTATATATGAAGAATCTTCACTGAAGTCAGTGTCCATCCTCATTGGACACATATTTTCTTGTAATAGGTAGGAATTTTTTTTATATTTTGGTTTATGGTGGTGCTGTTTTACTATTTCTGTTTCTTTTATAAAACACAATAAAACTGATGTACAGAAGGAAGGGTTTATTTGGGGCTTATGGGGACACAATGTGAGCAAGAATCAGACATAGAGGCTGGAGTGTGAGGACTCATATCTCAGACCTCAAACAAGGAGAGCGCTGGAAACCACATGGCTTTTTAAACTTCAAAGCCAGCCATCAGTGACACATTGCCTCCAACAAGGCCACACCTCCTAAGCGTTTTCCAAAAGAGTGGGGATCAAGTATTCAAATGCACATTATTTATTGGGACATCTCATTTGAACCACCACATTCCACTTGTTGACCCACACAGGCTTCTGACCATTTCATAATGCAAATAACTTGAAAACTCTCCCTAGTCTTTTGCAGAGTCCAACTGTTTTAAAGTCTCTTCTGAGATTCAAGACAGTCTCTTAGTTGTAAATCTGCTCCCCCCTAAAATCTAAACAAATTACATACTTCCAACATACAATGATACCATATACACATTGTCATTCCAAAAGGGAATAATAGAAACATATTGGAAAATAGTAGATCAAAGCAATACCAAAACCCTGCAGGGCAGACTTCAAATTCTTTAGCTTCTTGTGTGATGCCAAAGTGCTTAGATGTCACTATCCTTCCAGTTTCACTACCTGCAAGATTAGCCCCACCACCTCGACAACTCTTTAACATCTTGGGGTTTCCAACACAACCCAGATTTTACTTTTCATAGCTTCAGACAATGACCTCTTCAGGCCTCCATGCAGGGGACACCCCCACTCACACCTGCCTAGCCTCAATGACTCTCTTAAACTGCAGAGGAAGTTTATCTTTCATGTATCCTTCATGACTCTAAGCCAGCACCATGTGGATGACATGGCCCCACAGCCTTTAAACACATTAGCACCACCTATTGTTTTTGTTTTGGAGAACAGAAAATTTTTTTCAAAAGTTGGAAACTTAACTGGGTGTCGTCTTGTCCTGAGTGCATTCTTTCCTTTATTCCGAGGCATATTTGACCTCTCCTTAATGGTGTGAATCTTAAAACTTAAAGCCCTCTTCCTAAGCCACAGCAGTAATATTTAGTTTGCCAGTGTCTTTTTCTCACCAACCTGTATGTTTTGTATTTCTTTGTACCCCATTTGCTCCTTTACATTGTAGATAGACCTATATATGATTGCTAATAACCATACAACAAAGCCAATATTAGGCTATCTTGAAATCTCCACCAAAGAAATTAGTTCATTACTTTTAAATTTAGCCTTAAGAAAGTTCTTAGACAAAGTAAAAAAATCAGACACATTATTTGCCAAAATATCAGGAATGGTCTCTAGCCTAGTTGTTAATATTGTTCCATCTGAAATCTCTTAAGCTGAGCCTCTACTTTTCACATAACTCAAAGCACTACTGTCTTCCACACTCCAACTAAGGTGCCCACTAAGCTCCCATCAAGCTTAAGTGTTCAACTACGTTTCTAGTTTAAAATTCCAAGCTCCTCCATATTACTCCAAAAAGCAGCATGATTCTGCTTTAGTTACTTTTCTATTTCTGTGGTAAAATACCATGACTAAGATAACTTGCAGAAGAAAGGGTTTGTTTGGTCGGGGCTTACAGTCCCAGAGGGTTGGGGTTCATAATGATTGTGACAACATGAGAGCTGAGAGGACTCACATCTTAAACCACAAAACAGGAAGCAGAGTGAACTGGGGAAACTGCAAATCCTGCCCCCAGTGACACAGACATCCAGCAAGGCCAACTAGGGACCCAAGTATTCAAATGCCCAAGGCTTATGGGGAACATCTCGTTCAAACGACCACAGCTAGTAGTAACTATTTCCTCATTGAAGGTGGTGTTTATTCATATTATCTTATTATTTTTTCACAACAATTTTCATAATAATTTATTATTGTTTCTTCATATTAGTTTTGGTGAATTGTTTTAAAAATAAACTATGAAATTTGTAGTCAAGTTAAATTCATTGGAAAATAATAATTTGTATATGATGCAGCTCCAAGATTTGTAAGTAAATAGTGTTTTTGATATCATACATATAGCCAAGCTTTCTTAGAATCTATAGTTAAACTGAGATCCACTGGAACTAATAATTGTTTTAGAAGGAGTAAAAAATAACAGTAAACAACAATTAATGTATCTCTTTAGTACTGTGTATAATAAAATTAGCCTTTTATTGTATTTTACCCTCAAGTTTATGAAAGTATTACAAAACAAGAAAACAGAGGCAGCTAGCTTTTATTAGCAGCACGATTTACAACTGAAGCTTGTACTATTGTGGCTGAAAAGCTAGAGGCAGAATTCAGATTCACATTTTGGTGAATTCACATTAACTCTGCCATAATCTGAATCTCTCCTCTTCCCTTTATCTACCCTTCTTCATTACAACTATTGCTTCACATTGAGTAAAATTTGTATACACATTAATTTTTTATTGTAGCAAGTCTGTCCAAAAGACCAAATTTTCTCATCACTTAAGAATAGATAATTTTACACGGAAGCTATTAATTTAAAGCTTCCATTCAAATCATGTTAGCAGACTGCTGAATTGTTATCTTGCTGGCATATGGAAGGCATTATTCAAAAATTGTTTTACTGTCCCCTTATAGAAAACAATTCTTAGTGGAGAACAGGAATCTGATATTTCTGCCCTTAAGAATTAGAGCTAAAAAGTATGAGCCTCTTGAAAGCTTGTAACCCAGGTGTATTAATTAGCCAAGGTTGTTGGGGTTTTTTTGTTTTTTTGTTTTTTGTTTTTTGTTTTTTAAGGTCCCATCAAATAGGTAGCTTAAACAACATGAGATCAAGGCACGAGCAGGATTACTTTCTTCTTAAAAGCAAAGGCTCTGTTCCTTGGCTTATGAATAGAGGTCTTCTCCCTCTACTTTCAGTATGTCTGTATCTTTGTCTACATTTCTTCTTTCAAAAAATATATTTTATTAATCCTTTGAGAACTATATTGGGTGCTGGAGAAATGGCTCAGCAGTTAAAATAGTATTCAATGCCATCTTCCTTAAACTGATCTTTTGCCTTAAGATAGTTTGCAGTGATTTTTTTCTGCCAACACATCTACCAGTAACCTAACAGCAGTCAGTGGAGATGGGGTTGCTAGTGTATAGTTTCTGCTTTAATGACCAGAACATAGTAAAGAGGTTAATCTTAGTGACTTAACATCTTTATAGCTCATAGATTTTTATCTTTTGTCCTATGTGAAGTGAGTGATGGTACTGCTAAAGGCTGTTATAAGTTTGTCTTTTATTCTCTCCACAAAGTTTAAGTTTTAAGGTGATATAATGCTCTTCTCCCTTTCTTCCTGTTCCTTTTTATTTTCCTTTCCCATTTTCCCTGTTAACCTTTCTGACTAGTATTAATTAGCTGTTGCACCATTAACTATGGCTATATCTTGCATTACTAGATTGACTTTGTTGTCTAATGTCTATATAAATGTGCAGCTAATCTTAGAGTTCTTTGTAGAACAGAAATCTATTGCCTTCAGAGTCTACCTAAAGAGGCTCTAGGAATATGAAACATCAAAAATGTACTGATTGCTTGTGGTTTTTACATCATTATTATTGTTGTTGTTACTTTCTTTTGTTAGGAACACAGACAACTACTGTTCTTGGAAATGTGCATTACTATATCGTGTTTGTTAGTATACGAATCACATACAAATTAATGCAAGTGTGTCATTGATGCCTGTAGTGTTTTTCATAAATTGGCATTTTCATTACAAGAAATTAAAACATTTGGTTAGTGCTTTTATTTTTATTTTTTAAGATATTCTTACTGATAATTTGGGAATTTTACATAATGCACCACTCATCACCCTACTTTCCAGTCTTCCCAGGTCTACCCCCACCCTTCTGGTTTGCCCCCTCCAAAAAATTTTTTAAGTTCAATTTATGTTGTCTATATAGTCAATGGAGCTAGTCAACCCCCCCATAATGAGCTCCTTAAAGAAAACGAGTCCTTACCCACCCCCACCACCCCCACCAGTAACCATCTGCTATGGAGAGATACAGGTCAGCACTTCATGCTACATGGAACACATGCTTATCAAATTTTTAAGAGTTTTCTTTGATAGCTTCCTGTCTAGGTTATTACTTGGGGTGGGGTGGGGGGATGCTCTCTGATTAGTGCTTTTCAAAGAAGCATGGGATGTAACAAGATATCTATCTTCTTTTAAAAAAAAAAAAAAAAGGTAATGTCTAGAAGTTTACAAAGTTTACAATCCCATCATTGAACAAGCCTTATATTTTTTTTAGTTTTATTTGTTACAAGTAGCAGTGTGATATCCCTCAGTTAACTTTTAATGGATTCTTTATAGTAGTTATTTGTGATAAATTAATTTTGATAGTTTAGTAAACATAAGAAAAAAAGAGTCTCAGAACAAGACAGAAAGAACAGGGAGATTTCTTTTGAATTTTGATCTCCTTGTGCACTTAAAATTAGATTGTTTCCATGTAGTTATGTATCTGGTAACCCATATCCAAAAGAAATACTTAAAAAATAGAAAAAGGAAAAAAAAATATACAATTCCTGTTTAATTTCCTGTTGTTTGTACTTGAAGTCATATTCTTGGAATTTTTCATGATCATCCTCTAATTTCTTGAACCTGTTTTATTTTTTAAATAGGCTTACAAAGATTATTCTGTACATAAATAGAAAGTAACAGGAACTATAATAATACAGAATGCCTAGTATTCAGTGTACCCCATAACCAACCAGCCAGGTACCTACTCTTCTAATATGTTGTTCTTCCTCTAGGGTTTCAGTATTTGTATTGAGCAAATACGAATATAGACTTATCTCTTCCTATTTCCAATTGAAGATAAAACATTATTTTAGTATTGCTTTTTTTTTTATGACTTTTGTATTTCTCAAAGCTGTATCAGCACATGGGGCACCTCCTTGTTTTTTGTGGTAGCCACATTCTGTTCTCTTGTCATTACTTTGAAGCTGACTTCTTGAAGGCATTTATGAGATCTCATCTTTTTGGTTTGTTGAGCCAGGTGCTTTCTCTTCTCATTGTCAGTCTACACCTTCAGGCTTGTATCTACTATGTACACATATACTTGTGAACATAAATATTTATGTAGAAAGAGTCATGGGAATAATAGAAAACCATGCAATTCCTCAGGCAAATGAGAGACTTAGCAGATCGTATTATACTTCATTAACCGTAGGACTTGAGCCTTCCAAGGAAATGAAATTTTCAAGTATTTTTTTCCTAGACTCAAAACAGAGTCTGACTTTACTATGGCCAGGTGTGTGCCTTAACCATCTTGGCCTCCACAGGTAGTTGCCTAAATATTTATTACACAAATATACTATTGTCTGAAGTGTTCATTGTTGGTAGAGCACTGTGTACCATCTACAAGATCCCGAGTTAGATTCACTAGTGCTACAATTTTTTTTTTTTTTTTGGTGGAGGGTTCAAGACAAGGTTTCTTCATACCTTTGGAGCATGTCCTGGAGCTCGCTTTGAAGATTAGACTGGCCTATTGCCCCACAATATTTTTTAAAATATACATACTACTCTCTTTGATTAGTTCATTATTTTGTTGACTTTACTCCTTCCTTCCCTCTAAGCATTCTTGAAAGGTCTCTCAATGACTCTCGGGTCTATCATTATTGTCACTGTTGATTTCTACAGAGAACTCAACTACTCTCAAATTTTTAATACATTTGTTTTCTGCATACATTTGTTTTATAGTCTCTTGTGTTCAGGACTTCTAAATCTACCACCAATGTATGTACTATATGTACTGGGTGATCTTTGCTCCAAGGTGTTATGAAATCTTTTATATATGAAGAAACTTAAGTTCAGAGGGGTCACACAACTATATTAGAGCTATAACTTAAAGTCACTGTACTTGATAATCTGTCCTCTGGACCCACACACTTGAAAAAAGAAGAAATGTAAGCATTGGGAAGTATAAATTCTAGCAGTACTTGGCCCTGATTTGTGTACTTTAGTATAAAACTGCAGAAATCTATTAAGGATTATTCATAATATATTTTTTAATCATCTAGGAAATTAGGAGTTGGGGTTGGCAGCATAAATCTAGAGTGATGCATATAGGACAGAACCCAATGGCCAGTTGAATAGCCAAAACAGTTTTTTTTTTAAACTAGATGTAATATTTTTATTTTGTTGGATGCATTTGTGTTTTGTTGGTACTTTTGTCTGTTGACTTAAATTTTTTTAATTTACACGACTTGATTTTTCAAAAATCCTTTTTAAACTTTAAGTATAACCAAGAAAGACATGTAAATTGGTTTGTTTCATCTTTGTTTTCCTATATTTGTAAACATTGAATCCATTTTGTACAATAACCTTATAGTATCAGTGTGTTTATAGGTAGACCCATATAACTTTCTATTACTTTATGACCTAATACATTCATTAGTAAAGAAATACAATGAAGATTTTAAATGAATATGTAATTCATCTTGGAGTAATATTGTGTTTGTTTCTTTTAAGTTTTTGGGGTTAACACATACTTTGAAGTGGGATTTGATTCTTTTTCTTTAATATGCTCTGTATAAAGGTGGCTTTTCTAGCCTAGATATAAAATGATGTTTATTTTCAATAAAAAAACGGAATCCTTTTTGGATAATTACATCAAATTAAAAGAATAATTTTGTTTTATTACCTAAGGTTAATTTATTGACAGGAATTATACAAGTAATTTTTAAAGTGTTAACCAATTGGGATTACATTTAACTATTATAGATTTATTAGAAATAGTTCATGTAAACTCTTTCAATTTTTTTTCTTCTTGTTACAGGAGCTAGAGTTAATGCCAAAGACAGCAAATGGTTGACACCTTTACACAGAGCAGTTGCGTCTTGTAGTGAGGTATGACATTTCTCTTAGTTAATGTGTATAAAGAATCACTAACTAAGCCTGCGTGGGTCCAGCTTAAACCTGCATTTTTATCAGAAAAGGGGGAAAAAGAAAAGAAAAAAAAAATACTAAAATACCTAGGCTGGGCCATTTCTTCAAAATTTGTACAAACATAAGCTAACTGTTACATTTCTCCCTTTGTTTGTAAGTCTCTTAGAGTCTGAAGTAAATAACAGTAGAAACCCTATTTCTGTCCCTCTGAGAGAAAGTACTTTTTCTTTTTTTGTAAAAATTTTTTAAAAATTTTATTGGTGTTTTGCCTGTATGTTAACTGTGTGAGAATGTTGGATCCTGGCCTCCATGTCAGTGCTGGGAATTGGACCTGAGTCCTCTGAAAAGAGTAGTCAATTCTCTTAACTGCTAAGCCATCTCTCCAGCCTGAGAAAGTGTTTTTCTTTCTTTTTTTTTTTGATTTTTTTTGAGCCAGGGTTTCTCTGTGTAGCTTTGTAGACCAGGCTGGCCTCAAACTCGGAGATCCGCCAGCCTCTGCCTCCTGAGTGCTGAGATTAAAGGTGTATGCCACCACCACCCAGCTGAGAAAGTGTTTTTCTAGCACATAATCCTCTTTTGGGTCATTCCTTTATTGGTTCATAATACTCTGTCCCATGGTTCTGCTGAACATAATGTCATCAGTATATAATGATGAGTTTGTAGGATTTATTTGAACATTAAAATTAATTTTAGGAATATTACTTTTAAGTACTTATGAATGTCTTGTGTATGTGTGTCCCCACATTCATGTTCACATATATTTGGGCACACCCATATATATATATAGTGTGTGTGTGTGTGTGTGTGTGTGTGTGTGTGTGTGTGTGTGAGTGTGCTTACATTTGTATGCATATGCGTGTGGAGACCCCAAAGTTGACACCAGATGTTTTTCTGGTCATTACTCACTTTATTCATTGAAATGGGGTCTTTTGCTGAACTCAGAGCTCACCAAGTCTGTTAGGGCTAGCTAGCTTGCCCTGGCATTTCACGCTTCTGCCTCCAAAGTGCTGGAATTACAGGTAGTTGCCGCACCTACCTGACGTTTTCACAAGGATTCTAGGAATCCAAACCTGGGTCCACACACACTTGTACCTTATCAAGCAGTGTGCTATTTCTCTAGCCCTTCATGCTTATTTCAGTTTAAAAAGTATTGCCTTAAAGAATGTAAGATTTCTCCCATGGATAAAAGCCTCTTTCCTGTTTATAGTACTATATACTGTTTATTCATTAAGATAACTGACATTTTTAGAAACTATTCATAATATCTTTGCCATCTTCTAGACCTTATAACATCTTTATGAGAACAGATATTTGAAGAGGTGACCAAGAACCTGGACCTTACATTTTCTGTCATTTTACTTCTTCATTAAAGTACACGAGATACTTAATTGACTTTCCCTGTCAATGTCTCTTTTTATTCAGTTTTCTGTATCCCCAGAGGAAGTTACAATTATGATTTATATCACTATCATTTTCCCTGTTGTAGAACTTTGTAAAAATTGAGTCAAATAATATGTATTATTTTGTTTTGGTTTCTGCAATGTAATCTTTTTAAGATTTGATGCTGCTGATGTTATAATAAGTTCCCTTTTATTGCTGAGTATATTATACAGTTGCCTTTCCAATTTCTTATTGATAGATATTTGCATATTTTATTTTATGACTGTTCAAAAGAAACTGATATGAGCATTTGTCCTGGTTTGTTTTGTTTTGTTTTTTTTTTCAACTTGATACAATTTGTCATCCAAAATGAGAATTTTTTTCTTCTTTTTTTCTTTGAGATGGGCTCTTACTCTGTGTTGTAGGCTGACATCAAACTCCTAATCCTCCTGCTTCATCCTTCCTAGTGCCAGGATTATAGATGTGTATCACCATACCCAGCTTGGTCATGTGTGTGTGTGTGGGGGGGGGGGTCTGTCTGTGTGTGTGTATATGTGTATATGTGCCCATATCCGCCCATCTGTCCGTGTATGTTCATATTCATGTGTGTGTGTTGCCTGAATATATATCTTAAGCACCACATACATGATTTTGTCCATGGGTGCCAGATCTCCTGGGACTGGAATTACAGATGATTGTAAGCTGCTGTGGGTCCTATAAATTGAACCCAAGTCCTTTTCAAGAGCAAGCACTCTGAACCACTCAGCCAACTCTCCAGCCCCAGAAGAGGGAATCTTTATTGAGAAAATGGTGCTATGAAGATTTTGGCTTGCAGGCCAGTCTGTGGGGTGTTGTTTTGATAAATGGTTGTTGGGCAGATGGTCCTTGGTTCTATTAAGAAAGCACACTGAGCAAGTTGTGAAGACTAAGCCAGTAAGCAGCACACATCCATGACTCCAGCCTTGAGTTCCTGTCCTGACTTTATTTCATAAGTTTTATGATGAAACAAACCCTTTCCACTAAGATGCTTTTTTGGTCATGGTGTTTTATCATATCAGTAGAAACCGTAACTAAGACAGCATTCTTGAAGAGGTCTGTTTATTTTCTTTAACTGGAATGGAATTGGGGGGTCAGAGGCCTCTGAGTATCTTTGATTTGCTGCCTGACTTCCTCAGCAATTTGTACATTCCTTGGCATTTCTTCAGTCTTTTTTGCCAACCCTACTAAGTACAAGTGCTGTTTTCTGTATTTCATACAGTTGTGATTGTTTTTTATTTCAAAGACCAAAGTTGTGCTTATGCCATTTAGTCATCTGTGAACCCTTATAACTTTATAGCAATTCACACTTTAATGCTCTCCCTGTGCAGTAGTTAGTTGTATCTTAGAGCAATTTTGATAAGAACAGTGGTCAGTTAGTATCCTCTCTCTCCTATATAAGAGCACCAAGGGGCAATTTTACAAAATTTGAGTGTCTTGTAAGTGGTAGAATTAAGTTCTTTATGTGTGCCCAGGAGTGAAAGCTGAGTCATATAGTAGTTATATTTTTAATTTTTTAAGGAACCTCTAATTTCCATAATGGCATTATTAATTTTTACCTCTAGCAGAGAATATGGGTTCTTCTTTCTCCACATCTTCCCAACGTTTGTTGACTGTGACAAGCAGAACCAATGAACTGTGAGCTTGACCAGCATCTGCTGGGAGGTCTTTCAGTTATGTCACACCTTAGGGGGTGGCACTGTTTTAAGCTCCAGAAGATGATTAAGACTATTTATTGACCCGAGGTTAGCTCTGACAGACAAGTCTGTAAACTCATCAGCTCTGCGAGAAATGTGAAGATTTCAGAACCCAGAGTCACACTGTAGACAGGTTCAAAGTCCTTTTGCAGATGGAGATCAGTGCATTGGCTTGAAATTCCCTCTCAGGGAGCACAGCAGTAAGATCTGGGGCCGCTTCCAAAGTTCCAGTTTTTGTACTGTTCCATTTGTCATTAAGTTTACCGTATCAGACCTCACAGCTCAGGGTTGCTTCATTGGTATGTCAGGCTTGGCTCCTATCGGAGCTGCCTTATGACTGGCTCCTTAACACAGCTTGCCAACATTACATTTTTCAAAGTCACACAGAATGGCTTTACACAAAATGATTTTAATTATGTTCCCAGCACTGCCACATCCATCCATCCATCCATCCATCCATCCATCCATCCATCCATCCATCTTTTTTTTTTTTTCACTTGTGCTGATTTTATGTGTTTTGAGGTTTTGCCTGCAGAGGCCAGATGCCTTGTGCCCTGGAACTGGTGATACAGATGTTTGTAAGTTGCAGTGTGGGTGCTGGGAACCAAATCTGGGTCTTTCCTACAAGAGCAGCAAATACTCTTTCCAGCCCCCATTGTTTGATTTCTTGTTGATTAGCCATTTTGAATAGGATAAGAGTAGTTTGTATTTGTATAGTAGTTTGTGCTTGCATTTATGTTTGATAGATAATTTGTATTTCCCTGATCTTTAGAGATATTGAATACTTTTTAAAAATCAGTCACTGGCCATTTGTGTCTCTTTTTGAAACTGTTTCATTGACTTGCTTGCCCAATTGTTGATTGACAGTTTTATATCCTTGATATTTAATCCTTCAGTTCTTTGTAAGTTCTGGATATTAGCTCTTTGTTTAAAGTGTACCTGTTAGTTTCTGTTGCTGATAGTTAAATTTTCATATAATCTCATCTCTTGATACTTAAGGCTAGTCCTGTGCTGATGGTATTTATTCAGAAAGTTCCCAGTGAACCTAGTGTCTTGAAGACTGTTGTCTTATTTCAGTGTTTCAGGTTTTAAATTAAGGAATTTGATCCATTTAAAATTTTTTTAACAAGGTTAAAAATTAATCTGATTTCATTTTACTGCAAATAGATAACCTGTTTTGAAAGCACCATTTGTTGAATGAGCTTTTTTTCAGATTTTTTTTTTTTTGTTGTTGTTGTTGTTGTTGTTTCCATTGATCCTCCTACCTGTTTTCCTACCAGAACTAGGTTGTCTTTATCACTGCACTGATAAAATAGTTTGGGATCATGTGTTGTCATACTTCTAGTATTGTTCTTACTCCTTAGGATTACTTTGGGTATTTGTGGTCTTTTGTGTTCCATATGATTCTTTCTCCCCCTCCCAAATATATTCAGTGGGGTAGTACACTTACTGACTTGTTTGTGTGATCTGTGAAATATGGCATCAGAGTTTTGGTAGATAATTGCAGAAAATCTGTATGTTTTTGATAATACCGCTATTTCCACAATATTTATACTGCAGTCCGAGTATGGAAGGTCTTTCCATCATCTAGTACCTCCTGTGATTTCCATTTTCAGTGTTTTGATGTTTTTGTTGTTTTGAGGTGTTTGGTTTTTTTTTTTTTTTTTTGGAGGGGTAGTTATTTTGAATGAAATACTTTTATAATATATTTCTCTGAGAATACATTGTTGGTATATGTGAAGTCACTGGGGTATCCTTTTAATGCTGGTTTTTGTATTCTGCAACTTTACTGTGTTTATTAGATCACAGAGTTTTTAAAGTCAAGAATCAATGCCATCTACAAATAAAAATAGTTTTTTTTCTTCCCAATTTTTATCCATCCTCTGTCTTTTGCTATAGGTAAGACTTTATCAAATAAGAGAAGGGAGAGTGGGCGTTCTTAAGTCTTTTCCTGATATTAGAAGAAGTGCTTTCAGTTTGTCTCCATTTACTATAATGTATGTTACAGGTTTGTCAAATATACTGTTATTTTGAAGTATATTCCATCTATTACTGATACCTCCAAAACTTTATTGTGAAAGTTCAATGTATTTTGTCAAATGCTTTTTTTAAAACATCAATCAAAATGGTTATGTGGTTTCTATCCTTAAATGCATTTATATAGTATATCATATTTATTAATTTATGTATGTTAACCAACATTGCCTTTGTGGGATAGAGTGCCATGATTTTAGTGAGAAAAAGAGTATTTTTACCAAAAACATCTTTTATGGCTCTAAGTACTATTTTTTAAATTAAAAATACATTCTTAAATTCCCATTACTTATAATGGGCTCTTTCAACACTTTTGTTTTCTCCATATGAATGCATCTGTATGACCTACTTGGTCATAATATATAATCTCTTTTATGTGTTCCTGGATTCTATTTGCAAATGTTTTGCTGAGATTTTTTTGTAACTGTGTTCATTAAAGAAACTGGTCAGTAGTTTTCTTATTGTTGTTCTTGTGTCTTTACCTGGATTTGGCATCAGAATAATACTTCATGGAATAAATTTGATAATGCTTCTTCATATTCTATTTGTGGATCAAGTTAAGAACAATGGGTATAAGACTTTTCTTGAGTGAGAGTCTATGTAGTTCTGGGCTTTTTGATGGGAAATCTTTGACTGTGGCTTCAATCTCATCGTAATGGGTTTGTCTATATTGCTGATATCTTCTAAGTTTAATTTTTTTAGGTGCTATATATTTAGAAAAGTCTATTTCTTCTGGGTTATCCGGCATTTTAGAGTATAATTTTTTGTAATAATCACTAGTAAAGCTCTGCAATTTGCTTGAGTCTGTTTTAATGACAGTCTTTTGATTTAAGAACTAACTCTGGTTGGTTTTGTGTTTTGTTATTTTAATATTTCTTTAATCTCTAATCTTTACTATTTCTTGCCATCCACAGAGATACTTGCACTCTCATGTTTATTGCTGCTTTATTCACTATAGCAAGAAAATGAAATGAACCTAGTTGTTCGTCAGGAGAGGAATGGATAATTAAAATGTGATACAAGTGGAATATTAGTCAGCTCTAAAGAAAAATGAAATTACAATTTGCAGTGAAATTGATGGACTTAGAATATATAATACTAATTGAGGTCACATAGTTTCAGAAAGAAGAAATACTGCATTTTTTTTCTCTTTGAACTATGGTCTATAATTTATATATGTATTCATATGTAATATATATAAGCAAAATGTGTATACAGTATAACATGTAAAAAGGAGAACAAAACAGGTAAATATTACATGATGAGGAAGAGTACAAAGCAGGTATTGGACACAAGTTATGAAATGATTTAAAGTTCATTATTTTTCTAATTTTAATTCTTATGGGTTTGAAGTGGGTGGGGGCTGTGGTAGATTAAGTGCATTTAAAAAAATTGGTACTGAAAGTACAATCCACTGTGAAGTTCCACAGCTTCAGGATGACTCTTCTAGATATAGAAGTTTATGCCATTTTGGGTCTGGCTGATTTCTTTATATAATGTTTCTTATTTACAACATCTCTGTAATAAAGTTTTAATTTGTCTTTTATAAAATTATTTTCATATGTGGTTTTGTACTTAGCTACACAATGATAGGATTATCACTGTAAGGAGACGATTTTGCTGTTTAATTATTATTATATTGCTTAATGTCAATGACATATTTAAAATTTCTAGGAACTCTGGCAATCCTAGGAATCCTGGCAAACATCTGCTTTATAAAAGTGATGGTGTAAAGTTTCCATGTGCTTCTAAGGAGATGAATTTCTCGAGACAGTAATTCTTACCTTGCTTCACGTTATTCAGTTAAATAGCATTACAATAGAAGACCTTTATGTACTAATTTAATGAGCCAGACCTAGTGATTTTTTAATGTCTAAAGTTTTTGTGTATTTAATAGTAGGACAATAAATCTTATTAAAGATATATAATGTATACGCTAAGTCTATTTTTCTAATATGAACACTTAATGAAAAACATGCATTTCTTTGCTTTTTTTATTGTACATTTTAATAGAGAGTGCCATGATTTTAGTGAGAAAGAGTATTTTTACCAAAAACATCTTTTATAGATGGCTCTAAGTACTATTTTTTAAATTAAAAATACATTCTTAAATTCCGATTACTTACAATGGGCTCTTTCAACACTTTTCTCCATATGAATGCATCTGTATAAGTTTCTAAAAGTATTCACCTCTCTTGTTTATATTTTAGGAAGCAGTTCAGATACTTTTGAAGCATTCTGCCGATGTTAATGCTCGAGACAAAAATTGGCAGACCCCTTTACATATAGCTGCTGCTAATAAAGCTGTAAAGTGTGCTGAGTCTTTGGTACCTCTTCTGAGTAATGTGAATGTATCAGATCGAGCAGGGAGAACTGCATTGCATCATGCAGCTTTCAGTGGGCATGGTGAGGTAGGTGCATTCAATTAAAAACTGTCTTTTATTCTAGGCTTTGGTTATTAATGAATTTGCCGTCTTTTAATTCATTCAATTCATAGGAAAAACAAACAAAATATCCCACCTTTTTTCTTTTTTCAGTGTTCTCAAATTTAAAATTTACCTTGTTCATAATACATACACACTACAATTTCATAATGACCTAAAAATGACAGCACTGTTGGCTATTGGCTAATATAAGAAATATATTCTGTCATTTCTCAAGAAAGTGCAAGGAGACAGCAATCGTTTTTGGTTTTTGTTGTTGTTTGTTTGTTTGTTTGTTTCTTTTCTTTTTTTTTTTTTTTTGTTGTTGTTTTGTGACAGGGTTTTTCTGTATTGCTTTGAACCCTGCCCTGTAACTTGCTCTGTATACCAGGCTGGCCTCGAACTCACAGAGATCCACCTGCCTCTCCCTCCCAAGTGCTGGGATTAAAGTTGTGTGCCATCAGCGCCTGACTAGCAATCATTGTTCTTTAAGAAGAAAAGATAAGGCAATGTTTAGAAACAATGCTTTCTTGTAGTTTGTTTATCTTTAAGATAATCCCTTAGTGACAGAACCAACAAGAGAAAACAGATTAAGAAAATCAGACTAGAGAGATGTAGAGAGGTGGTTCAGCGGTTAAGAGCACAAACAGTTGTTTCAGAGTTCTTGAGTTCAATTTCCAACAACCACAAGGTGGCTCATAACTACCTATAATGAGATCTGATGCCCTCTTCTGGCTTGCAGGCTTACATGCTAGCAGAACACTGTATACATAAAAAATAAATCTTAATAAAAAAAAAAGAAAAGAAAATTAATCACCATAGGGTTGGGGAGATGGGTCAGTCCATAAAGTGCTTTCTGTGCAAGCATGAGGACTTGAGTTCAGATCCCCAGCACCCATAGGAAGGATGAGGTGTGGTGTGCACAACTGTAATCCTAGCCAGATCTCTGCAACTTGTTGGTCAGCCTGCCTGCCTGCCCAAATCGATAAACTCCAGGTTAAAGACCCTGTCTCAAAAAAATAAGGTTGAAGTACTGTGCAGCTATGTCACATGCTTTTAATTCAGCACTCAAGAAAGCAGAGATAGGCAGATCTGAGTTTGAGTTTGAGGCCAGCCTGGTCTATATAGTATGAGTTCTAGGATAGCCAGGGCACACAAAGAAACCCTGTCTAAACAAACAAACAAATGGTTGAAAACACCCGATATTAACCTCTGATGTGTCGTGTCCACATATACACATACACTAGCACATACACAAAATGTTTATTGAATTATCTTTAATTAAGCATTGACAAGTCTAGTTGAACCAGAGTTAAAAGAACCTTTTCCAGCCTCCGCCCTGCCCCGCCCCAGGGCATAGCCACCTTCCTTCCTTCCTTCCTTCCTTCCTTCCTTCCTTCCTTCCTTCCTTTCTTTCTTTCTTTCTTTTCTTTTTTTGTATTATTGTTCCTACTTTCTTCTCTTCCCTTTCTTAAGATGAAATGTTACTGTCTTCCAAACTCCAGGCTATCCTCATACATCAGCCTCTTCTAAGCAACTGAAACAAGTTGCACTCCAGTGTATCTAGATCCTAGTCCCTCAGTGTACAGACCCAAAAACAGTTTTAGAATGGTATTCCCAAGATTTTGCAGCTGGAAACCTAGTGGCTTCATTGTTCTTTTCATTATAATGCTGTGAATCCTTGTATCAACTATAGCATAGATCACAAAATGGGGAAACAATTATAAATATGAGGTAATTAACTTTGTAAGTAATTGAATTTGAAATATAAAATTTGGAAGTATACTTTGTAATAATTTAAACAGTGAATCTACCATAAAGGTTAAATTAAATTTCAGACATTACAAGTATGAGATGCTTTTTTACATTCTCTAATAAGACTGTAGGTTATAAATAGCAACACGAATTCTATTTAAGTATTTCAACTTTAGACTTTCAAGATTTGTATTTATTCAGCTATTTCTTAAAATACAGAGTTGCAAAGTGGTATCTTAAATAATCACAAGACATATTTACAAACAATTCTACCTCTTAATCTCCATGAAACTATTTACTTTTATTCCAGATGGTCAAACTGCTACTGTCTAGAGGTGCCAATATTAATGCTTTTGATAAGAAAGATAGGCGTGCCATCCATTGGGCAGCATATATGGGTATGTACTTTTTAAATATATTTAGAGGAAATAATGATTTTGGGTGTTTTTGGCATTTATGTAATTTTTTAAAAAGTACAATAGTAAGTTTTATACAGTATCTGAGATTGTTGCCCAAGCAGAACAAGTAGAAGAAGTTTACTACAACAGAACACTGTATCTAGTTTATAAAAACTGAATAAAATAAGAGACAGCTCAGATGGTGGCCTGGGATATTTTACTTAAGATGGCTGTTTACTAAAAGCTCATTTGCATATCCATTCTTGTAATTGTGTTAGTAAAGTATAAGTTGTGAAGGTGCATTGTGAAACATCTTATAGACTGGAAGTATAGTTGAAGTGGTACTGTTTGCCTTGCATACACAAGGCCTTTCAATATCCAACAACAACTAAAACCCAAAACTAAGCATACTATTTTGCGCTAAGCCGTGTCCGTGTGTGTGTGTGTGTGTGTGTGTGTGTGTGTGTGTGTGTGTGTGTGTATGTTCATGTATTTATACATGCACACGTGTGTCAGGTCAACTTCTAGTGTCATTCCTCAGGAGGTATCTACCTTATTTTCTGAGTCAGGGCCTCTGACTGAGACCTAGGGATATAGTAGACTGGCTGAACAGAAAGCCTCAGACTTGTCTGTTTCTACATCTCTGGCACTGAAATTATAAGTGTATACTTCCAGACCTAAGGGTACCATTTTGGTCACATACCCTATTATGATGACCAAAACTTGAAAATGTGTTATTTACCACCAAAAATATGTATGTGCCTCTTATATAAGAAAAGTTTTTATTGTGTTAAAGGAGTTCTGTTTCATTCTAAAGTCTATCATACTATGTGGAGTTTTATATCCTTAAGCTTTGAAGACTTCTGAATATTTGATTGTACCTTATTCATTGGGACTGTTTAAAATGGCTCATTTTGTGTTAAAAAGGTTTGCACAGTCAGTGGAGTATAGTAAGCCTTTCATTTTGAAGGAATTAGGTTTGACTTAACAGTTATTTTCATGAAAGTAATTTTTGTGAGAATAATTTTGTGGCTTGCTTGAAGTTGAGTTTCTAAAATAGTTAAGTGTATAGATCTTGGTCTGGACCCAGCATGGTTTCTATGTTACGGATATACTCGATTATGATTAAAAGGGTATTCTGTGTTTTGGAGTTAGTGATACATTTTTGATCTACCTTGTGTTAACTGCAACGGAATACTTGATATTGGGTAATTTATCCTGAGCAGAATTTCTTTACCTTCAAATTTTGGAGCTTTGGAAGTCAAAGATGAAGGTTCTGTCATCTGATGTCTTCCTTCCTACTATGTCATGTCATGTCATGACATAATGGAAGACATAATTAAAGTAAAAGAGAAAGAGAGGTTAAATGACCTTTGGGAAAGGAACAAGAACTAGTCAAGATTAACACTAGATAAAATAGTAAGTTGAATTGTTTTTTTTTTTAATCAACATTTGTCAAAATTATTCTGAATTCTTAAATTTTTTTTAGTTCTCTCTTGAGTTACAGCATGAATTATTAGTCATCATGCATTATAAATAAATTTAATGTGTTTACATTTCTTAAAAGTATTCAGAATCTATTTAATAATTTCTATGAACTGATCTTTTTGGGTTTGTTTGTTTTTGTAAATGTATTTTCAGGTCACATTGAAGTAGTGAAATTACTTGTGTTTCATGGAGCTGAAGTGACATGCAAGGATAAGAAGTCTTACACACCTCTTCATGCAGCAGCCTCTAGTGGAATGATCAGTGTAGTCAAGTATCTTCTAGATCTTGGAGTTGATGTAGGTATAAATTTTATTGAGTATAAATTTCAATTATATTATATTGTCAGAACAGGTTTGAAAGATAGCAGTAATATCGTTGTATGTTTATCAAATCTTTCCATCAATTTAATTAGCTAATATTCTAATATGATCGATTTATGTGTCTTAGTTAGGGTTACTATTGGTTTTGATGAAACACCATGACCAAAGCATCTTGCGGAAGAAAGGGTTTATGTGGCTTATGCTTCCACATCACTGTTATTCACTGAAGGAAGTCAGGGCTGCAATGTGGAGGCAGGACCTGATTAAGAAGCCATGGAGGAGTGCTGCTTACTGGCTTGTTCCTTATAGCTTGCTCAACTCTATAGCACCCAGGACCACACCCAGGAATGGCATTACCCACAATGGGCTGGGCCCTCCACATCAATCATTAATTAAGAAAATGTCCTATAGGTTTGTCTGCAGCCTGATCTTATGGAGACATTTTCTCCCTTGAGGTTCTTTCCTCTTTGATGACACAGATGTGTCAAGTTGTCATAAAACTAGCCAATATATATTAGTCAAAATATATAGAGTAAAAAGAATATATTCATTCAAAGATGAATAATGTGCCCAAAGTATTACATTTCAGATCCTGTAGCTCAGTTTGTTACAGTTCTCTGAGAACCAGCAGATCAGAAACATGTTGACTAGGTAGTTGTGTTATTGTCAGTTTTCTAACTTTATTTAATTGACTGTAGCAGATCACTTTATGGAATACTGACAAAAGCAAGGGAGGAAGACAAAGTACTTATTAACCAAATACACATATGAATACTATAAAAACTATATAGTAATACCATTCTTTTTGATTAGGAACATTCTCCTCTCTATATATATTTGATCCCTCAATAAGAATACATGTAGTTTTTATGTGCCATTCTTTAAATACACGTCCTTTACTCCCTCTTTTATTATATTTGCTCTTTTGGTTTTGGGGATAATCTTATTGTATAGCCCAAGCTGGCTTCAAATTTGAAATCCTGTCTCAGCTTTGAAGTGCTTGGGTTATAGGTATATGCCATCATCCCTACCCTAATGTTAATTTATTCTTATTGTGGACACATGTGGATGAACCTTAGTGGTTTTTCAAAGCAGTGAACAAGAAGAAAGGAGAGTGCAAAGAAAGGAAAACAATAAGTTAGTTGTGAAAGCTGTCAGAAAGTATGTGATTCTAGTTAGACAGGACAGGACTATAGAGCTGCATTAATTGTTTGATGACTGTTAGACATACTGTAGTAAAAAGCGAGGAAGGAAGGCTGAAAATGTGGGAAGTTGCATAACACCCAGATATATTGTTGAGTGGGATCCTGAAAAGTACAAGATGGCTAAAAGTGCTCAACAATTCTTGTAGCTCTTTTTCAACCACTTAGCATAATGCCCTTACAGGATCTCTGAAATTGATGAAGGAGACATTCTTGTTTCTGCTTATTTATAATATATTCTCCCTTAGTTCAAAGAATTTTGAAAATTCACTTTATTTTCTTAGAATAATTCTTGTGGAGGAATTTAACATTGTACATGTGAAACACATTCTCTAAATGTATATACCCCATTTAACACTAAATTGCTTATTTTTATATTATAAAAGAACCTTGATATTATAAACTTTATCTCTGTATTTTCCTTTTTGTATAACTAAAAATTTAAAATAGCTTATAGTAGTACTGGAAGAATTATTTAACATGTTTTTTTTTTGCTATAGATGAATGAACCAAATGCCTATGGAAACACACCTCTTCATGTTGCCTGTTATAATGGACAAGATGTTGTTGTGAATGAGCTCATAGACTGTGGTGCTAACGTGAATCAGAAGAATGAGAAAGGATTCACTCCTTTGCACTTTGCTGCTGCATCAACACATGGGGCATTGTGTTTAGAACTCCTGGTTGGCAATGGGGCTGACGTCAATATGAAGGTATGAAACAGTTACAGTTTGTGCTGTCAGTATGTAGTTAACTGTCTAAAATAATATTCATAACACAGACCACTCAGAATTAAAATGACCCTACTGATAAACTTAAGAGCATGGATAAGGGGCCAGGCATGGCAGCACATGCCTTTAATCCACCTCTTTGGAGGCAGAGGCAGGCAGTCTCTGAGTTGAGGGCAGCAGAGCTACACAGTGAAACTTTGTCTCTACTGCCACCATCTCCACCCCCACCAAAGAACATGGCTAAATAAATCTCTGAAATACTATGCTGAATCAGAGAAAGAATTTAATACATTTTCCATCTATGCAACATTCTAGAACAGATGGAATTCTGCTTATATGGAGTTCCAGAATTTATAGTCAGGGGGAAAATAATAGATCAGTTGTTGCCCATGGGAAGGAAGGATCGCCTGGGCAAGGGGCATGAGGAGACCTTACAGGGTAATGGTACTGTTTAGTACTTGGCAGGTCTTGTATAATGTAGATAAGCATCTGTGGAAACCCACTGGGGTTGTTCCGACCAGTGTGCTTTGTTGAATGTAAACTTTGTGTTATAAGGGAAACATTAGGTGTTACCAATGATACTCCCTGATTGTCACATAGTAATGACACCTGTGACTAATTCTAAAGCATCTAATAATTATATTGATAATATGATAAAAAAAAAACATGGAATAAAATGTTGGTAGGATCCAGATATGTATATAGATATTCATGCTACAATACTATTTTGAAATTGTTCCCTTTGCTGAAATTTCTGTTAAAAAATTGTTCATTGTGTTAGCATTGAAACATCTGTCTTTTATACATAAAGAATAGTCGCTTGGCTTTTTGTTCATAATTGCTTTCAGGAATGAGCATTTTAGAAATATGTTAAAATTCAGGAGTCAAAGTAAATTTATTTTCACTATGTAATTCTATGAGAAACATAGATAACTAAAATTTCAAGAGTTCTTATTTTATAGTATATAATCATTTTAAAGTGTTAAAAGGTATTTTCACTGTTTGCCCCAATATTCATCAGTTTATCATTTACAGTACTCAACACATCCTATCTTGTGTTATGAAGAAAACCACAGTCAATCAAATTTGAATCATGTAGGATTAATAGAAATATGTAAACTTACAAATGATTTTTACAGGGAATTTCAGCTCGTTTTGAACAAGGATGTAGAAGAGCGCTACCTTGCCTAATTTGAGAATACTAACCTACATAAGGAAAGTGAATTAGTATTAAGTTAGTTCATTGTTTTTTCTCAACTGAGGAACAAATTTATTTACTTCATACTTAAGGAAGGAAGACCAATAAGTATCAAGAGCCTCTGTAATTATCTTATTTTCTGTGTATGAATATTTTGCTTACATATATGTCTGTTGTCCATGGAGTCCAGAAACGGGAGTTAGATTCCCTGGAAGTGGAATCACGATTGTGAGTCACCTTGGGGGTGTTGGGAGTCAAACTGGGGTTGCAGGTGCTCTTAAATGCTGAGCCATCTTGCTAGCCCCTAAACCATCTTTTTTTAAAAATGTACCTTTAGGGCTGTAGAAATATTCGATAAAGTGACTTGCCTAGCAGGCCTGAGGACTCTAGGCCAATGATAAATCTTCACTTAAAAAACAAAGTGGGTAGCCCCCAGGTGCATGCACATTCATACTCATTTGTATGCACAAACATGTACAAAATATACACATTTAAAGATGATCATAATGACACACGTTGTAATCCTAACATTTGGGAGGTAAGGGAGGGAGGATGGTGATTTTGAGACCACCTTGGGGTGTACAGTAAGTAGTACCCTGTCTGAATTAAAACAAAGCATACATGTATATATGCATGTTTGCATTTATATATGTATGCTTTCGATCCTCAAGTAACTTAGTAACATTTTTAATAGTTTAATTAAAATGTATTGATGATACTTTTTAGGTTTTCATTGTTTTGTCTGAGACAAGATCTAGGCCACCTGACTGGCCTAGAACTGGCTGTTTAGACCAGGCTGGCCTGGAGAAATCCTCAGACATTCCTCCTTCTGTCTTAGGAGTGCTGAGTTTAAAGGAATGCACCACCACACCCAGTTGATCATTTTTACTTGACTTCTTATTCCAGCCCAGAAAAGTAACAAAATTTGTGTTGTAGGAATTGCTTTTTTTCTCCTGCTAAAATAAATTTTTTTAGTTATCTTAATGGACCTCAGAGGCAAAGATCAAATCTAGTTTTGTTGGTTTTTCCAAGACAGAATTTCTTTGTGTAAATCTAGCTTTTTTTTAAAGTCTTTGTGATAGGTGTGCATGATATATGTGTGTATGTCTATGAGTCAAGTCCTTAACATTTGGCCTGTTGGGAAAACCATTTTACTGATCATTTACTCCCTTCCTGCTATTTTTCTCACCCTTCTCTCTGTTTTGTTGTTTCTGGCCTTAACTTGTAAATATAGAAATTGAAATGTGAATTTATAGTAATTTACTTTCTAAATTTACAAGAGAAGTAGAATTAAATGCATGGGCTTTAAAACATAATTGTCATCTGGTTTTTATAATTTTTTTTTAACTACATTGTTTTGGTCGCACACATACTTTTCCTATGTGCTGTTTTGCTCTATGACTTCTCTGTCTCTCCTTTCCTTCTCTTCTTTCTGTGGTGGCTAGTGTTATGTCAATGTGACACAAGCTAGAGTTATCTGGAAAGAAGGAACCTCACTTGAGAAAATGCCTCCATAAGATCTAGCTATAAGGCATTTTCTTAGTGATTGATGGTGGAGGGCAGAGCCCAGCCCACTGTTGCCATACATGGGCCAGAGGTCCTGGGTTCTATAGAAAGCAAGTGGAACAAGCCAGAGGAAGCAAGCCCCTAAGTAGCATGCCTTCATGGCCTCTGCATCAGCTCCTGCTTCCAAGATCCTGCCTTGACTTCCTTCAGTGATAAACAGTGCTGTGGAAATGTAAATCAAATAAATACACCATTTCCTCCCAAGTTTTGGGCATGGTGCTTTAGCACAATAGTAACTCTAAGGCAATTTCCCTCCCTGTTGTCTCATGTAGCCCAGAATGGCCTTTAACTTGCTAATGCTAAGGTTGGCCTTGCATCTACATCATTAAGTGCAAGGATCATTTATAGATAAGTATAGCTACAATGCCTGACTGTCTTTATTTTGAGACAGTTTCTTACTACATACCCCAGCATGGCTTCAGACTCAGTGTTCTTCTTGCTTCAACCTCTTGAGTGCTGAGATTGGACAGACTACCTGTTCTGTTCATCCTTAATACATTTTTTTTTTTCAGCTGGACTTTAATCCCAGCACTCAGGAGGCAGAGACAGGCGGATCTCTGTGAGTTCAAGACCAGCCCAGTCTACTAGTGAGTTCTAGGACATAGAGCATTATATATAGAGAGACCCTGTCTTTAAAAAAACAAAAAACAAACAAAAACCCAAAAAGTATAGTTTAAGCCTAAAATACTAAAAAATATATGGCTTTTGTTGTTATTACTGGGTATTGATAGCAACTCCCAGAATGTTGGTGATCTTTACTTGCTGGCAAGAAGGTTCAGCTAAACAGGGCAGTTACTGCCAATGCTCACAACTTAAGTTTGATCCCTGGAACCCACATAATGGAAGAAGAGAACCAGTTCGTGCATGTTGTCCTTTGGCCTAAATACTTGCCCTGTGACACATGCATATATGCAAAAATAAATAATACACAAATAAATGTAAAAAATGAACTCTTAGCTTGAGTTTAATATGGTTTTAGATGGTTAAAAATAATTTCCATTTTTTTTTTTTTTTTTCAATTCAAAGAGAAATAGGTGTACTCTATACTGGTGCTAAGGTATATTTTTCAACTTGCAGGATTGGGTTCTCTCCTTCAACCATGTGTGTTCAGAGATCAAACTTAAGTCATCAGACTAGGCAGCAAGTTCTTTTTCAAAGTAGGCAATCTCACCAGCCTAAAATAATAGTATCTATCTCATAGGGTTGTGAGGATGAAATGACAGGTATATATGAACTATTGCAAAATTATACCTAAAATGTTTTTAAATCTTAAATGTTAACTAAAGTCATATCTTTCAAATTTCACTGTATAATGAATCCTATTTTCAGTATACATTTTATTTGCTTTTTTTGTCTACAAAAGAAAGGGATGTAAAATGTTAACACTGAGTTGGAATTTGTCACTTAGTGAACATTATTGAAAACATGAAACTAGAACGTTTTTGTTAAATACTGTCATCCACCCCCCCACTTCTAGTTAAAGGAATAAAATACCGAATAAAACAGCAAGTATGCTCTGTGAGTGGTTTCCAAAGATTGTTATATTTAGAGTGTGCAGCAGACTTATAATGTCTGGATAATATTAACCTCATTTTCAGTTGAGGAAAGAAAGGCTCAAGAAAGTTAGATAACTTGTCTAAATTCTTGTCTCAACAGTCTGAGCTGAAATTCATTGACTGATATTGCTGTGGTTCCAGAGTACACATGCATGCATACATGCTTTCTCATCCTTTCTTCTAGTACCTCCAGAATATTAGAAAATCCTTGGGGTTACTAGATAGTTTATGCTCCACAAAAAAAAAAAAAAAAAAAAAAAAAAATTGTAGCGTGTATGTTTCCGCCAGCCCGCCAGCCCAGGCCCCAGGCCCATAGCAGCGCCAGCCCCAAATAACACTCAGAGACTCTGTATTTGATACAATCCTGTTGGCCAGTTACCATTATTGTTTATGGGCTAGCTCTGTCTTAATAATTAACCCATTTCTACTTATCTAAGTATTTCCACGTGGTCGTCTTAACGGGGAGCCACGCTGCAGGCGTCCTGCTCCATCCTGGGCTAGGCTACATCTCGACTCCACCTTTCCACTTCCTCTTCCTCCTCCTGGGCGCCTAGCCCCGCCTATCTTGTTTCCTATTGGCCACAGGGCTTTATTAACCAGTATGAGAAACATATATACAGAAAAACATCTCCCATCAAAAAATCATAAAATTAAAGGAACAAGCTGGGCATGGTAGCGCATCCCTATAATCTAGGACTTAGGAGGCTGAGATGGGAGGATCAGAAGTTCAAAGCCATTCTGGGATATGTAGTGAATTTTAGGTGACATGTTATAACTTTGTCCTAAAACAAGGTAGCCAATTATAGAATCAAAGACCTCAATAACTATTTCTGTCCATATAGCACAGAAGGCATGCTGAATAGTGATGAAGGATTAGGAGAATACAGTTTCTTCTAGTTCAACGCACCACAAGATTTTAGAGATAAAAAGATATTATTTAACTAGAAATAAAATAATATCCCATCAGTCAGACATTGTTTTTCGCATTTGGAATTTCTTCTGAACTATAGAAATACACAGCCAACCAGTTTGATTACTTTAAACAATTCAAGAAGGTAACTAACAATATTAATTACAAGTAATTACAAACAAATTAAGGCAATGGTCTTTGTAAGTGACTTGTAAATACAGATGGGAGGTTTCTGGGTTTCATAAAATAAAAACATTGGTGCAAGGTGAGTTTGGACGTTTGATGTGGGAAGCACATCACAACTGCACCACCACCTGCGGATTATGGTGCCCTTGGTTGGATCATTACATATCTTGTTTTAATTTTTCTACCTGTAGAATAATACTGTTAAGATTATGCTTTACAATGCATACAAGACTTGTATAAATAGTAAGCATGGGGAATTTTGTGTGTTTATGATTTGATATACATGTTAAGAAATAAAAAGCCAGTTCATACTTTAGAAAGCTGATTTACCTCTGGAAGATTTGATTCTTGAGTAATATTTATAAAATTTATGTAAGATCTAAAATACAGTTGAGGAATGCATAATCTGTACAACATAGTAATTAGACATTTTGTTGTTGTTTCATTATTTCAGAGTAAAGATGGGAAAACCCCACTACACATGACTGCTCTGCACGGTAGATTCTCCAGATCACAAACCATTATCCAGAGTGGTAAAAAGTATTTCTGTTTGTTTCTTTTATTCAATGTAGTTGTTTTGTTTTTGTTTTTACCAAAAAGGAAGTGAATGGCACTGTGGAATTGCCATAGTAGTGTGTATGCTATTAAGATTTTATTTTAGATTTCTTGAAAATCAGCAGAGGATAAAATAGCATGAATGTCATCATAGTTATTTTTATCCTTCTGAATTATTAATTTCATCTCTTTTGAGTAGACAGGAGAGGAGAAGCCTCCCTGCATAGCTTCTGCTTGCCTTGAATTCACGATCCTCTTACCGCACACCCTTATACACACCACCTGGCCCTGCTATGAACTTTATTTCTATAGCAATTAGTGTTGACCTTTTTTTCCCCCAATATTGGTAATTGGAAAACTGCCTTTCTAGTAATAGGTGCTTAATTGCGTTTTTCATTTTTCCCTGTTTGAATGATTCGGAATGAACTCTTTTTAGGGTTTTAATTTACTTTCTGAACTTTATTCTCTTGCATTTAAATTATTAGTGGGTAAACTTTTAAATATAGCAATTTTATGGCTATTAATGTAAATCTGTGTTTCTCAGGCCATGTTTTAAGGACTGTTTGTTAATAGCCCTTAATATGTAATCTTTATTGAAGATTTTGTTGTTCTTTTTAAGATTTTATTTTTATGTACATGAATTATTTGCCTAAATGTGTGTCACTGCTCCACATGCATGTGGAGCCCATGATGATCAGGAGAGGGTATCAGATTCCCTGGGACTCAAGTTAAAGACTATTGTAAACTTGATATAGGTGCTGGGAAGTGAACCTAGGCCTTCTGGAAGAATATCCTGTGCTATTAACCAATGAGCCATCTCTCAGCCCCTTGATGCTTTAAAAACAGAACAAAACAAAAAAACCTTCTATGTTTATGTATGGTGAACATGTTTGAGAGTGTATGTGAAAGAAAGGCGTACATATGCTATAGTGTACATGTGGGGATCAGGACAGCATCAGATGTTAGTCCTTCTACCTTGTTTAAGATAGAGTTTTATGATATTAACTGCAGACTGGTTGGCCCTTGGGCTTCTGGGGATTCTTTTCATTCCCATCTCCTAACTCTTCATTAGGGCATTTCACTTACACAGATAGGCAATCCCATACCCAACTTTACATGAGTTCTGTTCCTCATGTTTAATAGCAGGCATTTTACTCCCTGAACCATCTCCCCAAGAACACCTTTGAAAATTTCTGTTGCTAGAGCTCAGCAAGGAAAAAATAATATTAGCAATAATAAATTTATGATTCAAAAATTTGTAAAGTACTATGTATGAGCAGTCTACTGCATGAATCACAGGTTGCTGTAAAGTGCTGCTTTAAAGCAGTGTCTTTAGCCTGGGAGTCTTTATATTCGTTGCAGTGTAGAACCCTTCTATTAGTTTAAAATGTTTAAATCCTATGCTCTATTCAAATCTGTTTTAAAATAGGCAATTGATAACTCCAATAAATATGCTGTGAATGAAATTAAGTTAGAATTGCTTATCCATTAGTTTATACTTAAACAGCATTTTGTATTACATTGCATTTTATAGTATTGGCCAAACTGTACATAACCTGATAGTATGTCCTTTATCCTAGGAGCTGTAATTGATTGTGAAGATAAGAATGGAAACACCCCTTTGCACATAGCAGCCCAGTATGGCCATGAACTGCTAATCAACACTCTTATTACTAGCGGTGCTGATACTGCAAAGTAAGTAGTACTTGGAGGCACAGAAGCAATGTATTGGAGCTTTCTAGACATTTCCAGTGGGGGTGGGGGTTTTATCTTCAACATTGTAGTCATTGATTGGCTTGTTTGCTTTTTTTTTTTTTTTTTTTTTTACCTTTTATTTTGACACTGGTAGATTTAATATATTTCATATATAATTTTGTTTGATTAGCCAGTTTGCCATGTTTTTGTATTTTTGTTCCTTTTATTCTACACCATAAATAATACACTGTTTGGGTAAGAAATTTAACTTTTATGATCCCTTTGCTTTCAGTCTAGAAGTTAGAAAAGTTGTACATACCTAATGCATTTCTTGAACCCTCTGTAGACAGAGGTTTCAAATTGTGCTGTGCAGAGCCAGGGAGGCCCTAGTTGCTGATACAGTGGGGTCCCTGCCCCTAACTCCATACATAACTAAAGTTGCCCTATGAATTTTTAAAATATGTGAAAGTCAAGATAATATCTATATTGGTGTTTCTAATTCATATATGTCATTTTATATGTATTAATGAACAAATTGTAAACTTTTTATATATTCATAGATCATATGCTATATAATGTTTACTGTTGTTGATTTTTTTAAATCTATAGATCTAGCTTATTTTAGGGGATTTCATTTTACTGCATAAAGATATATACCATATTCTCCTTGTTTACAATCAAGTTGCTTTTAAACTTTCACCATTACAAAATGACTGAGATGCACATTCTTGAGCATAGCTCCTTGCAGAAATGGCTGTAAAAGGTGAGGTGAGATAAGGAAGAAGTTTTGCTCCCTGAGCAAATAAATACCTAGAAACATTTGATTAGGGAAAAAGATGTCAGTGATATAACCCAAAGGTGCTGCTGAGCATTTAACATTTAGAATGTAGACCTCACAAATACACAGTGAGTCATGTTGGGTGGTGTGGTGCACACCTTTATTCCCCAGCATTAGGGAGACACAGGCAGGTGGATCTCTGTGAGTTCAAGGACAGCCAGGGCTATACAGAAAATCCCTGTCTCAGAAAAACCAAAAGATAAAATAGACAATGAGTCTATATTGAAGGTAGTGCTGAAGTTAGAAAGACAAGCTTTGGGAAAATATAGTTGGGTAGTTAGTTATAGCACTTTTCAATGACTGGCCAGATTTTTCTTCACAAAGTATTAAGAGATTTCTATTCAACTAATTTTTACTTAAGTAATGTTTTTATATTATATTTATATTATTGTTGTGTGTGTGTGTGTGTGTGTGTGTGTGTGTGTGGTGTTAACGAAGTTTCTGTCCTGTTTAAGGCGTGGTATACATGGAATGTTTCCACTCCATTTGGCAGCCTTAAGTGGTTTTTCAGACTGCTGTAGGAAACTTCTTTCTTCGGGTAAGTGGAACCTTTACAAACCAGTTAGTATGCTTGCTCACACTTTCTCTCTTGTTCTTCCTCCCTCTTTACCTCTCCTCCTTTGTGATTGGAGAAATGCTTTATTCTTAGAATTATTAGTAACATTACATGTTACCAACTTCTATCCAGTGATGGTAGTCTTCTTAACTTGTCCTATTTAACTTGTCCTAGAAGCAAACTATCTTAGTTGGCGTATTTCATTGGTTTGGGTCTTCTTTTTAAGAGTTAAAAGTCATAATACTGAATATATTATAGGTAATGAATGAAGTTATTCATACATAGCTCAAAATGCTATAATTATATAGTTGGCATGGATTCTTGCCAGTATTACTGCAAACTATGATCCTTAAGTGCCATGAATTATTGACTATGTAGTATTTAAATGCTTTTAGATTACTTATGTCTCAGCATATAAGAAAGTTAAATATTAACACTCATGATTTAATGAAGTTTCAGTGAAAATATAGAGTGAGACAGATATTGTTGAGGTTTTGTGGGGTGTTTTTGTTGATGTGTGTGTAATACATTTTAATGTGAGTAACTTGATTGTTGTGGTTGTTTTATTTAAACATGTATCAATAAGTATTCATATGAAACTGTCCATCCCACTTTGCATGAAAAGGAGTATGAAAATCTCTCCCCAGTATTAATAATAGCCATATGGAATAAAGAATATGTCTGTTTTTGGAAGGGAGGGAAATGATAAGTAGAGAGACTGATCTTAAACTTGTAATTGTCCTGTTTCTGCTTTCCAAGTGCTCAGATAAGTGTGTGTGAACCATGAGGCCTAGCTAAAATGCTTTATTGAGTTATTTGTGTGCTATACACTTACAAATTCACTTATTGAATATATACAGTTCAGTATTTTTAATAAGTTCATGTGGGTATTGAATTCATGGAACATCTTTAATTCCTATAGAAGAATTGTTGTAATGTGGTATATTAGTCACCACTCATTCAGTTTCTATAGAATTACCTAACACAATTTTATGACTGACCTTTTACAACTCATGATCTTAAGGATTCTGTTTATGTCTTGTTGACTATTATCCCCATTGCACCTTATAGCCTTTTAGACATTAGAATGGTTTTGTTTGCTTGCTTGCTTGCTTGCTTGCTTGTGACAGGTTTCATACCATATTGCCAGGGCTAGCCAAGATTCATGCGATTCTCCTGCCATACTCTTCTGTGCAGCTGGGATGATGAGACTGGAGGTGTGAGCTATGACTCCTCGCATAGCCTTTCAAAGCAATATAGCACTTGTAATATTGTCAGACCTTTAGTGTAATTTGTCATATTGTGCATTACTAGTGTTTCTTCTTTATTCTTTTTTATTTAATAAGCATATATAGGTTTCTTTGGGGTTGAAAAGAACAATGTGATATTTGTTACTTTTGATAACACTACCTTAATACAAAGTAATATATCTATGGTATTATATAAGAGAGAAGGTATATATTGATTCTTACAGGATTTGACATAGATACCCCAGATGATTTTGGCAGGACCTGTCTACATGCAGCTGCAGCTGGAGGGTATGTTAATACCATTTTTATTTCTTTGATGTATCCCAAGAATACCTGGGTTCATTCCAAAGAGAGACAGACACCAGTTATGGAGACTATCTCTTTGTTCCTCTTACTTAATTTCTATGTTGTGGGGACTCAGAATTGAAACTTAGCTGAGGTTAATAAAAAGACAGTTCAGGTTAGCAAAAATCAACCCCCCCTTCTTTCAGCTAACTCATAAGCATTAAGTAGGAAAGAACAAACCTACAAAAGGAATGTTAACTTTTGTAAGATAAAATAATCCCTAAACAAAAATGTTTATGGGGTGATGAGAACATTCAAAATAATGACAGTATTGTGATTGTTCTAAATAGTACTGTGTACTTTGCTGTAAATTGTATTTTAAAAATTCTATCTTCAGAGGGAAAAAAGGTTGATAATATACATATGTCTTGGCTCAGAAGAAGAAATATTTTGATTAGAATATTTTAGACTAAATTTTATTTACGTGTGTGTGTGTGTGTGTGTGTGTGTGTGTGTGTGTGTGTTTCTACGTAGCCAAGGCTGGCATAACACTCATTCTCCAACCTCTGCCTTTGTAGTGCTGGTACTATAGGCACACAATACCCTCTTTGTTTGGATTAAGTTTTAAGAAGCACTGTAGGGAAATCTAGTCAGTTAGTTCTACTTAATGACCAGAACTCCTGGTCTCTGAAAGCATTCTGTTACCTTAATGGTTCTGATAACTTAGATTTGTGTTAATTCATTTGATTCATGATTTATCAAAAAGAGCATTTTTGTGAGCACTTTATTTCTAATGATAATTCCTTAATATTTCCCTGTTATTTCAAAAAGCAAGTGTGCTGAACCAAAAATGACACCTAGCAAGTCTTAAATTACAGAGATGAATTGATAGAGCACATGTGACTCACTCCCTTGTTCTGCTAAGGCCACCAGAAGACACTTAAGTTAAAAACTAATCTGTGTGTAACTTGCTTACAGAAGGCAGCAGGCATGATTTTCATTATAATACACAAAGTTGTTAGGGTTAATAAGCATGTGAGCATGTCTTACAATTTTAACTTAAGATTCATTCTGAATAAATAGTGATAGTATAGGAGACATTGGAAGAAATTGACTTATGTGTTTTAAGGGTAAAGGAATTTTTTTTTTGGTTTTCAGTTCATTTTAATTATTTTAAAGTATAATATTTATTTTAAAATACACATTTATGCTTATTTAAGCATTCCATTTTTTATCATAAAATCACTGATATTTATACTTTCAAACTTTTTTTTTTCCTGACTAGAAATTTGGAGTGCCTAAACCTTCTGCTGAATAATGGTGCAGACTTCAACAAAAAGGATAAGTTTGGGAGGTAATCTATGATCCAACTCTTATTTAAAGCTACGTTAAATTTGCTTACTTAATGGCTTGCTTGACCTTTAACTGTCTTCTGAAATTTAACTTTATGTGTTACACAGCATATTTTGAGTTGTAATCATGATTAGTTGAGTCTGTCGTAGAGCTAAGGTTAGGGCTTATATCCCCAAATGTGTAGGATCGGACGGGATCCCTGTCACTGCCAAAGGAAAAGAAAAAGCACAGGTGTTCACCAACCAGCTAAAGTTAACGGGTTTAAGTGTTCTTAACCCCATCTTTTAATTGAGTTCTTCCTACAGTCCTAGCTACCTCCAACCCCCTACACTCTCCCCCTTTTTTTTTTTTTAGAATTTATTTTTGTTTTTCTGGGGATCCACCCCCCCCCCCCAAAGACAGGGTTTCTCTGTGTAGCCCTAGCTGTCCTGGAACTCACTCTGTGGACCAGGGTGGCTTCAAACTTACAGAGATGTGCCTGCTTCTGTCTCTTGAGTGCTGGGATTAAAGGTGAGTGCCGCCCAGCTAGAATTTATTTATGTTTGTAGGTGTTTTGCCTGTTTATATTCTCATGGAGGCCAAAAGAGAAATATCTGGAACTGGAGTTACATCATGTGAGGGCTGAGCATTGAACAGTCTCTAGAAAAGCAGCCAGAGCTCTTAACTGCTGAGTCATTTTTATAGCTCCATCCCTATCCTTCTTGATGTTAATTGTCCTCTTTCCATAATTAAGGCATAGAAATTTAAAGCTCCATTGTACCTAAAGTGCCTTCAAAAAATTCCTAATACCTGTGATTTTTCCAAGTCTTTCTTTTGTGACTACTTCCCATACCTACTAAAAAGGAAAAGTAGGTTATAAATCTATGTTTTTTCCCCTCCCTCTTTTATGCACATCCATATAACCCAGTCTGCAGGAAAGCAGCTATAAAAGGACAAAATCCCATTGTCTAGCCTTATTGCCACTAGCATTTGTAGTAATAGCACTTGAAGCTCCTGTTACCTGCTATTCATCATCTTACAGCATGATTATCCATAAAGTACAATAAAACAATTAAGGAAGGAATTAAATGCAGTGTGAATTTGTTTGAAAGAAGTAGGTGACAGTATAAGCAATATGTGTCAGCAGGTAAAAACTACGTAAGACTCTGTTAGGAATGGTGTAAATCAGAAGGAAATGTGTGGGTATGTATTGGTGCATGTGGTATAGTACCAATGCAGATGAAAAATAAAGAATTGTATGGTAGGAAGAAATTAGTAAAAGAAAACTAATGAAGAATTGACTGAGTTCATAAATGTACTAATGGAAGGAACAAATGGTCCACAAAATAAAATTTAAAGCTAATTCTTTTATTTGTAGTAACTTGTACATTCAGTGCAACAAATAAGTGAAGAGGATTTTTGAAGGACATTCTAATATGAGTTTAAAAGCTTTGTCTTTCCAGGGTTGACTGCATTTAAAAAAAAAAAAAATCTCTTTGTGAGAGTTCTATCCACGGCTACATAGTGAGACCCTGTCTCAAACTAATAAACAAAAATTACTATAATATTATCTAATAACACAAAACAATGTTGTGCTATTTTCCTGATTAATGTATTAGAGGGGGAATATACACTGGAAAGAACTCTGACTGAACTTACCATAATTTTTGTTTTTCATTTAATGAAATCATAAAATTATCTTAGTTTTATCATACTGAAATAGTTTCTCCCATGTTTAGTAATCAGAGAGAAATTAGCTAAAATTATTCAGTCTTTAGAGATTAAAGCAGTACATTAGCTCTCTGAATAGGAAGTATGTAAGACTGTCTAGCTTATGCTTGAACTCCAGTATTACTGCTAAGGCCTGTGTGGAGTTGATAATGACCACTCCTGTGCGCATCTCTGTTTTTCTTCTTTGCTTTTTTTATTACTTGAAACATGGACTGTGGGGCATTTTTGTTAGTGTAAGGCAAACTTTATTAAAATGAAAAATTTTAGGTGTCTAAGCAGAATATAAAGGTTCTGATTGACTTAGAAATGTACTGTAACTAAATGTGTGGAACGAGGGTCAGCTATGCTTATGTTTACAA
Organism: Cricetiscus sungorus; assembly: GCA_030556225.1. Classification (NCBI taxonomy): domain Eukaryota; kingdom Metazoa; phylum Chordata; class Mammalia; order Rodentia; family Cricetidae; genus Cricetiscus; species Cricetiscus sungorus. Next base: position 43,736 of record JANBXA010000707.1, read on the forward strand.
ATGTATGCTCCTGGCTTTTATGTTTCCTGTGTTAATTTGCTCACAAAAGATCTCCACTGCACTATGCTGCTGCCAATTGCAATTACCAGTGCCTGTTTGCTCTTGTGGGGTCAGGAGCAAGTGTGAATGACCTTGATGAACGAGGCTGTACACCCCTGCACTATGCAGCTACGTCAGACACAGATGGCAAGTACGTACCATGTGGGTAGAAGAGGATTATTATTTCTATACACTGGCATCTTTATATAGGGACTGTTTTACTGCAAATCTGTATTTTCTTTTTTACATTTTCATTATTCCCTGAATCTACAGTTTATAAAGACATTTCATAATTACTATTAAATCCTGTCTCCCAACCATCTGGCCCTTACTTGGAAAATGTGGTAGAAGATGGTTCTTTTCTCGTTCCTCTTAAAAAGTGTTTTATTTTTTGGTTGTTTGTTTTTTCATTACAGGATTTTTCTGTGTAGCCCTGGCCAACCTGGAATTCCCTCTGTAGACTAGGCTGGCCTCAAATTCAGAGATCCACCTGCCTCTGCGTCCAGAATGCTGAGATTGATCTGTAGTGTAGAGGTATTAAGTAAATATTATTAGATAACAGGCCAAGTAAATGTTGGTCAAGAGTGATGAGTGAGACGAAAAGGGTAAGTGATGATATAAAAAACTGGTGTAAGAAATCCCGTTGCTAGATCCATTTGAGTGCTTCAGTATGATTTTTCTCTCTAAACTAAAATAAACTCAGTAAAGACAGTAGATTACATCTTCAATGTTTCTAGTGTTCTCCATGTGTCTGAGTCACCAAAGAGTAAAAAATGTTAGTAAGAATAATAATTCCTAGGGAAAGTTCCAAAAAAAGTTCTGGGAAGTTACATTTAACATAAAACTTTACCTTGTTTTTTTTTTTTTTTTTTTTCACTTTTTTTATCCTTTTTAAAAATGCATGTAATTCAGGCTTCAGGCTGGGGAGATAACTTGGTAAATGAAGCACTTGATCTCTCCAAATTGAGAACCTCAGAACCTATGTAGATTCAGATTAGTAGTAGACATCTGAAATTTTAACACTTGTACCTTGTGAATGGGAATTAGATACAGAAGAATCCCTGGAGTGAGATCTGACACCCAAGGTTGTCTTCTGACTCCCACATACCTTCTATGACACACACAACCATACACATGTGTGTACACGCACCAAAGTTTTATTATTATTATAAATGTGTATTAGGGTGTATATGTAGATAATGGACACACCTGCCACAGTGTATATGTATGTCAGGATAATTTTTAGAAATCTATTTTTCTTCTACTTGGGGACCAGATGATTGAACTCAGATTATCAGGCAATTCCTGCTTGAAAGGATGCTATTTGCTACCATTGGGAGTATTATAAGGTATAAAAGTTCTGAAAGTAATTCCTGAGATAGGGCCTAAATGGTTTTAGGTCATTCTGTGCTAACAGAGTAAGGGTTAGAAGCTACAGAAATGGGTTTGTAGGTAAGAATACTTGGTATGCAAGCATGAAAACCTGAATTAGGATCCCTAGCACCCATGTAAAAAGACATGGCTACATGCACCAAAATCATCACTGAAGGTGGAAGGCAGAGACAGGTGATCAGTAGAGCTTGCTGACTGGCAATCTAGCTGAACAATAATAGCAAGCTCCAGATTCAGTGAGAAATCAAAGGAATAAGGCAGAGAATAGCAAAATGTCCTTCTCTGGTCTCTGTATACACACGTGTGTGTACTCCTGCACCTGTGAAAATATACATAAATTGAAAAAAGGGTTAGAGTTAGGGTGCATCACCTACACATAGACACACATAATGAAAAATATTTTTTTTAAACTACAGAGCTAAGGTATCAAGAACTATACCCTGATTCTGGCTATTTTATGAGTTTATATCGACCCTTATTATGTAAATGAGTAAATAACATCTACACACACACACACACACACACACACACACACACACACACACACACACACACACCATGATATGATGTGATCTCACAGGAGGGAGTGAAATTGGCACACAGGACTCAAAGACCCTTAGCAGCCAAGTTTTCGCAAGACCAATTTTAGTCCTAACAGAAACATGATCCTGTATAATGTTAATAGATATTAGTTTACAAATTTGTTGTGTATGGTTTAACAGCTTACAAAACCTGCTGCTGTTTCGAAAATACCAGGTTGGTAAAGCTTTTGTGAGTTTTATATTGTTAGAAGCCTTATATCTTGAAGATTTTACAAAAGCATTAGTATTATAGTTGCATAAAATTGTATACAATAATTTAGCCTGTACTATTTAAATAAAATTAATTTTTAGGTTTTGAGATTTAGACTAAGTTAAGAATATGATGATAAAGACCATAGACATACTACTTGATGTACAAATGTAACTGACATATATAATAACCCTATTGTATGAAACTGATGGTCATTTAGACTTTTTCCCAAATAGTTATGTAAACAAGACCTTTTATGTTAAAGGCCTGACAAAATTAGCAAAAAACATAAGCAATTACATCTTGGAATACTTATATTATTATGTAATCATGCATATAAAAACTTTATGACAAGAGAACAATTACCAGTATTTAGTCATTTGTTTGAAATATAGGTGGTTTAAAATATAGATGTAGTAGGAGGCAGAGACGGGAAGATCTCCAAGTTCAGACTAGCCTGATCTTCTTAGAGAATTCCAGGACAGTCAAATCTACGTGGAGAGTTCTCATCCCAAATAAGTAAATAAACAAAATGTAGGTAGATAAGTAAATAAAAATATATTTAATGCTAAAAGTATAAAATCCAATGTGAAGCTCCAGCTTTCATTCCAAATGGCTGTCTTGTTTTGTTTTATTTTGTTTTGCAGGGTGGGGTACAAATATTTTTATTTTCTATTAGATTAGAAACAATCTTATTGTACTATCAATCCTAGTTCCATCTCCCTCCCATCCTTCCATGAGCCCCCCCCCCGCCCATCCCCCATCCACTCCCCAGGGAGGGTGAGGCCTTCCATCAAAATCTGTCAAGTCATTTGGTGCAAGGCCTAGGCCCTACCCCCATGAATCTAGGTTAAGAGAGTATCCCTCCATGGGGAATGGGCTCCAAATGGTTATTCTTACTGTATAGTGTAGGTAGCCTTTTCTGTTCTGCCAGCCACTCTCCAAATAACCACACAGAGACTTATTGTTAATTATAAATGCTTGTCCAATAACTCAAAGTTTATAACTTAAATTAAATCATTTCTGTTAATCAATGGGCTGCCCAAAGGCTCATTTACTTCAAGTACATATTTCCCATCCTGGTTGTTCTGCCTCTTGTCTCTCGTGGTGTCCCCTTGCAACTCCTTGAGATGCTCCTCCTCCTTCTTCCCAGCATTCTCATAGTCTGGTTCTCCTGCTTAACCTTATTCTGCCTAGTTAGGCCAGAGAGTTTCTTTATCAAACCAGTCACAGTGACATAAAGGCATTAAAACTAAAATTTTGAATTTTGCTCTTATTGTATATAATTGTATATATTGTATATAATTCCAGGTGCCTGGAATACTTACTAAGAAATGATGCAAATCCCGGGATTCGAGACAAGCAAGGATACAATGCAGTTCATTACTCAGCTGCATTTGGTCACCGTCTGTGTCTTCAACTGGTAAGATTTCTGAATTCTCATGACAGGACTAGTGTGAGTTTTTAATTTAGACATAACTAAATGAGACTAAATGGTCCAGGAAACATTTAGTTTTGTTCTTTAACATTTCCATAATCCATTTCCCTCTGAAATTCTTGTTGCTTCAGTAAGATATCTCTCATTCTCTGTTTTCCTTTTGGAAAAGGAACAAAAATTAAATCACAGACCCCAATGTGGTAGCAAATACTTATAATCCTAGACCTTGAGAAGCAGGCAGGAATATTGTAAGCTCCGAGCTTCGGTCTTTGTGAAGGGAGAATCAGACACAATGGTGCATCCCTGCAGTCCTACTAGGAAAGCTGAGGAAGGACACTGTCTTTGAGTCAAGGACAACATAGTGAGATTATGTTATGTTATACTTCAAAAAACAGATAAATCTCTGAAAAGGCTCCTAAAATGGTGTGTTTCTTGAGACAATCACACATAGCAAGGCTAGCCTCAAGCTAGCTGTGTAACTGAGGATGAGCTTGACCTTTTGAGCCTTCACTTCCTGACTTCTAAGCATGCACCATTACACCCAGTGTATGTGGTACTGGGGATTCAATTCATATGAACACACTGCCAACTGAACTGTATACTATGTCTATGTCTATTGTATGTATTTCTAACCCTTTAAATGTTTGCCATACATTTTTAAAGCTGTAACCATATCTTACTTGGAAAAAAAAGAAAAAAGCCTGAGAGAGTTCTATTTTCCTCATATGTTTAGAGAACTCTGCATGGTCCTTTTATTTCCCAGTTCTTCTTAATAAAGGGTGAGCTGCTTCTACAAAGAAAGCTTAAATGTTAACTGTGATCTTGTCCTGTAATGTGCATACTATTCAGAACCTTACTTTGCCAAATTGAAAGGGAAGGAATGAATTAAAATACACTCCTGTGTGACAGCTTGTTCAGGTTAAGCTTCATTTATATACATGTACATTAAGCATTGTTTCCCTTCAGTAGTAATTAAAACTAAAGGACGGTATATAAGGTCAATATATTTAATATACCATTTAGTGTGCTATTATAAAAATAACACATAATTTCATAGGTTACTATGTATCTTTAGAATAAAATTTTAGACTTTGTATCTAGATGTGTTGTCTACTAACCTGTATAAAAGACTTCTTTTCTGGAGGCAGAGAAAACATGGGTTCAGAAACTTAACAAATCCCTATATCATTTATTGATGTCAAATATATCACTATTCATGAGTAACTTTGTAAAATTTTATTTCAGATTGCAAGTGAAACTCCTTTGGATGTTGTAAGTATTAATTGATTGCCCCCAAACATTTAAAATAGTGTATTTCTTTATTCTCATTAGAACTAGAGTTAGGCATGTTTTCACATAATATTCCCAAGACCAAAGTGACAAGACTGTTCATGAAGGGGAGGTTTTTACCTGATGGAAGAATGTTTTTCTAAATGCAGTGATTGTAGTCAGTGATTTTTGTGATTTTCCTGTTCTGTGAGCTTGCTTGCTGAGTTATTGACATAATCTAAGGTAAAGTGAGGGGTAGGAGAGATCACTACAAATTTAAAAGTATCCTTTCTAACATTTTTTAAACACTTCTCCTCAGCTAATGGAAACGTCGGGAACAGACATGCTGAGTGATTCAGATAATAGAGCAACAATAAGCCCTTTACATTTGACTGTAAGTACTACTGCCTTCAAAGCCAGTTTCATAGCTGGTTCACTACAGATCTCTAGTTTATACTTGTGTTGACTCAAACTATCACCCTAGACATTTATTTATTATAGAACTTGTTTAATCCAGAAAGTTTTTTAGTGCATCCTTGGCTATCTGCTAATCTCTTTCCTTTAAGTGGTAGTCCTCATGCCCTGCTTTTAGGTGAGAGAATCTGACTCTAACATGAACTTAAAATGTGCTGCCCTAATAGAAGGACTGTAATTTGGTAAGCAGATTGTATAAACCACACAAATTTTGTAAATTCTATCAATTGTTGGCTTGCTCGTGGCCATGGGTGCTGGCTAATTATAGAGTCAATGCTGTTTTGCCTGCTCATTGTTATAGGATTCAAGTATATGCTGTATAATTTCCATTCATTTTCAGATTCCTTTGCATGCCAGTCACTAAAACACAGAGGAGCAACAGGAAAAAGATTGATTCATTATGTCAGTGTTTGACCACATGCAAGGAGAATAATTAGATAAAAAGTTACAGAATACATGAAAAAGAAATAGATTATTGAACTTTTAGTGATTATGTTAAATGAAGTACTTAACACAGAGATCACATAAATATCAAGGGATATATATATTCTGGTCTCTTTGTGATCTATGTCCCCTGCCCAGATTTGTTTAAAAACTAAATTCTTTTCAGTACAGAAGAGCTAAGATGGGTTTTACTTAGTATTTCCCAGCCTCCTTGTCTTAGTGGTTTTTGAAGTCTTGCAGTCTGTAATAGAACTCTCTTACTAACTCCTGGTGTTACTTTTCTGTTCCCCAATTTGACACGTTCTTCACTCCCTCCTTTTCCTTTCTTACTCACAGGGTCCTGCTTTGTAGCCTAGGCTAGCCTTAGCTCACAGTTCCTTATTTTAGCCTCCCATGTGCTCCAATGACAGCCATGTGTACCACATGAAATGTACTTCTAAGTGTCTCTCAAAGTACTCTTCAATAGTGTTAGATCTCTAGAACTTTTGTGTCTTAAGAATTGAAACTATAAATTTATTAGAACAATAGCTGTGTCCCCTCCCTCTAGCTATTGTCATAAATGTGACTAACCTGTATGCCACATTAAAATGAAATCATATAGTCTTTCTCTGAGTGTTGTATTTCACTTTACATACTTCCCCAAAGTTCATCCCTACGCTGTTCCTTTACTTTTGAGCTTGCATGTGTGCACATTGCAGTTTGTATTGAAATCAGTTTATTAATGGGCACTTAGTGTTGCTTCATCTCTTAGCTATGTAAGTGCTGCTGTGTCAGTTTTTCTAAACTGAAGTGAACATAGTTTTGTAATTTAATGATTAAATTCAGTGAAGTGGATTATATTGCAATTTTAGCTGAAATAGTTTTTTTTTCTTATTATTATTATTTTAAACTCACGTTTTCAAACAACCTGATAGAGTGGGATACTGGAGTGAGGCTTTTTAAAGGAAGTATCTTTTCTTCCTAATGTAGTTGCTAGACATAGATTTTTTTTCTTTAGTCCTATACAGGAAGTGATGAGAAGAGCCCTTTAACAAAGCATCATGATTCTAGTCTTTTTTTTCTCTGCTCTTTATTTTTTCTAAATATGTCTCATGAGATTCTTCAAAGCTCATTCTTGGAGTAGCATGAGTTCTTCCACTTAATATTGCCAAATAAAATTAGGTGTGATCCTAAAATTAGAATTCTCTTGTCTACATTCACTTTATCCTTGAGATAATTAAACTTCCAATACAGACATCAGCAAAGCCAACCTTTCTCTTCGCTTCTGCTTTTTGACTTATTTTCCCCTTCTTTTAGAGGAGACACCCTGAACACTCTGTACCCTATTTTCAGTCCATCACCTAAATGATTTTTAAGTCACCAGGCTTGCATAACAAGTGCTGTTACACACTGAGCCATTTCACCAGCCCATCTTGTGAACCTTTTGCACAAGAAAGACTGCTTTTTCATCCTTTGATGCTTATTGCTTTATTCCCTCCCTGTGCAGCGTGTAGTCCAGTGTAAGTGTATGTACCATTGACATCTGGATTCTAAGCTGAGCTGTCTGGAAAGCGTTCATATTCCCTTACGGCCAGCTTCTACTGACGCCATGCCACACCCACTTTCTGATGTTATTAGAGTGTTGTTGATTGTTATACAGAAAAAAATCTATGATTTAAACTTTCTGGCTTCTCATTATAAAAGTTGGTGTTATCTCAGATGTATGTAACAGTAAAAAACTGAATTTGCTTACTTTACAATTTCCAAAGCAGTGGGGTATTGTGCATTTAACTCGGTGGTAAAGCTTGCTTACTCTTACTTACCTGGCAATTTCCATTCCTGGAACCACAAGAAAAAGAGAAACCTACTTGGGGAGTCATTCTAAGTACGCATTTTTTTAATTTACATGTATATTTTATTTCTAGGCCTATCATGGTCATCACCAAGCCCTGGAAGTGTTGGTACAGTCTTTGTTAGATCTTGATGTAAGAAATAGTTGTGGTAGAACACCCTTAGATCTTGCAGCATTTAAGGGCCATGTTGAATGTGTGGATGTACTCATTAATCAGGGAGCTTCAATCCTCGTAAAAGATTACGTTTTGAAGAGAACACCTATCCATGCAGCAGGTATGCCAAATGTCGTTTATAATTTTAATGTACATTTGCATACTACTACTGGTAATTGTTTAATTTTTATGTTAAGTAGTCAAATGATTGTATTTTGAAAGAAAAGCAATATTTTAAAAGAAATCATATGCTTTCAGAATTGGATTTATGCAATAAAATATTTAGATTATCACCATAGTGTTCTTTTACTTTTTGTTTGTTTTGTTTTGGGTTTTTTGTTTGTTTTGTGTTTGAGACAGGGTTTCTTTGTATAGCGCTGGCTGTTCTGGGACTAGCTCTGTAAACCAGGCTGGCCTTGAACTCACAGAGATCCACCTGCCTCTATCTCCCAAGTATGTTTTACTTTTTAATGGAAGTTTAGGTTAACATGTACTTTCATGGCAATTATTAATGTTTTAAAAATAAATCTTATTGTTTTTTAAGACTTATTTGAATTTCATGTGTATGTTTTACCGGCATATATATATGTATGTATGTATGTATGTATGTATGTATGTATGTATGTACGTACGTACGTACGTATGTATGTGCTACATGTGTGCCAGAAAGGTGTCCGACCCTCCTAGAACTGGATGGTTGTGAGCCATCATGTTGGTGTTAGGAATCAAACCTGGGTTCTTTGTAAAAGCAGAAGCTCTCTTAGCTACTGAGCTATCTTTCCAGTCCTAAAAGTCATTTTTACTTATTTTACTGTTGTATTGCATCAAACACTTAGAAAAAATTTACAGAATATTAACTTCTGTAAGAACTATGTGAAGTGGTAGTTTCATAATTTTTGCCAATGTACTAAAAAATGCAGGAATGTGTAACCAAGTTATTGGTATGTAGGAAAAGACTGGCAAGGGGGAAGGGAACAGTCATAGAAATGACTTATTACCAGCGGTATATCAGTAGAAGACACAAATTTCCCAATTCTTTGTAAGAATTACTGTAAGGCCAGTACTCAACAATCATTAAGACTGGTACAATTAAAAAATAGTGGCCAAGAGTTTTTATTAGTTCCAATCTTATGTGACCTGATGGCAGTTCACTTTTGTGTTTATGGGATGATCCTTAAGAACCCATTCAAATATATAACTTGATTGGACTTGTGTTGTTGGGGGAAAGATACATTTTAGAAGACTATAGAAATATAGAAAACATTCACTTCTGTTCTTAGAGCAGCTTTTAAAAACTATTGGATATTCAGGCAAGGCTGAGGGACAAATATTTTAATAAGCATTTAAATTCTTTAATAAAGATGTTTGTAGAAATTATCAAGTAGTATGAATTATGATTTAGATATTATGAATTAGATGTTATTTTCTGTAAGAGTAGAATCAGCTGGGCGGTAGTGGTACATGCCTTTAATTCTAGGAGATTCCAGGGGAGGCAGAGGCAGGAGGATCTCTCTGAGTTTGAGGCCAGCCTAGTCTATAGAGCAAGTTCCAGGAGAGTCAGAGCTACACAGAGAAACTCTATCTTGAAGGAAAAAATGAGTAGAATCATATAAATCTATGTCTACAAAATTATATTGTAACCACAGATTATTTTACAGAACCAGTTTAAATCTTAAGTGGAGTATTTGTCATCACTGTTACTCCCTCTTTTTTAAAGACATGGTCTCATTACCCTAAACTGGCTTGGGAACTATGCTGTATATAGCCCATGACTGCTTCAGACTGACAGTTTTCCTGTATCCAGCCTCCTCTCAAGTATTAGGAGTATAGGCAGCCACCAGTCTAATTCATATGCTTCTTGAAAGATAAAGAGCTGTGAGGCACTCTGCCATATAATGTACCATAAGTGCTACCCATCAAAAAGGAGAGAAGAAAAGAAAAAGAAAAAAAACAGTTCTATAGACATCTTTTACATTCAGAGCTCTCATAGGAAGTATCTTACTACTTTCATGCTATGGGAAAACACAGGTTCTCCCCCCCCCCCCCCCCATCTCCCTGAAGGTTAACATTCTTTTCTCAAAATACTATGGTGGTATTGTGGTTATTGAACTTAGGACACAAAGTCATGTGTATATGCTTTGTACCGAATGAAAATGAATTGCCTTTCTAATAATAGGCCAAAGTAGATCTCTTTGAACTATCCCCAAGTATTTTGAAAATTGTTTATTACTAAGCTAAGAGTTGTTCCCAGAATGCAGCATACGGATTGAGTGAGAGTGGTTTTGAGTATAAACATTTTATAACTTATTAGAATTTCATACAATTGTTAAGTACTATAAAAAGATAAGCCAGGCAGTGGTGGCATACACCAGTAATCCTAGCACTTGGGAGGTAGAGGCAGGCAGAACTCAGTGAGTTGGAGGCCAGCCTGGTCTATAGTGTGAGTTTCAGGGCAGCCAGGACTGTTACACGGAGAAACCCATCTTGAAAAACAAAAAGGTACTGTAGAAAGACTTGGGGTGTGCTGGCTCAGCTAGTAGACTGCATGCCTAGTATCTGTGAAGCACTGGCTTCAACTCCAGTACCACATGAAGAAGGGAATGGTAGTGCATGCTTATAACCTCAGCAAAAAGGTCAAAAGTTCCATCCCCAAATCTGTATAAAAAGGTATCTCAGAACTTAGGTAGAAGTAAAAAGATCAGGAGGTCAGGGCTATTCTTTGATAAACAGTGAATTTGAGGCTTGCTTAGGCTACATGAGTCCTTGTCTCAAAAACAAATAAAAAGAGAGCGGGGGGGGGGGGAAAGACTATAGAAAATTAGGTATCTAGTTTTCTGTCATTAATTTTTTTCTCTACCCACCCAACCCCCCCCCCTTTTTTTTTTTTTTACTTAGAAATAGGGGAAGGCTTCCCTTTCTCTACCATATTGTCCTTACATATTTCCATACACTTCAAGTTTATTACTTGAGGCAGGACCTGAATTTTGAAGGAGATATATTTTGAAAGCTCCTATTGAGATGGGAGGAGGGGTTGTTCTTCTGTTTGCCAGTAAGGCTTTTGGGCTTATAATATTTCTTTGTAAGATATATGTCATTTTTTATGTGTGTACCATCTCGAGTTCTTTTCAGCTATAAATCACCCAAGCAAACGTGTCCTAAATTGGTGGGTTTAGTCTCACCTCTGTTAGAGTGTGGTGCAGTCCCACAGTGTCAGTGAGCACTCCCCAGATTCTTTATTGCCTCTTGTTTTGCATTTATGTCACAGGATGGTTGCTGCTGCTTTACAGGGTCACATCCACAACTGGGATTTTAGAAAGAAGGCTTTTTATTATCCGTATTAAAATTATTTGTCATAAGCTCCCTAGACTTCTCAATATCTCACTTATTGGCTCTGGACCTTGTACTCATCATGCAGCAAATCTGTCAAAGGAAAATAAGATTAATATGATTGACTTGGTCTGTGACTGACATAGTCTAACATGGTTGACTTGATTGGACCCCTGAACTGGAGACAGGTCACTCCTCCTAGTGGCACGCTAAATAAAATGAGGATGCTGTTAGCATGAGAGAAGATGAAAGGATGGGTGGCAATATGCATTCTGTTTACTGTGTGCATCTATGAGCCCCTTAACAACAAAAACAGGACAAAACCTACTTTATACATGTAGTAGTCCTTCTGCTTATTGAATTTAGTGAAATTGTCCCAAAATTGTATTATAAAAGATGTGATTACTCTAAGATATTTTTGTCTTAATTGTATATATTAAAATTATTGTTATTATTATATTTACTTTACAGCAACAAATGGTCATTCAGAATGCTTACGGTTATTAATAGGAAATGCAGAACCACAGAATGCAGTAGATATTCAAGATGGAAATGGACAGTAAGTTCTAATAATTTTTAAAAAATTTTTTTTAAAGACATCTCATTATATAACTCAGGCAATTCTCCATTCCACAATTTTACTACTTCACCCTTTTTAGTGTTGGAATTATGGGCATTTGCTTTTAGATTGATGTTAAAATATTAAATATTCTAATACTTTGGTGCCTATTTTAGTAAACATGTCATAAGTTGCAACTGAAAAATACTATATATATATATATATATATATATGTATATATATTAGTTTTTGTTTTAAATACGTAACAAAGTTGCATCACAAAAGTGTAGGTATAGAAAATAAGCCATCACATCATTGCTGTTTTATAGAGTTTTGTAAGTGATAGCGCTAAACTTAATTCTGTTCTATTCAGGACACCTCTTATGCTGTCTGTTCTCAATGGACACACGGATTGTGTATACTCACTACTGAACAAAGGAGCAAATGTAGATGCCAAAGATAAGTGGGGAAGGACAGCATTGCATAGAGGGGTAAGCCAAAATTAAATTAACTAAAGATGGTCCATGGTGCCCCACATAATGGATTTAATGCACCCAAATTATTTTTACAGGCAGTTACAGGCCATGAAGAATGTGTAGATGCATTACTTCAACATGGTGCTAAGTGCTTACTGCGGGACAGCAGGGGTCGGACACCTATACACTTGTCAGCTGCCTGTGGACACATTGGAGTTCTTGGAGCCCTTTTGCAGTCAGCAGCATCCATGGATGCAAATCCAGCCATAGTAGACAATCATGGGTATACAGCACTTCACTGGGCTTGCTACAATGGTTAAGTATCAGATAAAAACCTGGTGAAGGCAAAAATTTTTATTGGCTGATTTTTTTAAATGTTATCAATGACAACCATTAAAAACCATGTCACACAGAAGTGTATTTCCTAAGGTAGAGCATTCACTTGTCTTTTGGAGGTTCACTTTCATAACATTTCTTACCTTGCCGGGCCATGGTGGCATACACCTTTAATCCCAGCATTTGAAAGGCAGAGGCAGGTGGATCTCTGTGAGTTTGAGGACAGCCTGGTCTACAAAGTGAGTTCATGACAGCCAGTGCTGTTACACAGAGAAACCCTGTCTCAAAAGAAAAAAGAAAAAATTCTTATCTTGTACATTTTGTACAAGAAACAGAATTTACACAAAGAGCATACCTGGTTGCCATTAACAAACAAACAGGTGTGTCTGATTTTTTTTTTTTTTTTTTTTCAGAGAAGCAAAATTGTAGTGTCAGAATTGAGCTGGAAGAAATGTATGTTAGTTTATACAATAAAAGACCTTACAGTCTAAAATTAAATTAATGCCATATTTTTAGCCAAATGGCTGCTTTATAATTTGTGGAATATACTAAATGGTTTTATTCTGATTAATAACTTTTGTACAAAAAAAATAATGGAAGTATTCAGGGGCTGGAGAGATGGCTCAGCAATTAAGAGGACTGGCTATTCTTCCAGAGGACCTGGGTTCAATTCCCAGCACCCACATGGCAGCTCACAACTGTCTGTAACTCCAATTCCAGGGTACCTGACACCCTCATAAGGATAAGTGTGCAGGCAAACCACCAATGCACATAAATTTTTAAGAAATGGAATTGTTCTAATTAAATGAAAACAAGCTTTTTCTCTCAATGAAATGATGACTAGGTTTTAGAAAAGAACTGGCTCTGTACTTATTAAGTTTAAAGTCCAGAATTTCAAATTAGAGTCATTTTCTTGTATAATTTTGAGTATTTTGATTATGTCATTTATTCCTTTCAAACGCTAATTAATTTTTCTTGACACCCTTAAGCATCCTCAGAAATAACTTTCTGAGCTGGGCAGTGGTGCTGCACAATTTTAAACCTAGCACTTGAGGCAATGGGGCTCTCTGTGAGTTTGAGGACTGCCTCGTCTACCGAACTAGGGCAGCCAGGGCTACACAATGAAACCCTGTCTCAATAATTAAAAAAGAAAGAAAGAACTTGTTTGAAATATTCGGAGATTGGAGATGGCAGATAAAGTACTCCATACCCAACTCAGATATTGGGTCTCTAACCCATGGTCTCAGGGCTTGTGGGTTATAGCTACAGATAATAACTGCATTGACAGCAGGGCCTAATAAGTTTAAAAGTCTTTACAAGAGCAACTTTTTGAGGGACCTGAACATGTCTCAGCAACTGACAGCTTGAATTTGCTTCCTGGGAACCAACTCCTAGGCTAACAAAATCTGAATTTTGGTTGGGATTTATTATTTTTACTTATTTTTGGGTATTTTGTGTCTGTTTTATAGTTGCTTTTTTAAAAAGCTATTTACCTATATCTCCCAGCAGTCAGTATAGTTCTTTTTCACAATACAGTGTTTTAAGAAATTATCCTGTGCTTGTTATTATAGAAAGATGATACAGTTTATTAATTGAAAAGGAAAGTTACAGAACAAAACATACCATTTGAAGTGTAAAAAGAAAAAATAAGTGTGTGCAGGCACTTTGTAGAGTTATTGAGACACTAGTTATGGTTTAAAGAATGGAGATGGGATGGAGCAGGGTTTACACATTCTCCTTGTAGAAACTTCTGTGTATTTGAGATTATTGCAAGTATCTCTTGGATTTTAATATCTAGTTCTTACACTCCCATTAGGTCATGAGACGTGTGTGGAACTACTGTTAGAACAGGATGTTTTCCAGAAAATAGATGGAAATGCTTTCAGTCCGTTGCATTGTGCTGTGTAAGTAAAGTTACACATAGTGAGTCAAATTTCCTGGGGTGTTTAGCACTGTTCCTTTGAGACTGATCACCTTGTACCTTGTCTAGGATCAATGACAATGAAGGTGCTGCTGAGATGCTTATTGATACCTTAGGAGCCAGCATTGTAAATGCCACGGATTCAAAGGGAAGGTAGGAAAACACTGTAACCATTGACCTTCTATTTGGGTGATTATAGAGAACTCAAAACTAATTGAAAACAGAATTTTGCAGATGTAAATTATTAAGAAGTCTTAAGTTCTCTGCATTAATAGGGCATTTCTCTCTCTTTTTTTGTCATTTTATTTTAAAATATAAACATTCCTAATTTAAAAGGTTGATTTTTAAACCCAAAGAAAATTGCTTCAAGAGTTAATAGTTTTCTAAATTGGATTAAAGACTTAAAGAAGAGTTTAGCCAGTAATAAGTAATAGTTTGGGAGTAAACTTTTAAGTTTGCTTTAACAATATAGTATATTTTAATAGTATTTTATAGTTCATCCTTATTTTAGGCATTGTACTTTAAGATAGATTGTATAAAGTACACATATCTAAAGTAGAAATTTGTGAGTTCCATTGAGATTTGTATTTTAGCAATGCTTTTATAACCTAATATATAAACCCTTAAAATATTTTTGTCCTAAATTAAGGAGTAATTTTCCCAGTGTATGTGCCATTCAGCTTTTGTTCTGTATTTCACTGTGTTCCAGAACTCCTCTCCATGCTGCTGCCTTCACAGACCATGTAGAGTGTTTACAGCTGCTGCTCAGCCATAATGCTCAAGTCAATTCCGTGGATTCTAGTGGAAAAACACCCCTCATGATGGCTGCAGAGAACGGACAAACCAATACAGTTGGTAAAGAAACTGTTTAGGGAAGACTGAGGCAGTAGGACTGCCTCAAGTATGAGGTCAGCCTTGGCTACATAGTGTCTCCATAAGAAAAGAGAAATTGGGCTAAGTAGTAAAGCACAACCTATGTTGCTTTTTTTTTTTTTTTTTTTTTTTAAATTCTATGTGTGTAACTTACTTAGATTTCCAGCCCTTCTGACTTCCTTGAATTATCTCACTATTCCATATTTTCATTTTGGAGCATTGCCTTTACTGACTGAAAAGTTTTCTTTATCAAGGTTCTTTAACCTCATGGTGTAACAACACTGGCTCTAGAATCAGATTGCATGAGTGTGAGTTCTAGATATTAAGTGACCTCCTCCTCATTTCTTTCACTTGTGAAATGAGAAAAATTATAGCATCTACCAAAATATTGATATGAGGTTTAAATATAACCTATAAATCCAGGGCATATAACACTATGAAATTTATTGACCCTCAAATATTAATTATTGAATATTTTCTTATAATCATATGGTAATGTGATATGTTTGTTATGTATTAAAGTATTTTTTGTAATTATTTTCAAAAGGTTTTTCTTTTTTTGCTGTGTGTCTTTATTTCTTTATACTGAGTTATTGGTAGTCTGAGAAACATGTTCATAAGCATAATAATTGATGAACTTTTCCCTCTCAGAGATGCTGGTTAGCAGTGCTAGTGCAGATTTGACTTTACAAGATAAGAGTAAAAACACCGCCCTTCACTTGGCTTGCGGCAAGGTATATATTTATATATATATATATATATATATACTTTGAGGATGTATTTTCATGGCTATTATTGAAATTAAATTTTTCCAGCTCATTAAAATGAATAGAAGTCAGAACCAAACTTAATGATTACTAATACTGAGTTTGTTGGGTAGGGATGGGTGTGGGAGGCGTTGGTATACTAGGTTTAGAAACACAAGCTTAATATTTAACTTATTATTAACCTGTCTTATTCCCATTTCTAATACCTTTGAATAAATACTTCACACATTAACTTAGAAAGATTGTGATGTATATAATTTTGTATATGTATTATAGATGGTTGAGTTTATATGTCTATTCTTAATAGTGTGCTGTTTTTTAAGAGCTATTTGCCACAATTTTAGGGTCATGAAACTAGTGCCTTGTTAATACTGGAAAAGATAACAGATAGAAACCTCATCAATGCAACCAATGCAGCCTTGCAAACGTAAGTACTTTGAGAATCTGAGTAATTTAGTAATCTCTACAATTCTAAAAACAGATAAATGCACTTTTTAAAATGTGATCAGTAATATAGATTAGTTAGAGACTGTTTAAATAATAACTCACTTCTGAAATCATACTGAAAGCTCTTATTACTTTAAAAGGTTGTGAACTGAAACTTTGAAGTTTTTCTGTTTACTTAATCATTTAATTTTTTAAAGGAAAGTAGTGCTATTTTGTGTGAACCAGTAGTTCACACAGATCAGCTCAAAAGTGCCATTTCATACATTCTATACTAGCAGTAAATGAGGTAAGAAGCTGCGCGCGCGTGTGTGTGTGTGTGTGTGTGTGTGTGTGTGTGTGTGTGTGTGTGTGTGTATGTTTTTATATAAGCTTAAAGAGGTTTCAGAAAGAATTGTTCTCAGTATAAGCAGTAAACTTTGAGTTTGACTGACAGATCTTAGGCCCATATCTCCCATCTTCATCTTCTGTCTTCCATTGGTCTTATAAAAAGAAAAAAATGCTTGAAATAGTTCACATTCTAGGTTTAGTCAGATCCCTCAAAGGCCCAAATATAAGTCATGGGCCAATAAACATCTTTCAAAGATTATTAGAATTTATGGTATTATAGTTTATAGCTTTTTATTATGTATTTGTTAACTTCATTTCTTAGTAAGTTAAGATTGTAGTTCACCCATTCCCAGTGGATATCTACTTATACCTAAGATTCAAGGAACATTGTGGATGAGGGAACCAAAAGATGGGAATTTTTTGTGAGACTGTCTTCTGGTAAGATCATAAAGTCTTGACAGCTTGGCTGCCTAAACATGACCCAAACAAGGACAACAATAGCCATGGCGGAGTGGACCAGGGAAAATCCAGGAGTTCTCAACCCCTCACAAAGAACTACTGGTACCTAAGGAATGCCAAGAGCAAGAAATAGTCTTTTCCAAGGAAGAGTACACTAACCTAATACCAGTGGTTAGCCAGAAAACATACATGCAATATATGCAAGTAGCATGATAGAGGCAGAACAGGTTAGAAAAATGCATTTATGTGCATGGAACAACAATGACAAAAAAGGCCATGAATTTGAAAAAGCAAAAAAACAGTATATGGGAGGGTTTAGAAGAAGGAAAGGGAAGGGGAAATGATATAATTATATTCAAACCTCAAAACTATAAGAACAATGTAGTTCATTTGGTTAACTCTTTAAATATGGAATCTTAGAAGGTACAAAGGGTTCAGTGAGATTAGGAAACTACTACTGATGTCTAAGGCTGAGCTTTCTATGAAGGCACTGCTGCCTCTCTCATCTTCATTGATTGAGAAGTGGATGTCTTAATGTTGTGAGATATTTGTACACTGTGAATATGTAGTGCCATGATTGGTGTTTAAAAAAACAAAACAAAAAAAGCCCAGCACAATGGCCGATAGCTAGGCAGGAGAGTATATGCAGGATTTACCAGCAGAGAGTGACCTTTAGGAAGAAGAAAGGCGGAGTTGACCACCAAACACAGAAAAAGCAGGATGGGCAGTATGGACATGAGAATGGTGGTACTGAGAAGTGTTGGTACATGTGGGGCACATATTCTTTGTTTGTTTTTGTTTTTCAAGACAGGTTTTCTCTGCGTTGCTTTGGAACCTATTCTCGAACTAGTTCTGTAGTCCAGGCTGGCCTTGAACTCACAGAGATCTGCCTGTCTCTGCCTCCCGAGTGCTGGGATTAAAGGCATGTGCTATCAATGCCCAACTACAAATTCTTATCTCTAGGTCTTCACAACTTGACCAGATGCTCTTTGCAGCCAGGTGTGTGTCTGTCCATTCACTGCACATAAATGTATGATTTCCCTCCACAGGCCTCTGCATGTTGCTGCCCGAAATGGGCTAACAATGGTTGTTCAAGAGCTTCTGGGAAAAGGAGCAAGTGTACTTGCTGTTGATGAAAATGGTAAGCAAGCTCCATGTGCCCTTCCCTTGGCCAACTTCTTGGTAGAAGTTTTTCTCTTGATGGTGCATCTTTGAAGTAAAAGGAAGTTTGGTGCTTTTTTTATTGGGCAAAGAAGAGTGCTGAAATTAATATTTCTGAATTCATGTATCTTCTATTAAACCAAATTTGATGTTTGCTGTTTGGTCATCACTGTTAGTTTGGTAGCCAAAGACTTTTTTCTTTCAACAAATATTTACCAAGGCCCCATTAAAACGTATTCTTAGACAAAACCAGTCAGTCCTTCTACTCTAAATTTTTCCTATTAGAGACTATGACTTTAACAATTACTCCCACTCAGTATATCACTTTATGTGTTTGTGGTGTTGGAATCAAATCCAGAGACTGTGCATATTCTACAAGTACTTTAACACTGAGCTGCACCCCAGCCTCCCCAATTGACATAAAGATCTTTGTTTTGTACCTCGGCAATCAGTCTCACAACTTCTTCCAGCTGCCACTGTATTTCTGTCTTCCAGTGCAGCAGAGCTACTCAAGGATTGACTTTCTATAGACAGCCCTTTGTCCCCACTACATTGTAGAACTCTTCTCATCAAGGTTCTTGGTTCTCTCCTCCCTCTCTCTCTCCCTCCCTCTCTTCCTTCCTCTCCCTTCCTCCTTTCCCCCTCTCTTCCTCTCCACCTTCTCCCCTATCTCCTTAAAAATAAACAGAAAAGACACACAAAAACAAAAAAAAAAAAATGGAAATCAAAATAAGTAAGCAAAAGAACTATAAGACCAAAAAAAAAAAAAATAGTTTAAAGCAAATACTCAAGAGGAAACTGCAACAGAGGCACTCTGAATCATTGTAACATCTGGGCCATCTGTTTCCATCAGATTTTTCAGGGGTCTTTCTCCATCAAACTTTACTTTTCTTAACCCAGAATGAATCCACAGCCTCTCCTTTCCTATGGAAACAAAAGCATAATCTCTTCTCCAAAGTAACGTATCTTTTGACTTAAATTTTGAAGCCAAGGCATTTTTAAAATATATAGGTTGAATTAATCCAGCAACATTTTATAATTAAATGTCTCTGCAGTTGTTGCTCCTTCCTTAATAGTCAAACAATTCAAAGACAACATGGTAACATACAGTATCCAGACTCTGTGGTTTCCATCTTTTTCTTTTTCCTTCTTTTTTTTTTTATTAATAATATAATTTAAAAATTTTACATGTGGACCCCAGTTTCCTCTCCCTCCCTCCTCCCTCCCTCCCTCCTTCCCTCCTTCTTCCCTCCCTCCCTTTTACCCTCTGTGGTTTCCATCTTTACTTGGCTTTTTTCATATTAAGGTATATTTTTAAACACACTAAACGATTTAGAGGTTTTGGGTTTTTTTTTTCTTTTGGTTTTTGTTTTGTTTTGTGTTTTTGTTTGTTTGGTCTGAATCGGTCTTTACTGCATTATCTCTTTTTCTGACCACATAAGCATTTTAAACTACTAAGTAGGTGTGGTTAGGACAAAGTAGAGGCTTTGCCCAGCTCTTTGGTCTGTGAGAGCTTAGTTTCATGGCAGAGGTACCAGTGGAAGCCATGTTTACCACCTCAAGTCTGGGGAGTTTCTGGGTCCACACCACCACAGAGTAGCATGCCACTGTCTGCTCATAAACACCTTATGAGTGTTTGACAGCAGGGCCTTTTAAAAGAACTGCACAGTTTTTGCCATTAACACGGAGTCAGGAAGCTGTCTCTTAAAAGAGCCACGCCTTTGTCACCAGTAAGCAAAGTCTATCCCCCCACCCCCAAAAAAGCTGCTACCAAGAAGATGTGCTTGACTCTGTTCTTTTGTGTGTTTAGAATCCTCCTTTTTTCAGAGTAGATGAGACAAATAGTCTTTTCAGAAAATGAGAAAAAAGTTTACAAAATATAAGAAATATAAAAATATTTTTATATTTAATAACATAAAAATACTGGTTGTTGGCCAGCTATTCATGGGTATAGGACCTGTCTTGAAGTGTGGTTAACATACCTAGTGAAACTAGTGGAAAAAACTATTTTTTCCTTTGTCAATGGTTATAAATTGCAGATCACTTCTTGGTTAGAGGTGGAAGCCCTATCTATTTTCCCCTATCAGTGTTGATGCCCCGTTTGTGTAGGCTTTGTGTATACACCCACAGTCTCTGAATTTATATGTGCATCAGTCCTGTTGTGTCTAGAAGACATGTTCCATGGAGTCAACCATCTTCTATGGCTTTGTGTGTGTGTGTGTGTGTGTGTGTGTGTGTGTGTGTGTGTGTGTGTGTGCGCGCGCGTGTGTGCGTGCATTAGGGTTTTTCTATGTAACTTCTTTAGCTGTCCTGACCCTCTGTAGACTAGGCTGGCTTCCTCTTACTCTTACAAACTTCTCCCTCCTCTTCTTCCACACAGATCCTTGAATTTTGAAGGGAAGAGGTTTGATGACAACATCCCATTTAGTACTAAATGCTCTAAAGTCTCACTCTGCACATTGTCCAGTTGCAAGTGTCTGTGTTAGTTTGGGAGAGAATCTTCTAAGATGAAAGAGTAATAAGCCTATTGAGAGACAGTACTTGAGATAAGTGCAAATGTTAGATCAGGTTGCTAGGAGTCTAAACATTACAAAGATGGCAGTAGTCTGAAAGGCAAGCAACAAAAATAGAATGGGGAAATAAGACTTAGAGGCATAGATGGCCTCCAGCATTGAGATGAGGTACTTAGACTGAAAAATGGTGTAGATGTTTTCTAGAGTGTATGATCATAGGTTCTTGGGGATTTGGTGAAGAAGTGATGAGGTTTTGTAGTTGATGTCATACCCACTGTGGCTTGGGAAGCTTGTGTGGATGACATTGAGCCAAGAATAAATACCCTGTGTTAAGTTTATTTGGGGACATATGGAAAGCTGAATGAAACTGAGTAATTAAATGTATGGCTCTGAATCAAAAACAAACTCTAGGTATTTCTAGGAAGACAGCTACTTGTACAGATTAAATTGAGGGCCACATAATTCACATTATGTATGTCTTTGTTGACTGTAGTAATTCATCTTGTCTTTTTAAGAAATTAGAAAGCAGTGGTGCAGTGATGTGCTATACACCTTTAATCCCAGCTCTAGGGAGGGAGAGGCAGGTAGCTCTCTGAGTTTGAGGCCAGCCTGGATTGCATAGCAAGTTCGGGACAACCAGGACAACATAGAGAAAACCTGTCTCAAAAGAAGAAAGAAAGAAAGGGATGTGCATGTTTTAATTAAATTACTTTCTCAAAATGTGTGAGCAAGAGCTTTATTCTCACATATTTTTAATGCACTTCTGAATATGTGAAGGTGCCAGCTATTTTTACCCTGATGCCAAGTAGAGCTAAATCATAGATAGGACATGATGCCCTGAATGAGTGGGAACACATCTCTCATCATTGTTTGTAGGCTTCAGAAAACAGAAGTCTCTCTCTCTTCTACATATGCTGGTGTGGTTACCTGAGAAACTCCTTGAGAACATTCTACAAATGTGACATGTTCCTTCTTCAGAAAACCCACCTCAATACCACTAGTCCCATTCTTGGGAGTAAACAAAGGCACAGAATGTATTGGCCCCTTCACCTTGTTTTTATTTAGTTTTCAGAACATAATTATCATCAACCTATTGTTACTAGACTGATTTACAACTATCACTACACACAATCATAAAATGAGATCGACATTTAACTTGTGAACTAAAGCCACATTACTATGAAACATGTCATCCAAGGGTGCTAGAGGATAACTAGGTCATCAATGGGAACCTTCATCAACAGAATTATCTTGTTTTATGATTGTGTCTCTTTCTGCTTCCTAGAAAGCTGTAAATCAGTCTTGGAAGAATTTGTTATAAGCCATAGAATCTATGTTAAGTTTAAGACTTTTTTAGACTTACTATTTCATGTTTCATAGATCTTAGGATATTAATTACATTTTTAAATTGAATCCTAGGCTATACCCCAGCTTTGGCCTGTGCTCCCAATAAGGATGTCGCTGACTGCCTGGCTCTCATTTTGGCCACCATGCTGCCTGTCTCGTCAAGTAGCCCATTGTCATCCTTGACATTCAATGCCATTAACCGTTATACCAACACCTCAAAAACTGTTAGCTTTGAAGCCTTGCCTATCATGAGAAATGAACCTAGCTCCTATTGCAGTTTCAACAACATTGGTGGGGAACAAGAGTACTTGTACACTGATGTGGATGAGCTCAATGACTCTGATTCTGAGACCTACTGAAAGGCTGAGTTAGAGGTCTAAGGGAGTTCTGACACTGAAACTAAACCGGGCTTTTTCAGGAAAAAAGCACTTTTCTTACTCATATACAAATTCATCCTCAAGAAAGATCACGCAGTGAACACATAGAAGAAATGTGATGACATTAGAAGGAAGAATCTTAAAGGCAAGTTTTGCAAAAGGAACCTCTAGAATCTTAATAATGACTTGACCAATGAAAAACACATTGATGTCGATTGCTTTGTGGGATTGTTTAATTGGCTTTGCAGTGCCAGACATTTGGGACACTGCCCCCTGATTTGCTTACACAGACAACACTGCTGTAAAAGAAGAGATAAAGACACTAGGTTAAATTTTACCCATAAAATTACAGCTAAATTTAAATGCAATAAAAGTTTGGTATAGTAGGCATTATGTACACACCAAATTGCCAAAGGACCAAATAATGTACGGAGTTTTTTATTAGAGCGCCATTCTGTGGAAACAGGAATAGATGAAATGAAACATCATCAAAAGCAAATTTCAGTGCTTCTGAAAATGAAGCTAAGATTTGGTTTTGGTGTTGATTTTTGTAAGGAAAACATCTGAAAGCCTTCCAGTGCTGTATTGAACCATGAGAGAAAGCAGATTTTTTTTTTGTTTTGTTTTGTTTTGTTTTTTTGTTTGTTGGTCTTTTGTTTTGTTTTTAAACATAGAAACTTTACGATTCCACTTTCTATAGTTAGTGTAAGTGGAGGTACTTGTGGCAAAGGTGAACTTTAGGTCAGGGCTGCTGCTTCTGAGTGGCTCACTTTTATATTGAACTGTTTTTAAGGAATTCCAGAGGGAAAATGACTGTTTGAGCTTCTGCTTGGGTGGCACACTTTGGGTTAGAGGACTTTGTTGTCATTTATTAATCTTTGAGCTTTGCAAAGCAAGAATCAAAATTTAAAAGTTTTACACTTTTTGTTACTGGAGATCATCTAAATCTGGTATTAAATTGTATAAAAACTGGAATTTTATATAAAAGATAAAAGACATCTGCTTGTCCTGGAATTCACTGTGTAGACCAGACCCTGAATTCAGAGACCCACCTGCCTCAGCCTCCTGAGTGCTGAGACTAAAGGTGTGCACTACCGTGCCTGGCTTCAGATGTTTTCTTCATAAAAATCAACACCAAACACTTTGGCTTCATTTTCAGAAGTTTTGAAGTTTGCTGTAGATGATAATTCATAACATAACAGAATCAGGTCACTTGGAAGGCATTTTTATATTGGGCAAAATTTAAACACTTCAGGCTTTAGGTTTGACTCAGACCAAGAATAGCATGTTTGCAGCTTGTTACTGTCTGAGAGAGATTGCTTGGCAAATTGAAGACTGCCTTTCAGGTAATGGAGAAGCAGTTGACATTAGGCTTTTAAACACTTCTCTGTGATCTTTTTTTTACTGTAACTGTCAACTTTGTCAGTACAAATGATTTCATGTTGGGGGGTCTTAATAGAGCTGGATAAATTTCCATACATTGCAACAAAATGATACCCAGTTTATCTTATCCTTTTTGTATTGTGAAACTGGAACTTTATGACATTGTAAATTATCAGCTGGTTTTTCTGAATATAAAGTGTGAAAACACAGAACAGTATTTTGATCTATTTGATAATTTTGTGGGTTTTTGAAGAATTAATGAGCATGTACATAGAAATAGTGACTGCTTGAATACTGTATTTACTTGCACTCTTTCAGTACATCAAGATTCCTGTATATTTTAGAGTATAATAAAACACAGATGTGAGTTGTATTTAATGAATAATGTATTTGTATCTGTGCATATTACTTAAAAATCTATAAAGTTTCAAGGGCATTGACTACTAGATTTTAAGCATTTTTCTAAAATATTTACAAAATTATAAATATAATCTCCATCTTTTCTTTATAATATAAAGAGGTTGTAATGAACCCTTCCTAATTAATAGTGGGTAAATAGTGATAAAATAGTGGTAGAAGGGTAAATATGCATTTTAAAAAACGTAGACTACATTTTCTATTGTACCTTTTAAAAAAAGAAAACTCAAGAGGATTCTAAAAGTATACTATATGTGTGCTTTCTCTTTCCTTTTAGGAATTCTCTTCTGAATTCCCTGAGGGAATTTTCTAGAATCTCAGAATTGAAAGAGACCTGAGGTTCATCCAGTCTAACCTCTTAACAAATGCAGGCGTCCCTTCTCCAAGGTTGTCTTTCCACCTTGAACACTTGCAGTGACTCTACCTCACAATCCAGTGCATTCATTGTTGAACAGCTCTGTTAGGAAGGGCTCCTTAACGGACTTGAAGCCTCCCTCCCGGTAACTTTTGTCCTGAGCCCAGCTCTGTCCTCCAAGAGAGTGTTGGAAGAATGAATCTTCCACCCTCTGCCATGTCTTCTCTTTCACAGGCTGTTGACTCATTTGCTGAAGTGATTTCCAAAAGGACTCCTTAGACACATTGTCTCCACATCTAATGAAATCTAAGGTGTAGCTATAAAGTAACAAACTTTTATCCTCATGTGGTGTATGTAGAGACCATAGATCCTGCCTCACTTTATGTAATTGATGTCATAACTGAAAACATTGGGGAGGTGGTTTGTGCTGTTGCTGGCCAACTAGGAAAGCTATTTCTTGGCTTTATGGTAGTTTGTCTCTAGCTTGAGCAACCCACTTCCTTTGGTGTGCTTTATACTGGAAGAGGGAAATTCAGAAGTACTGACCCAGAAAGTGTTGACCAACACCAGTATTTGGAATAAATACATGAGCAAAGCACAGCACCATAAGTTACTTTATAGTTACATACACATAGTGTGGGGGGGAAACCCTGGACCTGGTTCTGTGGTGTTTTTATTCTCCCAGAAGGGAAAAGCCTGTCAGCCTTTAGCTTCTGTGTGAAAGGTGATATCTGAAATAATGTGTATTACAGTAATACCAGCTTTTGCTCAAAAACAACTTTGGGGAAATAGTGATGATAGGTGACCTCGAACAGTGCCATTTAGTTCAGGAGATCTCTAAATGTAGCTGTAAATTTTGGGTTAATTTGGCTTCATATATTGAATCTTTTAAATGAAATAAAAAACTTTTTAATGCAAAAAAAATCAAGTGTCTTTCTTTTTTACACATAAAGATGTAAAATGTGTAGTGATAAGTTATGGCAGGTTTTCAGTCAAGTGTTATGCAGGTTGTTTCAAGGTGTCAAATAGCCCAGTATAGATTCCTGGTGATTCTTCCTCTACCTCCAAATACTGGCATTACAGGTATGTGCCTCCATGCCCATCTCTGACTTTTGTCCTTAAAAATTCAGTGGCTTTTAAATAAAGTTATCTTAGACTTTTGAGCTTACCTGAATGAATCTTTCAAATGTATTAAGTGTTTATTCCTTACCTGCTATGTTCCTGGGTGTAGCAATGGGCAGAATGGTGTTGGTATCCTTCAGTGGCTAATAATTTGATCTTGAGACAGTGTAAGCAGAAGGTGATAAAATACAGTTGAGATAAACCACTATGGAAGGCAGAATGAGCTTAGTGGAAGAGGTGGCACAGAGACTGAACATCGAGGGACAAGTATGATTAAAGCAGGTAAAGAAAAGCTATGTGATTTCCTAGATTCCAGAGCAGAGCTATGTGGAGATGCAGTGGTCTTTAACTTAGCATTCCTGAGTGTGAAGAGAGACTATAAGGCACTTAGGTAACAGGCATAAAATCCATATAGATATTAATAGCTGGTTGGAGCAACAGATAAAGGGAGCTTTAATGTTTCTTGAAATCATCTCTGCAGGTAACAATAATAGGAAAAGGCCAGTACAACATTTATTACGTGCCAGGCAGAGTCGTAAATGCTTGAAATACATTATCCTGTGAGGTAGGTACTATTAACAGAATTTAACATATAGAAAGAGATGAAATAATTTTTTACCAGAGTGTTAATTTTTAAAACCTGAATTCAAATGCAGGCAGTCCTCTTTTGCCATGATCCTTTAGTGATCTCTTAACCTGTTTGCTGATTTTCTGCCTTTTATCTTGACTTCAAAACTGTTAAGTTTTATTCTCACAGGTCTCTATTTTTAGAACAAGCAGAAATTTGGTTCCAACTGACGCTGAACACCTGCTATTTGGAAAGGAGCTGAGCCTCTGGGTGTAGACAGGTAAGGGAGGATATAATGTCATTCAGCCTGTGATGGAGTGGCTCCAGAAAGCCCACTTTCTGCTTACCTCTAAGTTACTGTTGCCCTCTTACACAGCCCCTATCTTACTTCCTTAAAATAGCCCTCATGCCTTTGCAGATTGGTTGATAGAGACTCATTAGAGTGACTGCTTTAAGCTCAGGCCGGGGAAAGGCTTTGCCACCTTTAGACCTCCCATTTGTTTTATCTGTGTTCACCTTTTAGCCTGGGTTGAAATAGAGGAAGTTTCATGAAGTTTTCAAGAGCCTGTAGGGAATTCTGACCACACTGACATAATTTGTACCCTCTGTGTATCGCATCTTACTGCCGCCCCATTGGCAACTGGCATGGCAAACTCAGCCTTTAGAACAGGCGAAGGTGGTTTGGGTACAGTGTCCACAATTTGCAGGTCTAAGATGGTGTGCCAGCTGCTTGGTTGCCCTTGACAATCTTTATGTCATGCCTGCTTTGTTGTTTTGTTTTTGTGCTCCCCTTCCTGTTTGTTTCCTTTGAAATAGGGTCTTGATGTGTAGCCTAACTTAACATTCCACTTGTAATCCCCTGCTTCAGTTACAAATGTTACTGCCACCATCCCCAGTTCGTGATTCCCTTCTATTGTGGGGGTGGGGTCTGCAGGTTGCAGAGGTTTGGGAAATCAGATTGACTGTCTATTGTTCAATTTACTTTTTTCCAAAGATAGAGAACAAACTTCTGCCTATCTCAACCTCCAGAAGAACATAGTCTTCTCTTTAGTTCTTATTGTGATCGTCCTTTCCAAAGCAGATGCAAGACTAGAGGAAGATTATAAGGTTTGCCTAGTGCTGCTTTTAGAAATAAGAAAAGGTGGTGATAGACAGTGTTGTCTCCTGCCAGTCTCCATCCTTCAGCACTGCTGTGTCTTTATCCCTGCTTCATTTTCTGGGCTGTTTTTCATTTCCTTCTGGTTGCTCACTCTTGCATTCTGCCTCATGGAGTTGTTTTTGTTTTTAAAGCAAGAAAAGATGGCTTAAAAAAATTTTTTTTTTGAGGAAAATTCCTTTTAGTATTAATTGTATGTGGTGGGATTACTGTATTTTTGCCTGCTGTTTTAATTAAATTTTAAAGCAAAATTTGAATAGTGATTTAAGCTCAAAGTATTTCTTCCACTCTTTTTTTAAACTCGAATAAGGTTTCAGTTTTAACGCTTATTTTCCACACTCAATAGACACTTTTTTAAGCACACAGTATGTCAGAAGCATGGTCTAAAATACTGGAGACACACCTGGACCAGTGACATCCTTGCTCTCAGAGTGCTTACTTATGCTTTGATCAGGCAGACAAAAAAGTTGCAGACACTTAACTTGCCAAAAAAAGATTTGAGAGTAATGCTTGACTGAGTCCTGATGTATGAGAGAAGCCCTTGAGGATAAGAGAGGGGGTCACTTGTTTACACACTAAGGATTGCTCAAACATTTCTGGTATAAGGTGACAGATGTTACTGAATATGTAGATTGTTCCGACTCCTGGTTGCAGTAGAGGATGGAGATGCTGAGCTAGCAGATACACCCAAGAGCCTTTATCTTTTGCTTTGTTGTTGAGTTTTTGTTGTTGGGTTCTCAATTTTCTTTTAAGCTAGTTTGTTGAGTATAAACCCTCTTTGAATGCCTGTTGACTGTACAGCATTAACTTGCTTTGCCTCCAGGCTTTAAAGATGGCACACCACTTGGGTTGGAGAAGCACTGTTTCCTAAGACATGAGCTTTATACAAATAAAGGATCGGAAAGAACATTGGGTAAGCTGATTCTTTTTTGATACTCAAAAGTAACAGCAAGCACTGTGACTAATAAGCTCTGGTTTAACAAACAAAATCCATATTACATATGGACAGAAAAACTTGCTGCTTATTCTCTGTTGCCTTGGTAGCCTGGCAAGAGCCCACATTTTGGTCACTAAAGCACAACATTACATGAAAGAAAAGTTCTTTGTGGTTCTGACGAAGCCTCAAAACAGGAAATTCCAAAACCCAAGAGAAAGAATGAAGAGAATCCAAAGCAAAGTTGCTTCTGGAGGAGTAGCCTCCTTTCAGTTGAACAGCTGTAAATGTTAGTAGCATGTGGCAGTAGCTGGCCAACAATGGTGCATATCTTTAATCCCAGCACTAGGGGCTTGGGATAAGGGAAAGGCCTGCAGTTGCCTGCTACTTTGATGTAGGAACAGGACATGAGAACTGCAGTCAAAAGTTGAGCATCAGGGTCTGTGTTTGGGACTCCTGTCTCCATTCTTCCTCTGTGTTGTGCTGCCTTTGAAGCTGTGTGGCCAGAGCCTGTTAAGAGGTTCTGTATCCAAGGAAGGGGGCCTGTGCTTCACTGGAAGTTTCCTAGCCATGGGAAAAAGGATGACCAGGGCCATAGGAATGTCAAGTTCAGGTACCCAAGGGGCTTGAATGTGTAAAGTCGCTGCCTTACCCAAACCCTAGCCAGATACCTCACCAGTTGAGCTGAGGGAAGACTTAGAAAAGGCTTTCTCATTGCTGGCTTAGAGAACTGTTCTGTTGCTTGCATTCTGGCTCCAACAAGGATTGGTAAGACAGGTAGTAAGAAAAGGAAGGACCGGTCTCCATCAAGGAGGTGGTGACCAGAGAAGAGAATATGCCACCACATTCACTAGCCCATCCTTGAAGTTGATTTGAAGAAGCATGCCTCAGGTGTTCAGAAGGTTCAAAACATTTACTATCAAGTACGGAAACTCCCAGTGTGCACATTAATGCCAGGGCCAACAAAGATCTGAGCTAAAAGAATAATTATTTATGTGCATCTTCAATAATCTGTAGACAGTATAGAGAACTATCTATATGTCAAATACAGTCATGAAGTTTCAGTTAATAAAAAAGCCTTTGCCACGTGGTGACAGTGAAAATGGCAGAGTAAGCAATTTTGAAATTTGCCTCCCCAGAAGCAGTGATAAAACTAAGTACATTAGAATCGAGTTTCTCAAAAGTGAACACATTAATGGATGCCAACAACTTCCAGAATGTGTTTTGGAAAAAACTCTGTAAGAACAGCAAGTGTCCCAGCCTTTGACTGATTGGATCCCTTATACTCCAGTTCCATAGTAGCTTGGAAACTAGCAGCCCACATTCCTGATGCAGCTTGTCAGCCACTAGACAACAAAACTAATGCTCTTTCAAAGCAATATTCCCATTGTTGCTCTGTGTTCAGATTCCTAATACTGTTCTTTAACACTAAACAATAGGGTGTCAAAACCAATGATGTAAAGCTTTAACTTGGTACATCCACTTTTACACTGATCTCCCTACCTACATGTTCACCAGTAATGGGAGAGAGAGTAACAACGTCAGCTGAGTTAGGGTGATGTAATAGAGCCAAAGAAAACCATTTAGACAAACTACTGGGGTTCATGGACATCTAATGAAAGTCAGTCTAGGCACAGAATGTACACACTTGGAACTAGTTGATTGCAGATCTAAATGTAAAACTTAGGCAATGCCATAGGCAAAATCTCAATGCCTTGCAGTTTGACAGTGACTTTAGGTACAACACGAAAGGCACAATCTGTGGAAAGAAGCTAGACCTCAATAAAATTCTTAAGTTCTGCTTTTCAAAAGTTGACTGTAACAACATGAAAAACAGATAAAATACTAACAAAAGGCGTAGCAGATACAAGAATGTTACTCAAAATATACAAATGACTTCAAAATCAATTGTAACCCTTTGTGGAAAATAGACCACAGACTTTGCCAAACATCTCACCCAACTAGGTAAACAATATTCTGTCATTATTTATGGATTCACTGTAGGTTAGAAAACTTGAGGATTGCTTATTTCTGGATTTAGACATTCAAGTCCTGAAGTTGTAAGTCATTCTTTTTGTTTTGTTTTGTTTTTAAAGATTTATTTATTTACTATGTATACAGTATTCTATCTGCATGTATCCCTGCAGGTCAGAAGAGGGGAGCAGATCTCATTACAGATGGTTGTTGATGGGAATTGAACTCAGGACCTCTGGAATAGCAATCAGTGCTCTTAACCTCTGAGCCATCTCTCCAGTCCCGTAAGTCATTTAGTGTGGTGAAACAACTCCCAATCCTGCTGTGTCCCAGGAGGGACATAGATCAGCCCTGTGCCCTACATACCCATGCTGGATACACTAATGCCTGCTGATCACTTAGCCATCCTGGCTATCAGAGTTCTAAGTCAGTCAAAGCTACACACAGAAACCCTGTCTCAAAAGAAAAAATAATGGGTGTGTCTGAGGGCACTGCTGGCTTAGCCACCTTCCCAGAAACAGGAACCTTGAGCCCAGAGAAGTAAAGAGATGTATGAACCCAAAGTTAAACAGCAATTTTGTAAGACACCAAGCCTCCTCTTAACTCCTCAAACAGTGATCTTAAAATCTGGTGTGTCATTTAATGTCTTAATTTTTCATAACATTACTTTTCAGGGATGAATCATAGTTTTTGTTTTTTTGGGTGATGGGAGATGTTATTCTGTATATATGTTTCTCATACTGGTTAATAAAGCACTGTGGCCAATCGAAAACTAGATAGGCGGGGCTAGGAGACTAGGAGGAGGAAAGAGGAAGTAGAAGGCGGAGTCGAGATGTAGCCTGGGAAGAAGCAGGAAGCCTGCCGCGCGGCTCCCCGATAAGACGACCACGTGGAAATACTTAGATAAGTAGAAATGGGTTAATGATTAAGGCAGAGCTAGCCCATTAACAATAATGGTAACTGGCCAACAGGATTGTATCAAATACAGAGTCTCTGAGTGTTATTTGGGGCACATGTGGTTGCAGGACAATGGCGGCAGGACCAGGAGGCCGGTGGGGAGACCTGCTGTAACATTTGGGGGTTTTTTGTTTTTGTTTTTTGAGACAGGGTTTCTCTGTGTAGCTATGGAGCCTGTCCTATAACTTGCTTTGTAGACCAGACTAGCCTTGAACTCACAGAGATCCGCCTGCCTCTACCTCTGCCTCCCAAGTGCTGGGATTAAAGATGTGCGCCACCAACACTCGGCTACATATGTGCATTTTACATGTTCAACATAGATTGGTCATTCCTTGGAAAGATCTGAGACAGAGCATTTAAGGTTTATAGAATGTAAGGCTCACATTGTATGCTTTCGACAAAAAAAAGAAAATGTTATGCATTTTAGGTTCAGTTACTATTGGTTCACAAACAAGAACATCTTTGTGTTTATAGTTCAACAAAAATCATTTGTTTCATATATATATATATGTATGTGTGTGTGTGTGTGTGTGTGTGTGTGTGTGTGTGTATGTATATCTCAAAATCTTGGCTAAATTCAGCTCCATTTGCAACAGTTCCCAAAAAAGCACATCATGGCCCAGAAGACACAACCTTGTTTGTTCTTTTAATGTTTTCAGATAATCCTGGATTGCACCTATTCTTTGAAGATATGTTAATTTTTACTGAAAATATCTTTGTTGTTTCTGAATGTGGGCTATTGTTCTGGTGTGATGAACTTGTGAGAGGGCTCAGGGTAAAGGTGCTGCTTCCAGGTCTGACAACCTGAGATCATCCCCAAAGCCTACATGACAGAGGAGATGAGCTCCTGCAGGTTGTCCTCTGCCTTCCACAGTACAATAGGTTATGTGTGCCCTGCCCATATCCCCACACAAATCAATATAGGGTTGTTTTTAACTGACAGGATAAATGTGACTGTTAGCAATGTAAAAGGGAAATAAATTCATGGAGAGAAGGTGACACTAGATTACCCTTCAGAATGGGCTTTCTTATGAAAGCTTAGCAGCCATAGGAGCCTTGATGGGGCCACAAGGAAAAATATTAGAAACCTTAATGCCTCGGGCAGCACAATGGGACCTTGAAGAGACAGAGGAGAGCCTCCCCTCCAGATCCCATGGACAAGGCGGGTTGTGACTTACAGATATGCATCAGGGTAGGTATCTTCATTCCATTTAATCCTGCCTAGGTTGGTATACATCTGAGGAACACAGAAGCTGGCATTCAATTCGACCATAAACTAAAGTTCAGCTGCAGGCTGGGAAGAAGGGTGGAGCAAGGGCAGCTAGAAGGTCTACGATCTAAAGTGGAGCATGCCTGCAATCCCAATACCAGGGAGGCTAAAAGCAGAAGAAGCAGGAATTCATTCCCTCTTGCGCTCTCTCTCTCTCTTTCTTCCTCCCTCTCCCCCCCCTCTCTCTTTCTCTCTCCCCTCTCCTCTCCTCCTCTCCCTCTCTTAAGCTGTACTTTGTTGTGGAATATTATTTTAACTGGGCAAAGATGTGTTACATTGTTTCTGCTGCTTTGTTGATGGTGTAAGGCTGTGTTACACTTTTTTGTGCTGCATTGGTTTAATTATGAAAAGGTGTTGCATTTATTTCACCTTGCCTGCCTAAGGCACCTGATTGGTCTAATGAAAAACTGATGGCCAATAGCCAGGCAGGGCTGGCAGGCAGAGGAGAAATCTAGGCTTGAGAAGGACAAGAGAGATAGAGGCAGTCACCCAGGGCCAGCCAGGCAGCCTCCAGATAAGAAAAGCTGTGAAAGAAAGGTATGCAGAAAGAAAGAAAAGCAAAAAGCCCTGAGGCAAAAGGTAGATAAAGAAACAGGCTAATTTAAGTTAAAAAGATTAGCCAGAAAACGAGCCTAAGCTAGATGGAGTATTCAAAACTAATAACTCTCCATGTTATGATTTGGGAGCCTATTGGTGGCCTAAAAGAAAAAGCCTGATATAGTTCTTTATTCTAAATTCTAGCAGTTGTTGCTTTTTCTAAAATGACTATATTTTTGCACTGCTGTTTGGTGAGCCCACTAGCTGATTGTGAGGTATGCATGCCTTAGAAGGGGACAGGGTCTCTGAAACTCAACAGCAACCAGGAGAATCGTTTCAAATGGCACCACTCCCCAGCTTGACACCACCACTGTTGTGCAGGGACCCACAGTCCCCCACAGCCAGCAGGGACACAGTAACTAATGTGTCCTCATTGGCCTTTTATAGTTTTAATTTAAGACTGTCAAGCAGCCCAAACAACATGGTTCACTGATGCTGGCCCTGATTGATTGCTGCACAACAAGCCATCCCAGACCCCAGTGTCTCCAAAGACAGGCACTTTTCTATAACAAGTCTGGCAGCTTGGGCTAGGCAAAATGGAGATAGCGTGCCTCTTGCCTTTAGAAACTGTAGTGCCTCTGGGGCTGTGGAGTCTGTTTTTCAGAGGGCAGCAGAGTATTTGCCGGGGCTCAAGCTGGCCAGGGCTGAGATTAGGCCCTACGTTCTCTCACCCTGTGAGTCTGTTCATATGACCTGCATCTTTGAGTGCTGTTCATCGTCACAGAAGTAGTGCAGCCTCCACAGTTCTCATGGATGGCATGCTTTGCATCCCAATTCAGTTTAAACTTTTTGTTGGCTTATGTTTGTATGATTTTTGAGACTAGATTGCACTATGTAGCCCAGGAAGGCCTCAGTCTTTGAATTCTCCTGCCTCGCTCAGGCAGGTTTTCCTGGGTGTCAGCAGTGGGCATTTTCCCCCAGTGGCATGGATGGCAGACACTGAAACCAGGCCAGGCCTTCTCTCTCTCTCTCCCTCTCCCTCTCTCTCTCTCTCTCTCTCTCTCTCTCTCTCTCTCTCTCTCTCTCTCTCTCTCTCTCTCTCTCTCCCTCTCTCCCTCTCTCCCTCTCTCCCTCTCCCTCTCTCCCTCTCTCTCTCTCTCTCTTCTCTCCCCTCCCCCTCCCCCTCCCCCTCTCCCTCTCTCTCTCTCTCTCTCTCTCTCTCTCTCCTCCCCCCCCGCCTCTCTCTGGTTCCAGTGTTAAGCTCAGTGTGAATATATCTCATTGTGCCCTTCCTTCCTTTGTGAGAAAAGCCAGTTAGGCACAGCTGTGCCTCCAGAAGAGCGCACACAGACTAAGCAAGCCACTTCCCCCAAATCTGCCTCCACCAAAAGTACACTTGGCTTCCTGCCTGCATGCTGTGGTTGGATTGCCATTTGCATCCTGAACTTCAGGATCATCATAGTTAACAAAAGCATATCCCAGCCATTAGTCATCAGTACATTTTTACCCAGAAATGGTTGGTCTACTCATTTTCCCCATTCTATCCTTTGTTCTGCCGTCTGGCAGCTTCTTTTAATTGTGAGAGTCTTTTTGTTCTGCCACCATTGTTTGCTGTTGCCCTTCTGTCTACAAGAGCAATTCATTCTGAATTGCCATTAGAGAGTGACTTTCAGGAGGTTCTGGGCTCCATTCACCCTAACACAATGCAGATTGAACAGGTGCTTAGGATTGCCACTTACTAAGGGGACTGGTTGTATCAGGTCAGCATTCAGGATGAGCCTTTCTATACCTGCTTCTCAGGCTGATTTGGGTCATCTTGACATGAAGTAGTGATATGCATCTTTAAGAGACTTCCTGTCTCTTTGTTTGGGGGCAGGGAAGCAGCACACCGGACAGCCACATTTGGAACCACATCCAGAGACACATATGGCCTGCCAGCTCCCACCTCCTGGCAATGCCTACACTGAGAGGGCAGGAGGAGACTGTCTTCTGGCGGGAGAGGTCCTGCATCATTCCTGAGGGACTCTGAATTGTCCATCCCTGCTCATTTCCTCAAGACTTGACTCACCCAAGCCTTTGTAAGCAGTAAGTCAACTAGGGCTGGGGTCACATGTGCGTTTCCCTTTTGGCTTGATGGCTTGCTCCAGGGATGAGACAGCACCTGGAATTTTAATTGTACTACCTAACCTGTGCAGTTAACAGTGAACATAGAGGTGATATTTGCAAGAGCTGTCCACTAGAACCCAGGATATATCCTTGGGTGACCTGCCAAGGACAAGAATGGAAGAGTTCATTTTCATATCGTACAGTTTAGTGATTTTGTTGTTTTTTGGGACAGGGTCTCACTATGTATCCTTGACTGTCCTGGAACTTGCTATATAAACTAAGCTGGCCTAGAACTCACAGAAATCTCCCTGCTTCTATATCTACCTTCTAGTGACCCCATGCATGGCACATGTGCCCACATACATCACGGGCATACTTGCATGTGCATACACATTCTCATATCTTTAAATAGCAACTTTAAGAGGCAAATTTCAGAAGACTATCCATTCTGCAAAAAAATTATAATAGAAATAATTATTGTGTATAAAAATAAAATAACTTTTAAATGGATTTGAAACACTAGATGCAAATTAGGTATCAGTGGCCTGTAAATGTCTTCACCATACCACCCATAGTTTCTCAGTTTCTGGTGTGCTGCTGTTACTATGGGTAGCCCTTACCCTGTGCTTCTGTAGGCCCTAGGAAAACACCTGCTGTGACAGGCTGAGGCAAAAGTCTGCAGCAAGCTGACCAGGCAGCTCCCACAGCTTACGCTATGTAGGACACCCAGCCTCTCTGCATGAGGGAGACCTGTTGGGTGCAGATTCAATTAGGGAAGTCTCCCTGTATCTCAGACAGTTGAGCAAAGCTAAACCAGTGGATTAAGGTCTCTGGAACTCGTGGATGAGACTGCTTGAACAGAATAATTCTATTACTCATATTTTCCTTGCCTGGTCTTGCTCAACATTTTCCAGCTCCCTCCCCCCAGCACAGCATTCTTCCAGTTATTCCAAGGCCTGCCTACACATCCTGCTACTGACAGCAAGGCACATGTGAGGAAAGCCTCTGTTCTATTTTGAAGAGCTGGTGGCTCTGACACCATCAACATCAACCTGCTAGTCCCTGTTGACTCATAGAGGGCCAGTCACCACAGCAGCCCTTTACCTAGCTTTTGCTTTTGAGAGTCTGTTTCTCACCATAGAAACTGCTTGAGGTTTAGAGAATATTCACATTCCCACCCAAGATGTGTCACTAGATCAACAATGAAAAACAAAACAAACCAACCAGTGCTCTGTAGAATTGTAAAATAGCAACTGATGTTTATTTATTTAAAACCAATTGTGTGGTGGGAAGAAGGTGTGGCTTGAAAAAGAATGTGAATAGAAAATATCTCAATCATTATGTAGAAAGCAAGAAGGAACTGCCTCTCCCATCATCTTACCATTCCCAGGGTGGGATACAGAAGTGGTTTTCTACCCTCTGGGATGTTGGTTGGTCCCAGAACTTAGTGTCTGTGGAAAGGCAAGCTGGCACAGCCCATCCCACTGACCACACACTTTTCCTAGTCCCTCTCATACAACCGCCCATAGAGAGCTGCTGTCACCAGGCCAGAGGACAGTCCACTCTTCCTCAAGAAGTAGTGGTCGTTTTCCCACCCAAGCTGGCTAGGGGTATCCAGAGTCATCCCTGAGGTGAGAAATAAAGGAAAGATATAGGAAGTGCTGAAGTTGCCCCACAGGTGAAAGTCAAATAGGCCCTGTGCCTCTGTGATCTCCTGGCCACAAGTGTCAAAGCCAGGACCCCCACACTTGACCAGGGCACAGACTTGAATGTAGTATGTGCCGTGCACTGTGTGGAGTCCGTCAAAGACACCCAGGGCATACAGCTCTTGGGACAGGGTGGGCCTTTCGTAGAGTAAGTGACAACAGAGGCTGTTAGAGCAGACTTGGAGATAGCCTTCCTTTCCCCAGACAGGGACCAAGGTGAAGTTGTCATACATCATCTCCGAGTGGAAATTAGGTGGTGCATTCATGTTCCACTTGGCAGCCTCATCACAGTGCACTTCCTGGGCATCCTTCTCACAGTATGGGTCACTGGACAGAATTTTTAAGAACTTACTATGGGATGGGTCTGTTTCACTAGTTGCATTCTCTGTCCCAACTAGACCCAGTGGGTTTGTGGCTACCTGGGCAATTATAAGGTGGCCACTGGGGTCATCCACGTCATGGTACCAAAAGGACTGAAGAGGGGTGTGTATGCCACTGCCAGTCATCCCCAGAGTTGGGTGGTGGATGTTAGCTGCCAGAACACTGACACTGAAGGCAGTGGCCAATGCTTTCTGAATTTCAATGGCTGCCAAGAGCGGCAGCTGGTTCATCCAGGCAGTGGGGTACACAATGTGCTTCACCTCAGAGTCTCTGAGAAGACGGATGGTGGGGTCAAAGAAAAGAATGTCAAAGCAAGTGAGCATGCCAAACTTGCCAGCAAAGGGGGTATCAAAGGTGATAAGGTCCACGTTAGCTGGGGAGTCAAAGGCTGCCTCAAAGTACAGGTTGTGTTTACGGTAGCGGTCAACAAGGGTTCCATTGTTGCTGAACACCACATTTGTATTAAACTGGTATCTCCCATCATCTGGGCACTTGGGGTCACTGCGAAGGCAAGGCTGTTTTGTTCCAAGATTAGCCACCAAGAACATCTGTCCCTTCAAGGCCATACAACTCAAGCGCTGGAGGACCTGGGTAGGTAACAAATAAAATAAGTAAGTTTAAACCTGTCCTTTGTGTCATATTTTTAGTAGAAAAGTTCCTGCATTATGTCTATTACATATAAACAGCTATCATAAGTCTGTAAGAAAAAAACTTGTGAGAGTATACAAAGATATGAACAGGTGAGTCACAGGACAAATATAAAAAGCACTTGCAATGATTCTTAAACGGAATACGGACAACAAATCGTAAATTCAGTGAGATAGTTGTTAGAAGGCAGTATTCCATCTCTAATTTATTTATTTACTTATTATTTATTATCAAAAAATGTTTCTCTGTGTAGTCCTAGCTGTCCTGGAACTCACTTTGTAGACCAGGCTGGCCTGGAACTCACAAAGATTCACCTCCCTTTGCTTCCTAAGTGCTGGGGTTAAAGGGATGTGCCACCACCGCCTGGTGAGTATTCCATCCTATGATGACCCAAGGTCACAAAAGTAATCTCATTAACTGGAGATATATAAAGTGAGATAAACACCTTTTAATCTCTAAATATAGTATTTGAAAAATACATTAAACGTGTATAGCCTTTGAGAAAATCAATTTCCAAGAGTTTACAGGGAAATGTATGTGCAGGATGTTCATTGAAACAGTGCTTAAAATAGCAACAGCTAAGAAGGAAGGAGCTTGTCTCCTACTAGACAGGATGTTGGTGAAGGGGAAGCATGGCACGCCATTGTTAGAAGAATCCAGAAAAGGGAGTGGTGAGGACTAGGCATTGGTGGGGTGAACTTTGACAATGTTTTGTTTAAACATGTTTAATATGTTTCAATTCATGTGTTTCTTATGTAATTAATTGACCAATGAAAAGACATTGAACTAGGTAATATCCCCTATTAGCCCAGAGTCTGGGGAGTTTAGGTTTGGGGGTTTGGATCTCAGACCTCCTTCAGACTTCAGCAGCATGCTGTGGCTTTTGGCCATGGGCCTGGTTCTGCTCAGCCTGCGGGATTCTTTGCCTACCTCCGTGTCATTGAACCGAAAGGGCTCCAGACAGGGATTCCACCTGACCAGCCTGGGAGATGGCATGAAGTCCAAGAATGGGTAAATTGATGCTCTTGTGAAGTTGAACCCATGGATGCCATCTTCTGGGAACACTATAATCTGCACACCCTGTAAGGGGAAAGACAGAGGAGAGTGCCCTGAGGTAAGGAAGCACCATGTCTTTTGCTGCCAGACAGCAGCAAGCCTGGGGCTGTGAAGGAGCTTGGATAGGAACTGGAAAGGCTTGCTCTTGGGTCATCAGCTGACTGTGCTGGACAGTAGATGCACATGTGTCAGTGTCCTCTAAGAAGAACTATAAGTATGTGGGGAGCATGAGGGGACTTCAGCAGCTCTGCTGAAGGCCCACCAAGTGAACAGTTAGGCCGCCGCCTTGCCGGCACAGTGGGAGCTAGGTCAATTATGAAGCACCTAGAATATTGGGCAAGTCACTTCTGGACAAATAACTGATTTGGAGGTCCATCCATAAAATAGCTGACTAGCCGGGCATTGGTGGCACACACCTTTAATCCCAGCACTCTGGAGGCAGAGGCAGGTGAATCTCTGAGTTCGAGGCCAGCCTGGTCTACAGAGCAAGTTCCAGAACAGTCTCCAAAGCCACAGAGAAACCCTGTCTCGAAAAAACTAAAAATAAATAAATAAAACAGCTGGAATGTGGGTGAGTCCTGGCTGCAGTATTTAAGATTCCTGAATAGTCACAATTGGACTCTGGGGCCATGAGTGAGCAGCAAGTGTGTTGTATACATAGCAGCTCCTACAGGGGACCTAAGAGTCCCTTTAGGGGCTCTCGCTGCTCTCTGGGCCTCTCCCCACACTGCGGCATCTACAGCACCCTAGGGAGATGATAGAAATAAACAGGGCAAGCCACAGCTCTCTTCCAGTTCTGTGGATTAAAATGTCAAGCCTAGAACATTGGCCCAATGCAGAGGGTGGAGGCGGCAGGCAGTGACAGTGTCTCATCTACAATAGCAGATGTGAGAGCACTTACTTCCTCAGTGAACTGCAACTGTATTTAGGTTTGTTTTCTCTCTGTTCTGCTTATAAAAGCTCCAAATTTTAACTCATAAAAAATTTGGAAGACCAAAAAAGAATTTATTTACATCCTCTTAACAAAGACACTTGTTAACATTCTGCTTTTCCCTCTATGTATCTGGGTATAGATGAGATGGTATATTGGGTAGCATGTTTCTTTCCCATAGAGAACATTCAGAAATCCTGTCTGTAACAACCACCTCATATGTAACATGCCACCATTTCTCCTCCACTGATCACCTGAATCCAATCTCTGTAATAAAAACAAGCATGTGGCAGTTATCTGAGTGTGGTATGGTCAGATTTCCTTAGAATAAAGTGGATTGCACACATGAAACCACTGGGTTAAAGAGCAGGGAAAGTTTTACTTTTTTTTTTTTTTTTTGAGATAGGGTTTCTCTGTGTAACCTGGATGTCCTGGAATTAGCTCTGTAGACCAAGCTGTCCTCAAACCCAAGAGATCCTCCTGCCTCAGCCTCCCAAGTGCTTGCATTAAGAGCATGCACCACCTCTAGCCCACAAGTTTTACATTCTTAGTACATATCAGCAAACCAGTGTGGCTCCCCATTGTCCAGAGGTATAATGACCTCCCCATTGCACATGCATCCATGAATGTGCAAACAAACTGATCACAAACTCAGTGATCAGAAACCAGTAATGAAGATGGCCTGCCCTTCCAGATTTGTAGGTTGGCCACAGAGTCAGGTGATTAGATTATGTTCAGAATGTACCACTGTTGGCTTTTGTCATTTAGGAGGATGCCAGAGGCTCTAGAGCTCAAGCTCAAGGCTGGTCTAGCTAACAGTTTGGCCCCTGTTTCATCAAAATCAAAATGGAACAAGTTCTCACATTAAAGACTACATCTGTGTTTTATGGGATATTAGCCAGTTTTTAGCTAACAAATTCTCCTAGCCATTGCTGGGCTGACTAACTGGCAATGTTCCCATTTCTCAAATTCCCACCATTTCTAATGAGTTATATAAAAACCGTTCTGCCTTTGTCTTTGCATGGGCCACTTTTTTTTGCTTTGTTTTTTTTTTTTTTTGGTTTGTTTGTTTGTTTGGTTGGTTGGTTGGTTTTTTGTTTTGTTTTTTTATTTTGTTCTGTTTTTCAAGATAGGGTTTTCTCTTTGTAGCCCTGACTATAGACCAGGCTAACCTTGAACTCAGATCTGCCTGGCTCTGCCCGTGAAGTGGTTGTTTGATTAAAGGCCTGCAACATCACCATTGGGCTATGAGTCACACTTTTAACTTTTTGAAAATTATACTAGGGGAGAAGTTTTCCTTCATTCGAGAAAAGAAAAAAGAAAAAAAAAAATGAAGCATGTCTTATGGAGCCTGTCCTTTCAGTTATGTCTACACATTTACTATATGGCTTTGGCTGAGCCCTGACAGGTCTAACAAGGTCAAGAACTCCTGAGGAACGAAGGTCACCAACCCTTGGGACTGCACAATCTAAATCATTTTCAAAGTACACTCGTCTTCCCACTGTGCCCGGGGAGCCTGTGAGGAGCTGTTTCCAGTGAGACTGAACGGAAAACTCACAAACACAGCAGAGGAGCCACCCTGTGAGCAGCTGGCATGACTCACGGATCTATGTATGGGAGTTCCAAGCAGGGGATTCGGTAGTCACCACGGACAGATGGAGAAGCCAGAAGAGGTGAGCCTGCAGGTGCTCTAGTGGCACCATGCCATTAAACGCCTCCACCACAGGACTTGCCCTTGTCTGGGTCATTGCTGGTAGAAGGCCTGAAAATACAGCCGGGATTTATTTTACACTGACTTCAGCAGAGACATAAATGGGATAAGTATCAAATGCATGAACACTATGTAGATGTCAGTAAAGATCCCTAAATAGCCCAACATGCTGGAATAGTGAGAAGCTCCGATGGAAAGGCTTGCTCAGGTTGTCAGCTGACTGCCCAAGTGTAGTGGGGCAGCGCCTGGGCAGTGTGTGCAAAGGAACAGGGCTCTTAAGTGCCTGGGAAACTGATGTTATTGCCAGAAGTGTACTGGGAACCGCATCCTCAACAAGAGCTGAGAGAAGCCTGCCACCCACCCTGCCACCCAGCACTGGGAATGCGCCCACAGTTCTTTCTAAGTAGAAGCCTGAAGAGGACTTTTCCTGTGGGACTAGGACAGCAAAACCGTCCCCAGGCGTGCAGAAGATGGAATTTAGGTGCTTTTTCTGAGCTCAAGGCCATAACTGTGGTTAAAACCTCCCCAGAAGTTGCACAATGGAACTCATGGGCCTGAGAAATAGTATGTTCTGAGCTACTGAGGGTAGCCAAGAAGCCAGGTGACAGGCTGGAACAAGAGAGGAGAGCCATCCATGAAGACCAAACACACTAACTAGCCTAGGATTTTAAAATGTACCAAGAAGTGGTAGCCGTGTCCTTTCAGGTCATGGGGTGTCACAGGAGGGTGATTTGATCTACTGTCATGGCCAAGGTATACACCAGCCGCAGGGGCATGGCCAAGATGAGGCATGGCCAGATCTACAGCAGCAGCAGAGGCAGAGAGGTTTGGCTCACTTGCCGTTCACTACAGCAGGCCTTCCTCAAGCAGTGGGCACTTACAAGTTCCCATATGCTTTGAATGCTTTTCAGAGATGGAGCTCACTGTGCTCAATGTTTTTTTTCTTTCTGAATATCACAGTCCTCTGGGGGCAGGCTGTGCAAATTCCTACTGCCCAAACTGCACCCACAGTACCAGACCCAAACCCTTGTTCTTGTTTACAGTTCACCATCAAATCCCAGACCCCCCCCCCAAAAAAAAAAAAATCCAGAGACCTAGGCAGGGCTTCTTCAACTTGAGGAAAATACTCCTTGGGGGTGACCTTGATTAACAAGCTGGTTCTAACTCTGGAGGTCAGGGACTGCAGTCATGTGTGGTTGGCTGGTCCACTGACTAACTTTGGAATAGTAAGATGCCAGTCAGCTGATCAGTCAAGTCGGATCTGCAAGCTGACCTGATTTCTCAGGGGGACCTTGAGAGCCCAGGGTTTCTCCTGGTTCGGAGCAGCTGGCTCCGAGACAGGACTAGAAAGCTGCTCTTGCCTTCTGGGCTGCAGCCATCACTTGCTGTTCATAGACATCGAGGTTCTGCTTCATGAGTTCCAGGGCCTGCTGGCGGCTGCTGAGCTCCAGAGGGTTTGGGCTCAGGATGGATCGGTGCTCATACACTGCAGCCACGTAGTACTCAGCCTCGCCGCGCTCCTGGGATTCCGAGCCCACGCCCAGCGCAAGGGCAGAACAGCCGAGGAGGAGGAGGAAGAGAGCTGGCGCAGTGCGGGCTCCAAACATAATGCAGACTATAAATCTGGAATGAACCGGCAAGGGGATAAGAGCTGAATAAGGAAGGCTGCCAAAGACTGAACTTTCGCAGCTGTGATTTATTAATCCTGGCAATTACACTCGCCCGCAGCGATGCTGCGGCTCAAAGAGTTTGTTTCATGTCCCTAATAAAAGCCTGTGTGTTTCTCTCCAAACACGTAGAGCTGCATTTCAAACAGCTCGCTGTGTTAATAGACTGGTTTCAGAACATTTCCAAAACAGACTTGGTGTTTGCCTCTGCCTTTTTACACAGCGTGCAAGAAGCGTGCAGCGCACCATGGCCTACACTGTGCGCTGCAGGAACTGTGTGGAATTTTTGGACACAATTTCGGTGATATATTTGACGCTATGTCGGAGTTGGGTGTCTGTCCCCCCCCCCCCCCCCCAGCTCTACAGATCAGCCCTCTAGGGCAGTCCTGAGGCTCCTGAAATAGTCCCAAATAGACTGAAGAAAGCAGCTTCCCAGCTGACATTCTTCAGTCTATTTGAGGGCCCTCTGGAGTCCTAGCATCTGCTGTATCACCCAAAGCGCAGCTATGAAGTCTCTCAGTCAGAGCCAGGCAAGGCTTTCTGCCTTGAAGCTGAGTGAGCTTTGCTTCCCTCGCCCTTGTGTATGCCACTCCAGATCACTTGCTTAAAAAGACACCTGTAGGGAAATAAATTCTTTTTTGCAGTGCAGTGATAACATGGAATTTTCTAGAAAATAAATTGGAATTTTTGTATCAAGTAGACTCTACTTACCATAAAAAATGAGACACAAGAAGTGAATGACACTTCTGTATCCCTCCCTGACAAAGAAATGGTTACTCCCCATAACTTTGTGTGTTACTAAGTGTTTTTCAGTGAGTGGCCCAATTCTGACTTGAAAAGACACTGTGACCGCCTGGCTAAGCCCCTCCCCTGGCACAAAAATTTATCAAGCAGTACAACACAGCCAAGAGCCTGCCCTGTGGAGACAGACAGCAGCTGACAACTGCCCAAGAAGAATCCTGGTTCGATACCAAGGTAACAGTGACAAATCAAGGAATCCCACTGCCATTTTTTAAGGAGAAAGTGGCACCCCACCCAAAAACCAAAAAAAGACATCTGTCCAAATCTCAATCCTGGATGTTTATGCTTATATTTCCAAACAAACTCCTTGACTACTAGTTTTCTTTTTATTATTTGGCTGAAAGTTCCAGAAACAAGCCATAAATATTTCAGTCACAGAATAGACGGAGGAGGGAATCCTCATTCAGAACCCTTCAACATCAAATGCTCC
Source organism: Cricetiscus sungorus (assembly GCA_030556225.1). NCBI lineage: Eukaryota > Metazoa > Chordata > Mammalia > Rodentia > Cricetidae > Cricetiscus > Cricetiscus sungorus. The sequence continues at coordinate 88,569 of JANBXA010000707.1, forward strand.
ACAGGGAGAAGCCTTCTCCTTCCCACCCCCAACCCATCTCAAACCGACATTTGTTTCCCCAGGGAATAAATGTACCATACAAAGCCCAGGGTTTACTGCCACTTATCTGGACACAGTAAGCAATGTTCTATGGCAAGAACAAAGGGCCTTTGAGTGAGCAGTCATGAGTTTTGGAGTAGAAACAAAAGTATAATTGATAAGCTTTCTTATTGGAACTTTGTCTCCAAAGACACCAAAGAATAATTTTACATGACTCAAAAAAAATTACTTTGCATTCCATTTTGAAAGGATGATAATGGGGTAGCTTGGGTGAGGTCACGGTCATAGTGACAATACTTTTAAAGTCCAAGTTGATGGCCCTCTTGAAGAGGTGTAGAAACAGGCTGAGGTAGAGACACACGAGGCAGGATTTGGTGGTGGCAAGTCAGGAATTCCCAGGCTAGGAAGGGCCTTCATAGTTTCTGTATAACAGATGTGGGCACACAAGACTCTCTGTACATTAGGGGAACTTACATATGGCAACCTAGGGCTCTATCACTGAACCTCAACCCAAGCCCTGAGAGATAGACCATCTAACTCTAATCCAGAATATCTAATTTTAATCCAGAAAAACAAACAACAGAACCAGTAGAATACCACAGTCCTTTCTATTTTCAGGGGAGGAAAAAAATGTATTCTTTGCCACTTAGGGCTTTCTTATTGGACTTCTACAATCATTTGTGTGTGTGAACAAAGTTAGATCAATAATTGGAGGCTATGCACATTTAACCAGGTATTCATGTTTCAAAGATTCAGGCTTAATGAGGTAGGAGAGAATGAGTAATTACAATAAAAATAGCAGCAAGAGTTTGCCCTTCCCGAACGGCAGTAAAGCAGAAGACATTTGCCCTAATGTGAAGCTGGCTTTCTTTTTGCACTTGGCATCAGGAAAAAAAACCTAACAAGGCTGAGCAAGGACACTGAGGGCTCAGCAGCAGCAGAAGGGGTCTCAGTTTAAAGTGACAGGGCTGGGGACTAGGGATGTAACTCAGCTGCACAAACGAGGCATGGTGGTGTATGCCTGTAATCCCAACACCCGAGAGGTGGACGCAGAAGAGTCATTAGTGCAAGGACATGGACCAGGGGAGATGGCCTGGCGAGTAGAGTCATTCTAAATTCAGATCCCTAGAAGCCATGCACAGCTGGGCATGGTGGCATGCATACCTGTGCCCCCGGCACTTGGAGGAGTAGAGATAGGTTGATCCTGGGACTCACCAGTCAGCTAGTCTAGTCACTGAATTCCAGTTCAATGAGAAGCTCTGCCTCAAAACAAAACAAGACAGTAGAGAATGCTAGAGCAGGTCTGCTGATGTTCAGATGTTCATCTCTGGCTGCCAGTGCATCACATATACCACATCAAAAAATCAAAAGGAAATTCAAGGTTATCCTTACACAGGCAGTTCAAGGCCAGCTCATGTTAAGAGAGGAGGGTGATAGGAAGGGAAGGACTGGAGTGACCAGCACTCCCAGGTATATGTAGATGAGGCCGTTGCTAGGTGCTGGCTCATGACCACATGTACAGGTATACTGGGACACAGGGCTCCCTGAAATGAGGGGCTCTGAAGCTAAGGAGTTCTTGGAAACCCAACCGGTAACCCATCTATGGAGATGGTCCGGAACATGACCCTCAGTATAACAACTAGAAGTGTTTGGTCCAACGTGGTGGCAACATAGTCCTTTTGCTAAAGGACACAGATGACTGGACTGTAGCAGGGCCTGGACCAATACACAGCTGTAGGGAAATGTGCCTGCTCTCTGTGGGCATGTCCCTCTCTGAGACAGGGCCTGAGCTCTGAGGTACCCCACTTCTAAGAAGATACTCACGTCAGACATCCATATATTAGCCAACCGAGTCAGGCACAGGCACAGATCTGGAATGCAGCAATGAGTAAACAAGGTCTGGAGCTCATTGCTGAAAGCACAGGAGGCTGGACATAATGAGACCAATCTGTATGTGTCAGATAGCAATGTGTGCAAAGGAAAAGCAGGCAGAGAGTGTGGAGTGGGTACAGTCTGTGACCTTGTGGAGAAAGAAACATGAGATGTTGATTCTAAGCAAACACCTGGCCTCAGGCAGAGAAGGCGGAGCATCCAGGCAGAGGGCCTGAAGTAACAGCATGCCCTCTATTCAAGAGATGGCAAGAGGGGCTATATGGCTGGAGCACAGGAAGCAGATGGGAAGGGTGGCCAGTGGAATTACAGGAAGAAGAGTGGTGTCTGTTCACGTGACTGAAGACCTCCATGCACATCATGTGTCCTCCACCCACATCTCATTATAGGCCTTAAGTGGAATTAGGACCTGGTTATTTTCATTTGGAAATTAAGCATGACATAAGGAGATGCCATTGTGTGTCAAGTTAACAAGGGGTAGATTTGTTATGACTAATCTTGGTTGTCAACTTGACTACATCTGGAATCAAGTAAAACCCAAGCTGCTAGACACTCCTTCCAGGGATTTTTTAAAACAGATTATTCAAAGCAGGAAGCTGTCTCCATGTCTGGGTCCCACCTTCTTGTGGCAGGCCATATAAATGGACACAGGGGAAGAAAACTTTGCCTGCTCGCTTGCCCTCAGTCTACCTGGCCAGTTCATTTATCCTGTGGCTGCTGGTGTTAAATCCCACTTCTTCAGGATTCCACTGTAGAGTGAAAACCAGCAGTTCTCCAGGAATCCTCCCAGACCCCATCTCAGATTGGGACTGCAGTGACAGCCAGCCTCATGGATGGACAATTAGCTGATTCTTGGTTTTTCTGTTGTGGCACAGCCATTGCTGGGCTACGAGGATAATAGCCTGCAAGCCAGATGGGAAGGTCAAGTTTTAATAAACACAGTGTGACAAGCAGTGAGGGTGTGAGAATTCACAGCTGAGCACACAGGGAACAGTAAGGAAAGAGTCAGGTCCTCTGAGGTCTAAGCTGTGACTTCTCTTTGCTTTTAAAGAAGATGACAGGCAGAAGCGACTGCACTGTGACTTGGACAGGGGCCAAGCTCTGCTTTACTAACTAAACAACTTAAGTAGAAGAGAAATCCAATGCCCATGACATGTTAACCTAAATGTTGTCTTTCTTTCTCTCAGTGAAACCTCCTGGACTAAGGATGAGGCTCTGCCATACAGCATTTGGCCAGTTTGTGCAAGGCCCTAGGTCCAGGCCCACTACTGTAAGCATCTTCCTGCACTGACAAAGGGTTTCTGTTAGAGGGTTTTGTTGTTGTTGTTGTTGTTGTTGTTGCTGCATTTGAATTAAAATCTTGGGAGTCTTTGTGTGTACCGCGCTATGGAGGAAATCCTAGCTGACTGATTTTACAGGTGTGACTGCCACCTGGTGGACCATCCGAGAATGACTACCATCATGGGTATTTGACAGGCAGTAACAGGTGGGGTTTTGTTTTCTTCCTTCCCCTCTCCTTTCACTTCTAATAGATCACCTATCTACTTCATAATGAGAAAAAAAAAAACCTTAATACATCTTATTTTTCTAGAATTTTGTCTTCCTGAACCAGGACTCAGATATAGCACCTTCTGGTGCTTTTCCCATAAGGCTGAAAGGATCTGGGCAGATTTCCAAGTGTTTTCATGAGCACCAAGGGAAAGGGGCTATGAAACTATATTCCCATCTATTCTGGAGGCTGGGGCAAGACCATTCTGGGCAACATATTGAGAATTTGTCTTAAAATAAAATGAGAGGAGTGTGCCTCATTGATAGGCGTCAATGGGGAATTGTGGAATTGTTTTTTCTTTTTCCCTGTTGAATTAACTAAAATTTAAGTCATAAGAGCCACCCCTAAAGGACCCAAAGGTGGCAACACAACTGGCCTGGGGTCACCTGTCGACCTCTCCAGGGACAACAGACTCAGAAGACAGAATGAAGGCTGCCTTTTCTATTAAATGATTGGTGGGCACCCAATCTCTGAGTGAACAATGGACCCAACATCTTTAGATGTGTGGCAGACAGAACCAGACACCTGCCACTGTCAGTCTTGTCAGTTCTCAGGAGGAAGAGGTGAAGGCGTAGAAGAAGGCAGCAGGTAATAGGGCCAAGGAATCCTGCTCCTCACATCAAAGTGGAAGTCTGTCACAGGTCAGTCTTTAACGGACACCACAACTAAGTGACAGCAGAAAGTGTGAAAGAGAAAAACAACAGAAGTTGAAGCAAGAGTCCCACAAGAAATACGAAGGCCCCTTCTTCCTCTATGCATAGAGGCCTTCCGGCACCCTATGCTTTGAAGCATTTTCCTGGTATGACAGGCCAGCATTGGAGAAGTCCCTGGCAATGATTCCTGGAAACTTAAAACACTTGAGCCACAGTGGGGAGGCAAGAACGATGAGGGTGCCTGAAGGCCTCTATGCATAGTCTGGTTGGGAAGTGGCAATGGGAGTCAGCCATGTGTAACGGTTTGAATAAGAAATACAACCTAGTATTTGAACACTCGGTGCCCAGTTGGTGTTGCCGTTTGGAGATGTGGTGCAACCTTGATGAAGGAAATACGTCACTGAGGGAGTGGGGCTTTGAGAGTTCAGAGTCAGCTGACAGTCATGGAGTGGTCAGTGGCCTTGCCTTCTGGTGACACGTGAACCCTGTCACCTGTAGTGAGATGTCCAGCCCGCCCATAACTGTTGTGCTGACCACGTTGAGGCGTGGGGACAGATGTGGGCATGACTGGTGGAGTCTAGGTCTGGGTCCCAACCTGGATGCACTCACTTACTTCCCGGTTGGAGACAAAGATAGGAGGACATCCTTGGAGGAGGTCATCTGTTTCTTGTGTAAGTGAATTCTCTCCGAATAAACCTCAATCAGCCTGTATTGTGTCCCAAAATCGTATTACCTGCTTTAGTCATGTGTGGATTAGACCAGACATTGGCAGCCCTGATCTCACAGCTGGAAAACTGTGCAGCCTCACTCACTATGGACTATTTAATAAAGTCAGAAGGAGAGGTTTTTAAGATATGAGAATGGCAGCTGGCAACAAACAACACTTAAAATATAGCACAGAGGGCTGGGCAGATACTCTGGCTAAGAGCACTTGCTGCTTTTGAAGAAGACTGGGTTTGGGTCTCAGCACCTACATGGCTGCTAACAACCATCTGCAACTCCAGTTACAGGGGATCTGATGCCTTCTTCTGACCTTGGGCAATGGTGCCCAGACATATTCAGGGAAAACAGCTGTACACATAATAAAGTTAAAAAATCTTTAAATTAAACAAAAAATACATAGCACAAAACGACAGAAATAAAGAAAGAGGGTATGAGACAAGGAAAATCCTTATTATGCCTCACAATATTCCTAAGAAGTACAGAAAGAAGTACGAGCCTCAAGTTCCATAATGAAGTACAGAAATAATCAGTGCAAAATGAGGAAGAAGACCCCTACAGCAAATCATGGTGTTATGAAACTCTGGTTCTCTAACAAGTTTAAGGACATGCAGAAGCAACCATGGGAAAACATGACCTTCGAAGATAGTTATTTGGGATCATCAGTGGCTCAGTAGGGCAAGCTGTGGCAGCCTGAGTTCACACCACAAATCCCAATTAAAGGTGGGAGAAAAGCAAGAACATCCACACATGCACCTAGCATATGCTCCCCTACCCCACATCACAACTTTAATTTGAAAAATAAAAGGTACAATGATTTATGGTGAACAATAGTAGACTTTTCGATATCAAAGAAATAAATGAGATATCCTTCAAGTGCTGAGAAAAGAGAATTATCAACACACAGCCTTGTTTACCTCCCGCATAAACACCTACAAATAAACCCAAACAGCATAGCAAGGATTCACTCACTCTGAAACAAGTAAACAAAAAGCTGAAGATATTTTGAAAATACTATAAGAAAAGAAATTGAAGATTACTCACCAAAAAATTACCACAAGCACAATTGTAACTGAACATTCTGTTATGAATGAAAACAAAGTAACAACTTCTTATTTTATGCTTAAAAACCAGCACAAAATAGACAGGGAATGAAAGCATTAAAAGAAAGAAGGAGGGAAGGAAAGGCTGGGAGAAAAAAGGCTGGGGAAGGAAGACAGAAAGAGGAACAAAATGAAATGTTACCTGGCAAGGATTAAAAAAAAAAAAAAAAGAAAGAAATGGGGGGGGGTAAGGCTAGAAAAACAGCTCTGTGGGTAAAGTGGCTGTGTGTAAGCAAAGGGGCCCCAGTTCAAATCCCAGTACCACGTAAGAGCCAAGTATGTTGGACAGCATCTGTAAGGCCAGCATTGACAGAGTGGATTCCAGGTTCTTCCTGTCCAGCCAGTCCAGCTGAATCTTTAAGTTCCAGGTTCAGGAGAGATTCTGAACAGCAACTGAGGAAGACACCCCATACTCTTAATGTCTACCTCTGGCCTTAACATGGTGTCCACAATGGCCCGGGCACATCCCCTCCCCCACACAATTAAGGCAAATATGGAAACAGTCAAAGGAACCAGACAAGTTGTAAATAAAGATAGAAATGTCCAAGAATTAGAGAAGTGAGCAACATGCGTGGGAAAAAAGATCTGAAAAGGAGCCTGAAGTAAATGACCAGTAAGGACGACAGCTGGATGAGCTCCAACACAAGGGTAATGGAAAATCCAGGAAAAGGCCTTGTGTGGTGGACATAACCTCAGGGACCTCCCAGTATAATCGTCATTCTTCAAACAAGCAGTAGAACTTGGAACTCTGGCAGACACTGTCCCTGAATCCTGGAGAGTGAAGTCAAAGCAGAACCTAAGCCAGGCTCAGACTCCGACCCACAGAAACTTTCAGATAGTAAATGAGTCTTATTCTATGTGGGTGCTAAGACAATTTTTAATGCAATAGATACTTCACAATGGATTAGAAAAAACATTTAAGGATGTGCTTGAAGAATGCCCTCTAGGAAAATAAGTATTTGAATGAACAAAGAGTTCAAACTCGCTTTGACCTGCAGAGCCAGCTTGTCAGGGTGAACACTGGGCCAGAGAGCAGGTCCAACACCCCCTCCACCTCCTTGGAACTTCCTGGGCCTGCTCTGAACACACTGGACCTGCCTATCCACTATCCACACCAGACCACCTTGAGGCCGCACTCACCTGATCTTTAGGCCCCATTGCCTGCCCTCTGCCTGAAGAGAGCTCCAAGAGAGCTTGGATTACAGATATTGAACTCCAGACCCACCTACACCCACGGGGAGAGCAGGGTAGAAAGAGAGAGAGACTCCTCCTGCACCCACTGGAAGAAGCAATGGGAAGACGGCAATACAAGAAAACACCCAACAATAGACCAGTATGACACCACCAGAATCTAGGGACTCTACCAACTAGACCTGAACACAGGAAAGCAGATGAAGTACAAAAAAGTGACTTAAAAAATAATTTCATAAAAATGATAGAGGCCCTCAAAGATGATATGAGAAAATCCCTTAAAGAAATGGAAGAAAAATCAAAAAATTAGAAGAACAGAGGAAACACCAAGCAAAAAAATGCAAGAAATGAACAAATCTCTTAAAGAAAGTAAGGAAAGCCAAGAAAAAAACAAACATATGAAGAAAACAATTCAAACAGTTCAAAACCTGAAAGCTGAAATAGAGACAATAAAGAAAAGATGAACTGAGGGAATGCTGGAAATAGAAAAACTGGGTAAATGATCAGGAACTACAGATGCAAGCATAACCAACAGAAAACAAGAGATGGAAGAGAGAATCTCAGGGGCTGAAGATAAACTAGAGGAAATAGATTCCATGAAAGAAAATCTTAAATCTGACAAATCCTTGACACAAAACATCCAGGAAATGTGGGACAATGTGAAAAGGACAAACTTAAGAATAATAGACATAGAAGAAGGCAAAGAAGCCCACCTCAAAGGTGGGTGCAAAAACATATTCAACAAAATCATTGCAGAAAACTTTCCCAATCTGCAGAAGGATATGCCTATGAAAGTACAAGAAGCATACCGAACACCAAAGATTGGACAAAAAAAAAAAAAAAAAAAAAAAAAAGACCCCTCACCACATAATTAAAATGCCTAACATACAGAATAAAGAAAGAATATTAAGAGCAGCAAAGAAAAAAGGCCAGGTTACATATACATATAGATATAGGCCAGACCTATCCAAATTACACCTGACTTTACCATGGAAACTCTCAAGGCCAGAAGGTCCTGGATAGACTTTCTACAAATACTAAGAGTCCATGGATGCCAGCCCAGGCTACTATACCAAGCAAAATTCTCAATCACTATAGATGGAGAAAACAAGATATTCAATGACAAAGCCAGATTTTCACAATATGTATCTACAAATCCAGCCCTACAGGAAGTTCTGTAAGGAAAACTCCAACCCAAGGAAATTAACTACACTCACAAAGACATAGGCAATATATAACCCCAATTTACCAGAACCCAAATGAAAAAGCAGGGCACATATATTCACAACACCACTGCCAATGACAAATCTAAAACAAACAAGAATTAGCAATCAATGGTCTTTTTTTTTTTTTTTTTCTTTTTTTGGGTTTTCAAGACAGTTTCTCTGTGGCTTTGGAAGCTGTCCTGGAACTAGCTCAGGCTGGCCTCGAACTCACAGAGATTCACTTGCCTCTGCCTCCCGAGTGCTGAGATTAAAGGTGGGTGCCACCAACGCCTGGTGGTCCTTACTTTTCCTCAACATTAATGGTCTTACCTATAAAATGTCACAGGCTAACAGAATGGATACGAAGACAGAATCCATCCTTCTACTACGTACAAGAAACACATCTAAGCTTCAAATACAGACACTACCTAAGGGTAAAGGGTTGGGAAAAGATCTTCCAATCCAATGGACCCAAGAAGCAAGCAGGTGTAGCTATCCTAATATCTAACAAGTTAGACTTCACACCAAAATCAATCAAAAGAGATGAAGGTCATTTCATATTCATCACAGGAAATATCCATCAGGACAAAGTATCATTACTGAACATCTACACCCCAAATACAAAGGCACCCACATTTGTAAAAGAAACGCTACAAAAACTCAAAGCTCACATAAAACCTAACACACACAGTAGGAGACTTCAACACCCCATTCTCACCAATAGACAGGACCACCAGTCAGAAACTTAACAAAGAAACAAAGGAACTAACAGAAGTTATGTCCCAGTTGGATTTAACAGACATCTTTAGGACAATCCATCCAAACACAAAAGACTATACCTTCAGCTCCACATGGAACCTTCTCTAAAATCGACCTCATACTAGGCAACATAACAAACCTCAACAGATACAAAAAAATTAGAATAGCCCCCCTGTATTTTATCAGACCATCATGCTTTAAAGTTGGAATTCAACAACACAAATTGCAGAAACCCTACAAACGCATGGAAACTGAACAAAGTGCAATTGCACCATTTCTGGGTCAAGGAAGAAATAAAGAAATTAAAGATTCCCTATAATTTGAGGAGAATGAAAACACAATATACCCAAAGTTATGGGACACTTTGAAAGTAGTGCTACGAGGAAAGTTCATTGTACTAAGTGCCCATATGAAGAAAACAAATGATAGTCACATTAGAGAATTAACAGCACAACTGAAAGCCTTAAAACAAAAAGAAGCAAACTCACCCTGGAGGAGTAGATGCCAGAAAATAATCAATTTGAGGGCTGAAATCAATAAAGTAGAAACTAGGAAAACAATACAAAGAACCAATGTAATTAAGAGTTAGTTTTTTGGGAAAATCAACAAGATAGACAAACCTTTATCCAAACTAACCAAAATGCAGAAAGAGAGAACATGCAAATCAACAAAATCAGAAATGAAGAGAGGGATATAATAATGGACACTGAGGAAATCCACAGAATTTTCAGGTCATAGTTTGAAAACCTGTACTCCACAAAATTGGAAAATTCAAAGGAAATGGACAAATTTCTGGATAACTGTCCCTTACCAAAATTAAATAAGAACAGATAAGCAATTTAAATAGACCTATAATCCTTAATGAAGTCGAAGCAGTTATCAAAAGCCTCCAAACCAAAAAAAGCCCAGGGCCAGATGGCTTCAGTGCAGAATTCTACCAGAAATTCAAAGAAAAGCTAATATTAATACTCCTCAGATTGTTCCACACAACAGAAGCAGAAGATTCTTTACCAAACTCTTTTTATGAGGCTACAATTACCTTGATACCCAAGCCATACAAAGACACAACTAAGAAAGAGATCTACAGACAAATATCCCTCATGAACATTGATGCAGAAGTACTCAATAAAATACTGGAAAATCAAATCCAAGAACACATCAGAGAAATCATCCACCATGACCAAGTAGGCTTCATCCCAGGCAGGGATGCAGGAATGGTTCAACATAGGAAAATCTATCAGTGTGATCCACCATATAAACAAAGTGAAAAAGAAAAATCATATGATCATCTCAGTAGGTGCTGAAAAAGCCTTTGACAAAATCCAACACCCTTTCATGATAAAGGTCTTGGAGAGATCAGGGATAACAGGAACATACCTAAACATAATAAGAGCAATATACAGTAAACCAACAGCCAACATCAAACTGAATGGAGAGAAGAGTAAGGTGATTGCTCTAAAATCAGGAACAAGACAAGGCTGTTCTCTCTCTCCATATCTCTTCAATATTGTACTTGAAGTTCTAGCTAAGGGGATCCAAATTGGAAAGGAAGAATTCAAACTGTCTCTATTTGCAGATATGATAAGTGACCCAAAAAATTACCAGGGAACTCTTACAACTGATAAACACATTCAGCAAATTAGCAGGATACAAGATTAACTTAAAAAAAATCAGTAGCCCTACTATATACAGACCATAAAGAGGCTGAGAAAGAAATCAAAGAAACATCACCCTTTTCAATAGCCACAACATAAAGTATATTGTGGTAATGCTTACCAAACTAGTGAAAGACCTATATAGCAAGAATTTTGTGTCTTTAAAGAAAGAAATGAAAGAAGATACCCAAAAAATATAAATAAATAAATGGAAAGATCTCTCATGCTCTTGGATAGGTAGGATAAATATAGTAAAATGGCAATCTTGCCAAAAGCAATCTACAGATTCAATGCAATCCCCATCAAAATCCCAGCAGAATTCCTCACTGACCATGAAAGGATAATACTCAACGTTATATGGAAAAACAAAAGACCCAGGATAGCAAAACCATCTCTGATTCCGAGCTCTACTATAGAGCTATAGTCCTGAAAACAGCCTGGAATTGTCACAAAAATAGGCAAGTAGACCAATGGAATTGAATCGAAAATCTTGATATTAACACACACACCCATGAACACCTGATTTTTGACAAAGAAGCTAAAATTACACAATGGAAGGAGGAAAGCATCTTCAACAAATGGTTCTGGCACAACTGGATGATGCTGTGTAGAAAACTGCCCCTAGACCCATGTCTATCGCCATGCACAAAACTCAAGTCCAAACGGATCAAAGACCTCAACATAAATCCAGCCACATTGAACCCCTTAAAAGAGAAAGTAGGAGGTACCATTGAACAAATTGGTACAGGAGACCACTTCCTGAACGTAACACCAGTAGCACAGACACTGAGATCGACAATTAATAAATGGGACCTCCTCAAGCTGAGAAGCTTCTGTAAGGTAAGGACACAGTTGACAAGACTAAACGACAGCCCACAGACTGGGAAAAGAGTTTCACCAACCCCACATCTCACAGAGGACTGATCTCCAAAATATACAAAGAACTCAAGAAACTAGTCACCAAAACACCAAATAACTCTATTAAAAAGTGGGGTATAGAGCTGAATAGAGAATTCTCAATAGAGGAATACAAAATGGCTGAAAGACACTTAAGAAAATGCTCAACATCCTTAGCCATCAGGGAAATACAAATCAAAACAACTCTGAGATACCATCTTACTCTTGTCAGAATGGCTAAAATTAGAAACACCAATGACAACTTATGCTGGAGAGGATGTGGAGAAAGGGGAACACTCCTCCACTGCTGGTGGAAATGCAAGCTTGTACAGCCATTTTGGAGAGTAGTATGGCCATTCCTCAGGAAAATGGGAATCGGTTTACCACAGGATCTGGCAATTCCACTCTTAGGCATATACCCAAATGACCCACATCCATGAAATAAAGACATCTGTTCAACTATGCTCATTACAGCATTATTTGTAATAGCAAGAATCTGGAAGCAACCTAGATGTCCCTCAACTGAAGCATGAATAAAGAAGATGTGGCACATTTACACAAAGGAATACTGACATACAATGGAACCTTAAAATTCTCAGGCAAATGGATGGACCCTGAAGAAGCCATCCTGAGTGAGGTAACTCAGTCACAAAAATAGGAACATGGTATGTACTTACTCATATATGGATTTTAGACCTAGAGCAAAGGATCACCAGCCTACAATTCACACAACCAGAGAAACTAGGAACCTAGGAGATTCATGCAAGGTCCTTCACAGAAGGGGAAATGAACAAGATCTCCTGAGCATATTGGGAGTGGGGGGTGCAGTGAGTGGAGAGGGAGCTAGGAGAAAGTGAAGGGGAGGAGAGAAGAACATGCAGGATCAGGAAGACTTAGTCAGAGAACAAATAGATGAGAGCTAAAACAAACAAAAAGGGGGATACCATAATAAAGGGAGCCATTATAGGTTTAAAGAGAAAACCGACTCTAGAGAAATGTCCAGAGAATTATAAAAAATGATCCCAAGTAACAATCTGAACGACAGTAGAAAAGCTATCTTAAATGTCCTTCCCTGATAATGAGATTGATAACTAATTCATATGATGACAGATTAGAGCCTCATCTAGTAGCTGATGGAAGCAGGGGCAGACACCCACAGCTAAACACTGAGCCCAACTCCTGGAATCCAGTTGCAGACAGGGAGGAGTGATAACAAAAGGGGTCAAGCCCAGGCTACAGAAACCCACAGAGACAGCTGACCTGAACAAGGGGGAGCTCATGGACCCCCAGACTGATAGCTGGGAAACCAGCATTCCATTGACTAAGACCCTCTGAACATGGGTCTCAGAAGGCTTGGGCAGTCTAAGGGACCTGTGACAGTGGAACCAGGATGTATCCCTGATCCATGAAAGGATTTTGGGAGCACATTTCCGGTGGAGGGATACTCCCTTAACCTAGAGGCAGGAGGGAGTGCCTAGACCCTGTTCTAAATGATTTGACATATTTTGATGGTCCCTCCTGGAGAGCATCACCCGCCCTGTGGAGGGGTATGGTATAGATATGAATACTTTGCTTTAAAATGGATTTTCTTTTATTGATACAATTTAAGGTCAATTTTGTGATATGCATATTTCTCCTCTTGTTTAGGTATTGTGTTTATATAGCTCATTGAAAAATGTAATGTATAATTTAGTACAGATTAGAGAGTTACCTATGATAGTCAAAACTTGGAGTTAAGTTAGTTAGGATTTCTAGATATGCAGAGATGTATTTGAGATGAATAGGCATTCTTCAAACCTTTCAAAGACCTACAGAATATGGCATTTAAAATGGTTTAGGGTTTTTCATGACAGTGAGGCACAACTGCTCCTGGTAATACCACCTGCATCATAAAGGAAGATGGACATCAAAGAAAAACATTATGGAGATTGCTTCTAATATGGCAAGACTAGCCAATTTGGCAAGGTACTGCTCTTCTGGACTGTTTGACTTTATGTTGTAGAAACTGGACATGCAGGACCCACAAAAAGGTGACTGCTGATTCAAGATGGACATTGCTACAGGATTCCTGCTTCATGGAAGAAGCAGACATTCTGCAGGACACAGAGAAAAATGACTGACAAACTGCCAATACAGGTGGACAGTTAAAGTTTCCTGCTTTGTTGAGGAGTCTGGAGACACACTATGGCCTATGGGCTGAAGATGGAACATTACAGAAGAACTTCGGGTGACTGACCAGGCAATGAGTTGTCTCTGTCATTTCTAGAGTTTATATATTATCCTTCTGTGGTCTTTGAAGGAGTTGAAGACAGATAGTTATGGTTATAGTTTTCCTTAGTTAGGATTAAAGATAAGTTACATATAGGACTTTAGACTCACAAAGATAGGATAGATGATATTTTCTTTAAGTCTTACAAAATGTTAATGGACTAAATATTATTTACTGTGATTCTTATTTGATAACTGTTGTATGGTATATTTTGCTATGTTAAGGTGTAAACCCTTCTTTTTATTTTAGACAGAAAAGAGGAGATGATGGGAGATGTTATTCTGTATATATGTTTCTCATACTGGTTAATTAATAAAACCTGTGGCCAATAGGAAACAAGATAGGTGGGGCTAGGAGACCAGAAGGAGGAAAGAGGAAGTGGGAAGGAGGAGTCAGGATGTAGAGCATGGAGGAAGACTCCAGCCACGGCTCCTGGATAAGATGAGCCACGTGGAAATACTAAGGTAAGTAGAAATGAGTTAATAATTAAGACAGAGCTAGCCCATTAAGAATGATGGTAATTGGCCAACAGGATTGTATCAAATACAGAGTGTTATTTGGGGCTCACGTGGCAACAAGACCATGGCGGCAGGACTGGCAGCAGTCGGCCGAGAAAAACCTGTGTTAACAGAAGGGGATATGGGAGGGGGTGTTATAGGGCATAGGTGGGAGGTAGAGGGAACTGGGATGAATATGTAAAATTAGGGAAAAATATATACATATATATGTACGTGTGTGTATGTATATATATATATATATAATAAAATAAAAAATAAATTACAAAAAAAAAAAAAAAGCAAAACTCAAGAAAGAAAGGCAACACTTAGGGACGTTCTCCATACCAAAGATAAAGAATCATTTGGAGACCAAATCAAAAGAGCAAAGGCAAAGGTTTTTATGTGTTTTCTTTTGTGAGACAAAATCTCTCTTTGTTGTTGTTTTGTTGATCTGTCCGAGGCAGGGTTTCTCTGTAGGTTTGAGGCCTGTCCTGCAACTTCTCTTCACTCTATAGACCAGGCTGGCCTCAAATTCACATAGATTCACTTGCTTCTGCCTCCCAAGTGCTGGGATTATAGGCTTGCCTGGCTAAAGACAATTTTTAACAAATATTTACATATTTAATTGTATGAGTATGTATATTTCCTTCTATATATGTATCACATGGGTGTAGTGTCTGTGGAAGGTATCAGATTCCCTGAAACTGGAGTTACAGGTGGTCATGAGCTGCCATGTGGATCCTGAGAATCAAACCCAGGTCCTCTGCAAGAACAGCCAGTGCTCTTAACTACTGAGGGATCTCTCCAGCCCCGGAGAAGGCATTTTTAAGGGCAAAAATCCAGGCTGTTTCTTATACTTCCTCACAATAACATTAATGTTAGCAAAAGCCTACATGATCATTTCTGAAGAAGGAAATATGACTAAGAACTGTTATAAGATGTCAAGATTTGGTTGATATGTAAAACTGAGAGAATAAAGTTCTGTGAAAATAAAAGGACATAGAACCTTATCTGCTGACCTAATTAGGGAAAGATGAGAAATGTAAAAATAAACAATAATCAAATAGAAATAATGAGTACAGAAAAATGAAAATAATGAAAAAACTTAGCTAAAATAAGGAATCCCCAGAAAACATCTCCAGCACTTGGAAGGTTGAGGCAGGATAATAGCTGTGAGTTCAGAGTCAAAAAGAACTGCTAGGTAGTGAGTTCCATAGTTCCTACATGGTCAGACCCTTCCCAGAAAAAAGAAAAATAGGAACACACACACACACACACACACACACACACACACACACCACCCATTCTTTAGCTAAAGAAGAAAACTGAGCAAAGGCAACAATCACAGATGAAATAAGTTATGAAACAACCACTACCTGAGTCTGGTCATCATCCCACCACCCCTCACCCCTGTTGCCCCACTCCACCCCACCCCCACCAAAGCCTCATCTTCCAGTCTCAAAATAGGCCCAGATGGTTGCTGGAGGAATTCTACAGAGGAGCAAAACATCCCATTGCTCCTGGAAGCATCCCAGGATATAGAAGAAAGTTTTCCCCAGGAGGTGGGACTCAGAGATTTAGCTAGCACTCACGCCTTTCTCTTTCCACCTCCATCTGCAGGATGTGTCTTCCATCTGTGGGAGTACCCTGTCGTGGCAAGATGACAGCTCTAACTCTGGGCACGACCAGGTGCAGAAGTAAGAAGTACTTGCCAGTTCCAGGGTCCCTGCCAGCAACCTCTTCTAGCTATGAGGAAGACTGGCTAATGTAAACTACTTTACCAACTTGAATACAATCATGGCTTTTGTCAGACATAGGAAACCCAGTTAGATATGAATTTCACATAAAAAAGTGTTAAGAGTATCTCTACACTAAAACTTTTTTCAACCGAGACTCTAAAGCTAAAATTTAACTATGTAGCTAAAAAAATTTAACTACGTATCTAAGTGTAGAAGTTCTTGTTTTGTTCGGTCAGACAACCTTATCCATAAATGTTCCTGTAATCAGAACATTGACTTTTAAAACAACCACTTTTCTGTCCTTCCTTCCTTCCTTCCTTCCTTCCTTCCTTCCTTCCTTCCTTCCTTCCTCCCTCCCTCCCTCCCTCCCTCCCTCCTTCCCTCCTTTCCTTCCTTCCTTCCAAAACAGCTTTGTTTAGGATGGAGAGATGGCTCAGTAGTTAAGAGCATTAGCTGCCCTTCTAGGGGACCTGGGTTCAATACCCAGCAACCACATGACAGCTCATGGCTGTCTGTAACTCCAGTTGCATGGATCTGACACCAGCACACAGACATACACACAGGCAAAAATGCCAATGCACATAAAATAAAAATAAATAATTATTAAATAAAATTAAATAGCTTTGTCACTCACTGTACATTAATTTACTGTTGCCCATTTGAAAAAGAATAGATCTTTTAAGTGCCTTTGAGTCTATAGGTTTTTCTTTCCTCCTTATTTCCTCAAAACGAATAAAGATGCTCCCAGGAGATGGCTTTGTCTATAAAGTGTCTGCTATATGCATTACAGGGGTAAATGGGACAGAGTCAGCAGAAAGCCATCATACAATGGGACAGTGTTGGCCGAAAGCTAATCAAGCAATGTTGTACAAAGGGAACAATAGTTCAGATCTCCAGCACTCATGTGAATACAGGGAACAGTGCCAACAGTGGGGAGAAGGGGGGGCTCCCTGGAGCTCACTGGCCAGCCAGTCTAGCTAAATTGATGAGCTCCAGGTTCAGAGAGAGACAGTGTCTCAAAAATAACATGGAGAGCAATTGAAAAAGACTCAACACATAACTACACACTCCACACAAGTATGTGCATACAAAATATGCACACACAAAGAATGAGGCAGAAGCCAGGTATGGTGGCTCAGATCTGTAATTCTGGCACCTGGGAGGCAAGGCAGGAGGACTGTGGGTGAGATCAAGGCCAGTCTGGGCTAGATCATAAGTTCCAGGCCAACCTCACTACATAGAGAAACCCTGTCTTAACAAAACAAGCAAAAACTATGAAGACATTGTCAAAATAGACAAATAAAATAGTATGATATAGGTGTTAGAAGAAGAAAGTTTTATTTGGTATATATGGTGGAAATAGACCAAATGTATATGTAATATATGTGCAATTATTTGAATTAGAAATGTATTCCATAGGCTCATGTGTTTGCCCACTTGACCCCTTGTTGATGGCATGGTTTGAGGAGTAGTCTTTCCAGATAAAGTATGTCACTGGGGTCTCTTTAAGGGTTTATAGCCTCACTCTGCTCCTTGCATATGGGAATCAATCCACCCACCCTACCTACCCCTGTTTTCCTTTGTGGATGAAAATGTGATCAGCTAACTTCCTGTTCCCACTACCCTGCCATGCATTCCCTGCCATGATGGACTCTATCCCACTGGAACTGTAAACCAAAATACACTCTTTCTTTTCAAACTTACTTTTGGTCATGGTATTTTATCATAGGAACAGAAAAGTAACACATATGAAACTCGATATGTATCTAAAGTGACATAATATAATATTGGAATATTATATTACAAATGGTGCTTGAACAACTATTATGGCAAATTGACTATTGCAAAAAGCAATCAATTAGTTCCCTCTCTATTTCCTCATAATATAATTTATCTCAGAATCCAGTCTAAGTGTCAAATGGGATATTACAAAACATGCAAAGGCTTACACAATGAGCCCTATTCCCTCTCCACAGATACAAAAAACCCCAGGTGTCTAATAAGCGATGTCTTTAAATGGCAGATATGCTAGATGCCCGGACAAACAACCCTGTTTGTCAACTGCTAGTGTAAGAATAATCTAGGTGACGGGCAAATGACCACAGACTCATGAATGAGCCCAGATGAACCTGGGTTCACAGATATGTGAAATAGATGGTAGTCCTTTTAACCTCTAAATTTGGATGGATAGACATTCAAACAAACCTAATTGATAAAGATATTATATAGAAATGACAAATGTAGCACCCCCTCTGTGCATGTGTATTTCCTGGTTTTGGGGAGCCAGGCCAACACAAGGCTTTCTCAGAAGCCCTGATGAAATAACAAAGAGAACATTAGTTCTCTGTCCTTATCCAGGAGCAGACTTGGCAAGATCTGGGCTGGGCCGGGTTGAGGTCCAAAGGAGTTAAGTAAGGCTTTGGTTCCTGGGAACCTGGCTTTTCCCCTGAAGAGACTGGGGTTGTCAGTCCCAAAGTTGCCATGGGCTCTGTCTACACACTTGAGATATGTGTTCCCTTTGTACAACATTGCTTGATTAGCTTTCTGCCAACACTGTCCCATTGTATGATGGCTTTCTGCTGACTCTGTCCTATTTACCCCTGTAAAATGTACATAAGATGCTGGACTTCTTAATAACCTTGCTTCCCACAGGCCATCAGCTTATTCGAGACCCTCTGGTCCAAGAGTTTCTGGGTGTTTTGTCATTGTTGTTTTCTTTCTCCTCATCCCTGGACTTCCCCATTAAGAGACTGTCACTTAAGAACAACTTGCTGGTCCAAGTCATCTGGTAGACTAGAGACTTAAGTATGAAGAATGAGCTTGGCCTATAGGTACACATTGGTGATCCCAGCACTCAAGAAGCTAAGGGAAAAGATACCAAGTTCAAAGCCAGCTAAGACTATACAGTGAATCCAAGCAAGGCCAAAGGAAATCAAACAAATACAAAAGAGAAAACAAACTTTTTAACATGGAAAAGACTTAGTAACTTCAAATTAGGGACCATTTATAAAATGAGATACAAAAAATAAAACATAAAGAAAACAATTGTCACAGATAATTATAAAAATCAGTATATCAAAGGTAATGAACGACAGGCAGATCTCTAGTTTGAGTCAAGTAAGGAAAATTTTTCTCAAAAAGAAAACAAAAGCAACTGTAAACAAAATTAAAAGACAAATAATTTGCATTTAGATTATATAAAAGATATCTATAAACCAGTAAGAAAAAGTAATCCAGTAAAGAAATTGCCAATATATATAAACTGGTAATTAATAGACAAAAAGCCATCATAACTACATTTTGCTTCATTCATAATAAGAGTATTTTGGAAGTGAGAAGTCATACTTATCAAATTGGCAGAAAAATTATAATTTTATTAGAGTATGTTAATTATGCATAATAATGGTTTTATTATGAGATTTTACACATGCACACAATGCATTTCAATAATATTCTCCATCATTACCCTTCTTTGTTCCCTGGTATTGGTCTTTTTCCTAATTAGCCCTCAATAGTCATGTCTTTGGCTTTATTTACTCATTTATTTATTTATTTATTTATTTATTTATTTATTTATTTATTTATTTATTTATTTTGAGATGGGACACCATGTAACTCAGGCTAGCCCTGAACTCATGATGTAGCTGAAGATGAACTCATCCTTCTGCTCTGTCTCCCAAGTGTTAGAATTAGATGTGTACTACCATGTGAGGCTAGAATGGCAAAAACAAAAACAGTAAGTTTCCAATTGATAGAGAAAAGGGGCAGTTCTCACACAATGATGAATGTAACTTCTCACATTCAATTTTTTCAATTTCTGATAAAACTGGTAATACCCCCACACCAGTATTATACACAGAAACTCTCACATGGGGGTAAAACATACAAAAATCTTCACAGAGTATACTAGTCATACCCCAAGAAACTAAGTAACCTAAATGTCTGCTACTGTTTGACTGTGGTCTCCTAAATGTTATCTTTATCTCAACACAGCTATGCTGGAAGGTGGGATCTAATGGGAGGTGTCTCAGTTATTCATCCTCATGAATTATTTAGGAATGAGTTAGTCTCTAGTTTGGCCTCCTTTTTTTCTCTTCCTCATATATTGCTTGTCTTTCAACTCTGAGGTCCTCATCAAAACCAGATGCTAGCCATGGGCTCCCAGACTTCTGAGCTGTTAGTACAGTGGACAAAAATAAGTGTCTTTATAAAGTACTGAGCAGTGGCCAGGACTGGTAAAGCAGACTCTATACTCATTAGCTGCTTGGGAAGCTAAAACAAAAGGTTCACCAGTTTAAAACCTGCCTGGGCTACAGTGTGAGTTCAAGGCACACAGGCTAGGCAACTCACAGACCCTGACTCAAAATAAAAAGCAGGGGGGAAGGCTAGGGAAAGAGGGATAACAATTGCCTCCCCAGCACCACAGAACAAACAGATAATTCCTAGTTTCATGAACATTTTTACAACAACAAAAAATAGATTAAGACACCTTTAAAAATGGATAATAAGGTACTACAAACATTAAGTTCAAAGTAATGGCTCCCTCTACAGTGCAGGCAAAGACATCCAGCCAGGGAGGGCCACACAGGAAGCCCACTGTGTCTGTTTGCTGGGCTAGAATAGAAGCTGGCTTATGGATATGTAGTGACTTCTGATCCTTTCATGTGTCTGAAAGATGTCACAAATATTAACTATAAGGAAACAATAAGTCGTTGATAAGCCCTAAGAAGGAGCTCAAAGGTTATGATGAAGAAACCAGGTAATGGGCTTAATTAAGTCTTTCGCTATGAAAGTGTCCCCAGTTCAACCCCACACCCTGAGAACTTTGCAGTTTTATTTCAAGGAGAAACACTGTGTTGCTAAGCCATTATGCCTTCGTAACACTCATATCATTGTGGTGGTTATTTCTAATGTTAGACTCTTTCAAATTTACTTGAAAAAGAAAAACAAATCCATAATGGGTAAAACAGGAAAACCACTCTTTCTGTTTTCTTTCCATACTGTTCCCTGTTTCAGTTATAAGTGGCAGCTGCAATACACTGCTGAGCAAAGTCCAGGCCTTGGGAGGAATGGGCTTTCTCTAGGTGAGGGGGTACCAGGGAAATATCTTCAGTGCCTTTCAACAAGACAGGGACCAGCAGCTTTTATTACTGATTTATTATTGAGCTGTCCTTGATAGCTTGAGAATATAACATTGTTTTCCATTGTTTTGTTTTGCTTGTTTCTTCAACTTTAGCAACTAAACTTTGCTACTACATGGATCATAAATTTAATGAGAAGTAAACAAAATCAACTTAACATGTTTCACTTGATCAACCATTTTATTACATTATTTTATGCCTGCTCTGTCTTTGTTGACATGTTTCCTACAGCACATTTCCTACTGTATAGTTTAAGGGTTGTTTTTAAAAATAGTCCTTTATAAAGATTTCCTTCTTATTTTTGTTCCTGGATTTTTACTTGAAGGTGGCATACCTTTGTACTCGCAGCAACTCAGAAGGCTGAGCCAAGAAGACCCAAAGTTCAAGGCCTACCTGGACAACTTAGTAAAACCTGGGCTTAACATAAAAGAGTAAAAGCTGGGCTTAGTGCTATGAAGGGCCCAGAGTAAGACTGAACATTAGCCCACCTACCAAGCTTCTTCTATGGCTTGACCCTTGTTCTATATTCTCAGTCACAGGGAAAACAGTTGGTTAAAAATTAAGATAGGCCCCCAGCTGTGGCAAGATAACCACAGACTTGTGTAAACAAGTGTCTATAAACTTGCTTTTAAGCTTGTACAAATACCCTGTTATCACAAATTGTACTATTAATTATAAAATGTTATCATAAGTTGTAAATTCCCAACATGTCCTGTCACCGAGGACTTAACTTCAAATTATAAAAATTATTTTTCTTATATCACCCCTGACCCCCCCTACTCCCCCTGTTCTGGGTCACAGTGGTGATGGAATAAAGTTGCTTCTGCTCATCTAACTTTGGTGACCTTGACTTCAGTATTTGCTCCCAGCCCCAACAGGTGTAGTAGCTGCCAAGCATCACAAGGCCCTGAGTTTAATCCCGATACTAGAAAAGAAGAAACATTCTGTTTTCTCCTACTGTCAGCCAGTTTGATTTTTAGCCATTCTACAATATGTCACAAATTTCCTAGTTAGCATTGATTGTCAACTTGAAACAGCCTAGAATTACCTGAAAAATGAGTCTCTATAAAGTAACTTGGTTCTCTGGGCACATCCTTGAGGGACAAATCAAGATGAATATTAATCAGTGCAGGAGGACCTAGCTCACAGGCAGGTGATCCCAGGCTGTATGAAAAAGCTAGTTAAGCACCAGGCTGGGAGTAAGCCAAAGAGTGAGCCAGCAAATAGATTCCTCCATGGTTCCTGCTTTGAGTTCCTACCCTGACAACCTTCTTCACAGATGGACTTGGAAGTGTAAGATAAAATAAACCTTTTCCTCCCTGAACATGCTTTTCCGCATGGTGTCTGTCACAACAAAATAAAGTTAGAATAACAACCCTGACTCACTCTTTGTTTAACAACTGAACACTACATTTTGGTAAAGCAGGGTCTATTTTTCACAGGTTCAGATAGGGTTGTGCTTAAAAATGAGCACAAGGATTCCTAATGTTCTTGAGAACTGACAGAGATAAAAATCACAATCCGGGGGCCATGGAATCATTGCCTATAGAAGCTACCTTCTTCTGAAAGCTAATCTTCTCTGGGCATAATATTACAACTCTTTTTTTCCAATCATTTACTTTTGAGTGAGGGTCACTCTGTAGCCCAGGCTGGCCTTTAGCTTTGTGATCCCCCTGCCTTAACCCCTGAGTACAGGCATTATAGTCATGCTTCACCACAGCCTGCTTACAAGCCCTTACTAAATCACATGGTTACTTAGATATTATCTTTACTTACTTGGAAGAAAGTTGTCAAGCCGCTCCTCATAATCTCAGATCTAGACTCCTATAGTAAGCACTATTTAGATCTGATGATTGGATCTGATCTTTGGAAAGCTTTGTCAACACAGCCTCTTCTTCTTCTTCTTCTTCTTCTTATTATTATTATTATTATTATTATTATTATTATTATTATTATTATTATAATTATTATTATTATTTTATTTCATGTGTATGGGTATTTTGCCTGCAGGCATGTCTGTGCAATATGTGTGTGCCTGGTGCCCTCAGAGGTCAGAAGAGGGCATCGGTTTCCCTGAAACTAGAATTAACAGGTGGTTGTGAGACACCATGTAGGTGTTGGAAATCAAACTCAGGTTATCTGGAGGATCACTGAGCCATCTCTCCAATCCCCTATCCCCTAGGCTTCTGTGTTTAAAAAAAAAAAAAAAAAAAGTTAAATTTTAGGGCTGGGAATATAGTTCAGTGGTAGAGTACTTGCCTGATATGCATAAGGTCTTAATAAAAAAAAAAAAGAAAAGAAAAACGATTTATTCCTTTGAGTATTAAATGAATGTAAAAACAATGGCGAGTCTTTTCTTTCTCTCCTTTTCTTCCTTCCTCCCTTCCTCTTCCCTGTTTGTTTGTTTGTTTGTTTGTTTTGTTTTGAGACAGGGTCTCTCCACATAGTCCCGCTACGGTGGAACACACTAGGTAAACTAGCTGGCTTCAGACTCAGAGATCCACCTGTCCCCACTTCCCCACTGGGATTTAAAGGTCTTGTGGTAAGCACTCCCATCACCTATGCCGAATCACTACAGGCATGAGAAGCATGAAATACTATACCGTGAACTGCAAGGTGAAGACAAGAACCAGCTCAATGGCTTTTCTCTTTGCTAAATGGCAAAATATGGCCAGTTGAAGACTGATCCTTAAAACAAACAAACAAACAAACAAACAAACAAAAACCCACTTAATATGAATTATAGCGATTTGTTACAACCAGAGTTCAATTTGCATTTTACAGAGTTCTGGCAGCGATTACTTAGAGAAAGAAATCCACGCTAGGTGTTACGAATTGGTTATTGTCTATACAGCATGTGCTGCCAGTGTCAAGCAGGCTTAGCCTTCGAACCGGTAACTAGAAAGTAACCAACATTATTACTTTGGTAATAAGTTACGCAATCATACATTTAATTATTAACTTATGGCTCTAACAGACCTTAGTGATACTCAACTGGAACAAACATAAATAAAAACCAGAGCAGAGGGCAGGGGCAGCTCTGGACAAGTTTATCTCTCGACAAGCAAGCTTGGTGTCATCTATGATAAAGAGTAGACCTTTGCTCACAGACTTAAGTAACGTGCATGTTCTATGGAGTGCAAAACCACAAAATTATGAAACCAGAGGGCACCGAAGCATGGCAACACGACCCACAGGACCTTTTCCTCAACTTTAAACCCTTTCCAAGCTGCCAGCATCCCAGCAGCCTTAGCGCGGCTCGCCCCACCAGGGGAATCCCCGGCGGGGGCGTGGATGCGCGCAGGGGCCACGCCCCCTCCCTGCGGTCTCCATCTGCCTTCGCCCTGGAAGTGCACATGAGCCGCTCGCCTACGCGGGACTGAACCTGCGCGGGGCTGAGTGGACCCGAAACTATGGCGAGCCACCTCAGAGGCTGGGTTTCCTACCTGCTCGGCATAGGCCGCGGTCTCCGGCT
The DNA here is from genome assembly GCA_030556225.1 of Cricetiscus sungorus. Lineage (NCBI taxonomy): Eukaryota > Metazoa > Chordata > Mammalia > Rodentia > Cricetidae > Cricetiscus > Cricetiscus sungorus. Next base: position 113,351 of record JANBXA010000707.1, read on the forward strand.
CATGCCGCCTCAGCCGATGGCGGGACCGGAAAAGTCACTGGAGAGTGGGCGTGCTTGCATCATCGCCTCACCGGGGACTGACTCCTCCCAGCCCCGCCCCTTCCCCCTTTGCTGACATCGGTAGGCTGCCCTCCCGTGGGTCAGCCGTTGTCACCTACAGCGCGCCGCTGACTCTGAAGCTTGCTTGGCTAGGGAGGCCGTGGGCCGCGAGAGTGCCTTGAAGTAACTTTAGGTGCAAGATGCCGAAAAGTGACTCTGCAGAGGGTATCGGCGGTAGCGACGAGCAGGTGTCTGGTGCTAGAGTCATCGCCCAGGCCCTGAAAACGCAAGTACGACGGATCGCTAGGGAGCGCTAGGCTCTGCGGAAGCGGGCGGGGACCGCGCGTTGTCATGGAGGCGGGCGGGCGTCCGTGTCGGCCCTTGCTTTGGATCTCCCGGAAGGACGAGAAGACTGGGTCACCTGTCTGGTGACCGGCGTTTATTCCTCTCTTTCCCACTCCCTATCCCCAGAATGTGGAGTACATGTTCGGCGTCGTAGGCATCCCAGTCACCGAAATCGCCCTTGCTGCACAGGAACTGGGCATCAGGTACATCGGGATGAGGAATGAGCAAGCGGTGAGTGTGGACCCAGCCTAATGGCAGCTACTCGCTGCACACAGCGTCTCGTCACTCCTAAAGCATTGCACATACATACCACCGTTCCTACTTGACAGGAAAGTGAGGTGCAGAGATTGAGCCAAAACTTGCCCAATGCGAGTCATTGTGTAATGGCTTTTGAACTCGGATATTCCGAGTTTGGATCTGTGCTCATACTGTTCTACCCCAGTGTACTCTGCCATGCCCGAATGTCAGAATTGGAAGGGACCGTCTTACCTCACTATTAGGCTGTAAGTTCTAACAGAGTACCTGTGTAGTTTCATCACTGCATATCTCGTGTGGTTCCCTTACATGATAGGTGCTCAGAGAGCACCTGTGATGTGAATGAAAACCAGGACTCGGCTGTGGGGTGAAATATTAGAGGTGGTAAAGCTATTACAGGAACTCGGGTTTAACCTGGAATCCGGAAAAGCGAAGCATTTTATGATCCCACTTGCAGCATTTCTTCTGGCTGCCCAGTCTTACCCCCTCAGCAATACTGGCTTAAAACAGCAGGAATCTGTTGCAGATGGAGTGGTTCAATGGTGCTTGCTACCAAGCTTGATACCCTGAGTTCAGTCTCCAGGACCTACATGGAAGAAGGAAGGAGATAATGCATTCACGTTGTCCTCTGAGCGCGCGCGCACACACACACACACACACACACACACACACACACACACACACACTTTAAATGATCAAGAATTGAGACTAGAGAGATAGCTCAGCAATTAACAGCACTTGTTGCTTTCTCAGAGACCAGGGTTTGGTTTCTGGCACCCACATGGTAGCTCACATTCTCCTATAACTTCAGTTCCAGAGGATCTAATGGTTTCTTCTGATCTCCATGGGCACACATGCACGAACACACACACACACACACACACACACACACACACGAGAGAGAGAGAGAGAGAGAGAGAGAGAGAGAGAGAGAGAGAATATATTTTTAAAAAGAGTCTACTTTGCATTCCGTCAGCCCAGCTGAGGCAGAGTCCTGTTTTCCACTCCCACTACTGCCCTTTGACCTATGCTTTCACCTCCTTGCCACCTTTTCTGTGACATCAAATGTGAGCTCCAGTGTAGCACAAGTTGTGATTCATTTTTCATATCTCCACAGTGGTTTGATGGAAGCCTTTGTATAATAGAGTTTCTTACTACATTATTTACTAATTGAAAGATGTTTATTAACAAGGTTTGAAATTTATAGGCAGGGTTTTTAATCTGAAAACTGGTAGTTATTGAATTTGTGTTACTAACACTCCTCCACCCCCCCCCTTTTTTTTTTCAGCACTGAGGATTGAACCTAGGACCTTGTGAATACTAAACAAGCACCCTGCCACCGAACTGTACACTTAACTTCCAGTTTTCTTACCTGGAACAACTTTCTGTCCTTTTTCCTACGTGGGAAATTATAGCTGTTGATCTACATTTTGTTGTTTTTCTAAAGGAAGTTATGCTTGCCACTGCTTTTTTTTTTTTTTTTTTTTGCATTAGATGTGCTGAGTATATACTAGATGCTTGGTATGTATTGCATAAGCAGTGAAGAGAAGGAGGTTTAAAGAGGACATTTATTTTCAATCTCCAAGTTCATCAGTTGAGAAAGTGAGGGCAAGACACACACACAAAAAGGCAACCTAGAATACTAGTTCTCAAGAAAGAAATACAAGCAAGAGACAATAGTAGCAGATTATGTGGCTGATTCTCTGATAGCACAGGGAAGATTGCTCATGGAGGAAATGTTTGTTCATGAGGCATCAATATAGCTTAAAGGCATGGCAAGCCGTGAGAGTGGATAGGTAGGCCAAAAGATGCTTATGGAAAATCACAGCTGAGTAGTCTATGTCTACTCAAGTGAAATAAAAGATCTCAAGTTTCAGCCAACCCAGTCCTGAAGAGCTTGGGTTATCTTTCAGTGATAGAGTACTTGCCTCACATGCCTGGCACCCTGGATTTCTCTAGTACAACAACAATAGAATTAAATAAACACATATAATCTTCTGAGAAAGTGTCCCACAGAAGATGATGCCAGAGCTATCTTTGAAAAAAGAGTAGGAAGGAAAAGGCTAGCTCTTGTGGAGGTGATTGCTAGGTTAGGGGCACAGATAAATATAATGCTACTGCCTGAGGTTGATTAGAGAGGAGAAACAATCTAGAAGGGAAGATGGTGGGTTTAATGATGGAGTTTTTCAGAGGAAATGTGCAAGAAGACTCAAGATTCAGAGTATGTTTGTGCTAAAAGAAAGGTTCACCTGAGTACTGCTTGATTGCCATTCATCAGCTCGTTAGCGCAGTTGAGACAGTTGTGATCAGAAAATGGCAGATTGTCAGGAAGTTAGCTGTATTCTAAGTACTTTGCATGGCTGAGATCCCTGATTCATCTTCTCAGCAGTGCTTTGGGTTACATTCATTTTATAGATGAAAAAGCCAGTGTGCCAAGTTATTTGTCAGAAGCACAGTAGAATGGAGGGGAACTGGGATCAGAATCAGAACACTTTGACTCCAGACTTTTCTGTCTTAAGAACGATGAGTACCAACCCAAGGTGGTGGTGCAAACCTTTAATCCCAACACTTGGGAAGCAGAGCAGGAGGAATCTCTATGAATTTGAGGCCAGCCTGGTCTACAGAGCTAGTTCCAGGACAGCCAGGGCTACACAGAGAAACCCTGTCTTGAAGAACCAAAAAAAAAAAAAAAAAAAAAAAGATTAATACTATAATGTCCTGAACAAAGAATAATTTTTAAATGCACTCAACATTTTTCCTGGGTATCTTGTATTTGATTTAATTTAGTGTTTTCTATCTTCCTTATAAGCTGGATTGAGGACAGTTGAGTGAAAAGTGGCCAGGCATGGTGACTCCCAGCTGTATCCCATAGCTTGCAAGGTTTACAAGGCTTCCTTACATTCAGGGTCAACCTAGGCTCAGGGTGATATCTCATCTCAAAACAAAACAGACAAAAACCCATGTTGGCCATAAAGAAATTTTCAACAGATTGCTTGCCAAGAATTGAAAGCATACAGTAAATAATGTGTAACCTGACCATGTGGAAGCAAACTCAGTAACAGAAGGATAACTGAAAAATTACATTTACTTTTAAAATATGTCTTTTTTAATTTTTCTTTGTTATGATTTACTTATTTATTTTATGTGTGAGTGCTCTATCTGCATGTATGACTTTATGCCAGAAGATGACATCATATCCCACTACAGATAGTTTTGAGTCATAATGTGGTTGCTGGGAATTGATCTCAGGACCTCTGGAAGAGCAGCCAGTGCTCTTAACCACTGAGCCATCTCTCCATCCAGAAAAAAAATCACATTTAAAATATAGTAAATTAAAAAGAAAGAAAAAAGAAGCAACACACTCGTTGGCTCCTATACTTATCTGAAAACTTCAAACCAAATTGATCAGTGATAAAAGAGAAAACACAGGAATGGAAATTCAGACCTAAATACGGATCCTAATTTGCAAATGGGGTGAAGAAATCATAGTAGAAAATAGAAAATATTTTTAATCAACTATAATGAAAAGATCAATGTCAAATGTAATTTGTAATATATAGCTAGAATATTTTTAGATGAAATGAATCTGTTAGTAAAGATTTAAAACGAATTCTGTTCCCTTTTCAAGACTCTAGGAAAGGGAAATCAAATCAAACTCAAGGGAAGAAGTTAAATAATTAATGAATAAGCAGAAATTAGTGAAGTAGGAAATGGTATAGACTTCCTTTTGATTTTAAAAATACTTAAGGAGTTGTAAGATGATGGTATGAAAAGCAGTAATGAAACATGACTTGACAAACTAAAATTTACATACCTAGATATTTAGACCATTCCTTGTAATTTATGGTTATTACATCTCATAAAAATGAGTAGTGTTCCAGTTATTCCTTTTCTCTATTATGTAAATTCTCATCTATTTTTGTTTTGTTTTTTGAGACAAAGTTTCACTGTGTAGCCCTGGCTATCCTGGAACTCACTTTGTAGATTAGGCTGGCTTCGAATTTAGAGGTCCACCTGGCTCTCTCTCCCGAGTAAATGCTGTGATTTAAGATGATCACCACCATGACCAGCTCAAATTCTCATCTTTTGTTAATAAATGTTCTTGTATGTATAGCAAAGAGTCCTGTATGTTTCATTCAGTCCTCTGTCTTTTTTGTAGGCTTGTTATGCTGCCTCTGCGGTTGGATACCTAACGGGCAGGTAAAGTCCACTTCATTTGAATACATTGAAAGTTTAGGGTAGAAATATATGTCAACTGAAAGCTTAGTAGGCTTGAAAAGATTGTAGAAGATAGTATTAATAAGAAATAAGAGCTCTAACTTCCTTAGGCTACTTAATATGAAAGGCTTTATTCCAAAATGAGATTGCTAAAGCATATTCCTTTCTACTTAAGTTAGCTAATTACTCACCACTCATTTTTTACTAAAAAGTAAAGCTTTTTTTTTTTAAAGAAACTTTTTAGAAAACATAGAAAATATATAAGGAAGAAAAACTAAAAGTACTGTAATTCCACAACCATTAAGGGTTTTTTTCATATATTCTACTTTTTCTACATTCATATATTTTTTAGGTGAAATTTGGACCACTGATAAAATTTCTACCATACTTTTTTGGCACTTATATATAAGTTTTAGTAAGTTTTCTTTTTTAATTTCTAAAAGTGAAGTTAATAATTAAATTCTAAGAAATAACAACAAGCAAGCTCTCACAATCCTTTCTTTTTAATGGGAACCTTCTGAATTTGAGCCTGAAGAAAACCACACCATCTAAAACAGGTGTGAACCATTGTGTTGCTTTATTTACACGTAAACAATGTGTTGATCTTTGTGTTGACCCTGAAAGGCATTTAAATTACAGTCATTGGGGCCTTAATTGATTCTTGAATGATGATTATTTTGGCAAGCTAAAAATTTCATTTGAAATTTTAATTTTGAACACTTTAGAATTTTACTGTCTAGTATTGTAGCATTAGCCATATATAGGTATTTACCTTTAATTAGAAATGAGTAATATGCTAAGTAGAGCCCCTCACTTGTAGTGGCCACATTTGTAAGTGTTGAGTGACTGTGTGGAGTCCATGTCATGTCAAATTGCACAGGGAATATGACTACCACTGTAGAACATTCTAGGGATGGTACTGTTCTAGATAGTTAGAACTGTGTTAGTGTTATTTATTTTAAGTCTGAAAGATTCTTAAATTTGAAATGTGAAGTGGTAAATTGAATTATATAGCGATACTTTATTATTGAGTGATTTAGGCTCAGAAAGTGTGTCAAAAGAAAGCATTCAGAAAGATTTGGAGAAAAACCAAGCAGTTAGAACCATGTCCTCACAGAGATTTAGTATATTTATTTGTTAGGAAGTGAAAAAAAATCATGTACAATACATGTGGCTGTCAGAAATTTGCTTCTGTAATCAGTCAACTTGTTTTAACCCAAGTATGATTGGAACGAAATGTGTAATGGTTAGTAAAATACAAGTAATAAAATAAAATACAAGTAATAGTTATATATCTTTAAAAAAACTTGATGTTACTCTTTCGTAATTAAGATATTCTAATAATTGTTTGTCAATTATAGTAAAGGCCTGCCTGTCTTTCCTCTGACCACCAAGAAGTTTCCATGGAAACCCTAGTATAATATTAATTAACTGGTAGTTGGTATGTTCCAAGCTAAGATAGATGGCATCTGTACCTCTTCTTTTTCAGTTATTAGTTTGATCTACTGTTGATAAGCTCTGCTTTTCTTCTAGGCCAGGAGTATGTCTTGTCGTTTCTGGCCCGGGTCTCATCCACGCCTTGGGTGGCATGGCAAATGCAAACATGAACTGTTGGTAATTAAATCATTCTTGCTGAAAATATTTTTAAGTATGTTTTTGCATAAAAGTGGAAGGTCATTAAAAGTGGGCTTGAGATCAGGAAGAAGGGTCAAAGGGTGCAAAGCCTGAGGACAAGAGTTAATAATACTGTACTGAATGTTGGGAATTTGCTGCAAGAATAGATTGGGGTATTTTCAGGACATATTAAAAAAAAACTGTGATATGATGAATGTTAAGTTGCTTGACCATAGATAGCATCAGTTTACTATGGATATCAAAGTGTAATGTTGTAGCCTTTAAATATATGCAATGTGAAGAAAAAACAGTTAACATTTTAGAATTTCATTCTGTGTATATATGTTTTTATGTTTGTGTATGTGAGCATGTATGTAGTTCTAAATAAAGAACTACTTTTAAATTTGTTAATTATTGAACCTAAGCCCTCACTATGTTATGTAGGCCAGGCTAGTCTTGAATTATCATCATCATCATCATCATCATCATCATTATTATTATTATTATTAAGTTTTTCAAGACAGGGTTTCTCTGTAGTTCTGTCTGTCCTGGAACTAACTTTCTTTGTAGAACAGGCTGGCCTCAAATTCACAGATACCCTACTGCTTCTGCCTCCTAAGTGCTGGGATTAAAGTTGTGTGCCACCACTGGCTGTTTTTTGTTTTTGTTTTTAATATTGGTTTTTTTCTGTGTATCTCTGGCTGTCCTGGAACTTGCCCTGTAGACCAGACTGGCTTCACGATCCTCTGTCTCCCAAGTACTGGGATTAAAGGTGTTACCATGCCTGGCAAGTCTGGAAATTATTATTATTATTATTATTATTATTATTATTATTATTATTATTATTATTATTATTATCCTCCCATATATTACAATCACTTCCCCCTCCCTCTCCACTCTCCTCCCAGTCTCATCCACTCCTCTGTTTTTCTTTAGAAAAGGGCAGGCTTCCCAAGAATATCATGTTGTAGTGAGGATGCACCACCCCTCATATTAAGGGGATGGAACAACCCAGTAGGAGGGAAAAAGTCAAAAAGTAGTCAAAAGGGTAAGAGACAGCTCCTGCTCTCACTGTTAGGAGTCCCACAAGAAGACCAAGGTGCACAACAATAACATGTATCAGAGGCACAGGCCCCCTGATTGGAATTCTTAAAGAAATTTTCTGCTTCTGCCTCCTGAGTGCTAGGGCTAAAGGTGTTTGACATTATACCCAGCTAAGCTTGTGTGTGTGTGTGTGTGTGTGTGTGTGTGTGTATGACAGAATAAGCTTGTGTATATGTGTATGTGACAGAATCTTACTAAGTTAGTCGAGGAGTCTTTGAACACCCATAGCCCAAACAGGCCCTCTTGCCTCAGTCCCCTGAGTAGTTAGAATTATAGGTCTTTACTACATGCTGAGAGGTTTTTTTTTCTTTTTTTTTAACACTTTAGTTCAGTATATAAAAGTATATATTCTTCATCTTGCTCTGCCTGGTCAGTGTTTATATTCTTGTTTGTTACAATTTGCTTTATCATGTGTTTAATGCTTATTCTCCAGCCTTGCTTTTAACCTTTCTCAGCTACTTTACCAGTAATAGCAGGGCAAAGGGGATTATGTTCTAATCCAGATTATACTTAATCTTTTTAATGTGAAGGACATTTTCATTTCTTGCATATTTTTAAAATTAATTTTTTAAAATTTTGTGTGTCTGTGTGCATATTCAGGATCTAGCATGTGGAATCTGTAGACAACCCACATATGCTATGGGCTCCAGGGTCCAAACTCACCTTGTGAGGATTTGGTAACAAGTATCCTTACCCACTGAGCAGTCTTGCCTGGCCTTCACTGTGTTTCTTCTTGCTCTTGTCCCCTGTCTTCCTTTCTTGTCTTCCTCTTCCTTACCTACCTTAGGGGTGGATAGTAAAACAAAACAAAACAAAAACACTTTAAGTTTGTGGGGCTAGAAAGATGGCTCAGAGGTTAAGAGGACTGACTGCCCTTCCAGAGGTCCTGACTTCAATTTCCAGCAACCACATGGTGGCTCACAACCATCTATAATGAGATGCCCTCATCTGGTTTGCAGGAATACATGCAGGAAAAACACTGAATACATAATAAATAAATAGATCTTAAAAAAGGAAAAACTTTAAAAGTTTGATGTATTTTTTTTTTAATCTTGAGAAATAAAAATTGAGAACTAGTACTCATTTTGTCATTTCCAAATAGGTTTACTTGGGAAAATATAAATGCCTTTTCTCCGTTTCAGGAGAGGCATAAAATTGATTTTATGTCACTATACCTGCAAGCCTAACATTAGCATCTAGAAGGGGTGAAGCTAATGTAAGAAAAGCATTTACTAACATGTCCCATCTTTTTGATTTTGAGGACAACTACATCTTAAAATCTTTTAACTTCCAGGTTTTCTTTCTTTTCTTTTCTTTTCTTTTTTTTTTAAAGGAAGATGTAGTTTTCTCTGTCTAGTCTCTGTCTTAGTTGCTCACAATTGTTTGTGATGCATTGGACACTGCTGAATGTTTTATATATTCTCATTTGTAACTATCTTTTAAAAAAATATTATTTCAGGCCATTGATTGTGATTGGTGGTTCTTCTGAAAGAAATCAAGAAACAATGGGAGCCTTCCAGGAATTTCCTCAGGTATTCAGTTCTATCATCTGAGCAAGGATTTAACACCACTAAAGTAAAAACACTGTCTTGGTTAGTTGGGGTTTCTATCGCTGTGATGAAACACTGACCAAAACCAACTGGGGATGAAGGACTTTATTTCCCCATCCAGGGAAGTCAGGCAGGGACTTATGCAGAGGCCATGGAGGAGCATTGCAGGTTGGTAAGACTTGCTCTTCCTGGTTCACTTAGCCTGCTTTCTGATACAACTCAGGGCCACCTGCCCAGAGGTGACCTGCAGACTGGACCCGCCCACACCTATTATTAACCAATAATGCCCTACAGACTTGCCTACAGCCAATCGGATGGAGGTATTTTCTCAGTTAAGATTCTTTCCCCCGTATAACTCTAGTTGTGTCAAGTTGACAAAAAACTATCACAAACACACACACACAAAAAAAAAAATTAAAAATCTGTATTGCAAGTAAGATGGCTTAGTGGATAAATGCACTTATCACCGAGCTTGAAGAGTATTGTTCTACCCCCCCCAACAGACATAATAAGAACAGACATAATAAGAACAGACATAATGGGAGAGAGACTGATTCCTACAAGTTGTTCTCAGACACCCACATGTGCCATGACATTTATGCCTGTATGTATACAGCATACACTAAATAAATATAACAAAAATTTTAATCTATAAAATAAAAACAACAAAAAAATGGAAAATTACAAGTGTGTGAAGAGATTTTCTGAACAAGGCAGTATCAGGAGCTGGAGAGATGGGTCAGCAGTTAAAAGCACAGACTACTCTTACAGAGATCAAAGTACAGTTCCCAGTACCCACTTTGGGTGGCTTTCAACCATGGGCAACTTCAGCTCTCGGGGAATCTGATGCCCCTTCTGGCTCCTGTGGGTACTGCACTCAGATACACAAATACACACATAAAGAATTAAAAATAAAGAGATGTAGCTGGGCATTGGTGACGCACACCTTTAATCCCAGCACTTGGGAGGCAGAGGCAGGCAGATCTCTGTGAGTTCGAGGGCTAGCCTGGGCTCCAGAGCTAGTTCCAGGACAGGTTCCAAAACAATATAGAGAAACCCTGTCTTGAAAAACCAAATAAATAAATAAATAAATAAATAAAATATAAAGCTCTAGAGCAGTGGTTCTCAACCTTCCTAATGCTGTGACCCTTTAACACAGCTTATGTTTTGGTGAGTCCAACCATAAAAGTATTTTCATTGCTACTTTATAACTGTAATTTTCTACTGTTACGGATCATAATGTAAATACCTGGGTTTTCCAGTTGTCGTAGGTGACCTCTGTGAAAGGTCATTTGACCTCTGAAAGGATCATGAGAACTGCTCTTCTAAAGAAATATGCCAAAATTGACATGGCTTAAATGTTTTTCATTTTATTTATTTATCTGTGTTGTTTACCATGTATATGTTTGTTCACTGTGTGTATAGTACTTGTGAAGGCCAGAAAAGGACATTGGATCCCCTGTACCTGGAATCTCAGATGGCTGTGGTCTACCATGTGGGTCCGATAGAAGATCTGCCATTGCTCTTAACCACTGAGCCCTTTCACTAGACCCTGTAGCTATGATTGATTGATTGATTGATTGATTGATTGATTGATTGAGTTTTTTGAAACAGAAATTCTCTGTATTACATCTCTGTAATAGTGTTGGCTATCTTGGAACTCACCTCAACACCTGCCTTTGTATCCTGAGTGCTGGGATTAAAGGTGTGTGCCGCCACCACCAGGAGGCTATTTTTATTATTTTTAAGAGGGGGGGGTATGTGCAGGTGCCCACATAGACTGGAGAGCTATCAGACCTCTGAAGCTGGAGTTACAGGCAGTAACTCCAGTAAGCTACCTGATGTGGGTGCTAGGAACCAAACTCAGGTCCTCTGGAAGAGCAGCAAGTGCTTTTAACCCCTGAGCCATCTCTCCAGCCCCTCCAAAACTGACCTGACCTTTGAACTGGAATTAAGTTCTTTACATAGTAATAAAGATGTACAAATTAAAAATGGGGGGGGGCAGAGTGGTAATAGTACATACCTTTAATCCTCAGTAGGCATAGGCAGGAGGATTTCTGAGTTTGAAACTAGCCTGGTCTACAGAGCAAGTTCTAGGACAGCCAGGGATACACAGAGAAACTCTGTCTTGAAAAACAAAGCAAACAAATAATGTAAGAATAAAAATGGCTTTGGGGTATAGCCCTCAGACTCTATAGAAATAGTTAAAAGAAAAAAATTTTTCTCAGACTCATCAGACTTGGTATACATTTATTTTTATTTTAAGAGAAAAGAAATTTGTCAGCAAAATGTTACAGCTTTAAAAATGATTTGCAGCACTGGGCATTGGCACACCTTTAATCCTAGCACTTGGGAGGCAGAGGCAGGTGGATGTCTGCAAGTTCAAGAGCAGCTTGGTTTACAAGAGCTAGTTCCAGTACAGGCTCCAAAGCCACAAAGAAGCCCTGCCTCGAAAAACCTAAATAAATAAATAAATAAATATTTTGCAGAGGGCTGAAGAGATGGCTCAGTAATTAAGAGCACTTGTAGAGGACCTGAGTTCAGTTCCCATCACCTGAACTGTGATTCAAACTGTCCATAACTCCAGTCCCAAGGGATCTGATCTTCTCTTCTGACCTCTATAGGCACTGTGCGCATACATGGTATAATACACATATGCAGGCAAAACACTCATATACACAGTTAGGTAAATCAAGCTAAAGAAAAATAGTGACAGAATACAAATAGCTGGGAGTGAACGGTTGACATGTAACATGACTGCATTGGAACTACACAGGCTAGGCAAATTTTTTTACCACTGAGCCATACCCAAAGTTTCATAGAGAGTTTTGTATCATAAACTAATATAAAATACTGCCTTTTGTATAAGTTAATGGAAAATTATGTCCTTATACTCTTGAAAAACAAAGTTTTATTGGTTAATTGTAACAGTATTCAAATGATGTTAATATATCCAGAAAAACAGAATTGAAAAATAATTGAAAGGAAATTTAGGTATAGACTTGAATATTCCCAACAGTTAGGAGGCTGAGGCAGGAAGATCATGAATTTAAGACTGTCTTAGGCAAGGAAGACCCCATCTCAGAATCAAAGAAAAGTAAAATTTAGGGCAGGCAAGATAGCACGGTGGGTAAGGGTGCTTGCCATCAAGCCTGACAACCCGAGTTCTGTCTTCAGAATGTACGTGGTAGGAGACTCAGCTCCACACTCCACACACACTGTCTCAGTTTCTCTATTCTGTGAAGAGACACCATTACTACAGCAACTAATAAAACAAAACGTTTACTTGAGGCTGGCTTACAGTTCAGAGGTTTAGTTCATTATCTCGTGGCAGGAAGCATGGTGGTGCCCTGGCAGACATGGTGCTGGAGAAGGAGCTGAGAGTTCTACATCTGGATCTGCAGGCAGCAGGAAGACAAAGTGACACTGGCCTGGTTTGAGCGTTTAAAACCTCAAAGCTAATCTCAGTGACACACTTCCTCCAACAGAGCCACACATCCTAATACATAGTGCCACTCCCTGTGGGCCTGTGGGACCATTTTCATTCAAAACACCACACACAGAGAGGAAATAAATATGTGATTTTTTTAAAGAAAATTTGAAGTTACTTCAAAAATTATATTGATATGAAGCAGGGAGCAGAACATTAATGTCAACTATTAAAGTACATTTTTCTAAAAGTAATAAGTTTATTAGATTAAAAATTAAAGCACACTTTGATTTAAAATTCAGTATCAATTTCTTATTGGAAGTTCTTAAAAATGAAGGACATGAGCATATAAATCTGAAAACTGAAGGCTGATCTTGGGCCTATCAAGCCTGTGTGACTAAGGCTTTCATCTTTTCCATAGATTTCATACTGAAAAGTACCAAGAGAAAGTTTTGTGGAGGTAGCACCCCCAGCTCCCATGTTCCCACAGCAAATACGTGAAAGGAGAAGCAGCAGAAATGAATGACAGATGAATTTTCATATTTCTAGCTGAGCACTTGCTTTAATAGGCCTGGCCAGCTTGCCTTGTTTATTACTCCCTTCCCGACCCCCCAGCAGTTTATAAGAATGCCCGTTTGCCTGAGTTGTGGTACATGGTGTATATCATCTTCATTTTTGACAACCCGAGAAAGGAAAATAATGTGTTTTGTTTCCAGAATCATCCTGAGGGAAGACTTTGTGATTTGAATATTTTTTGAGATAACCTCAAAAAACAAATATAAATAAAACCGATATTTTTCTGTCTTGCCTCTAAATGTAATAAGAAGTAATGACTTGAATGTTTTGTCTTCCCTTATGAGAACAATATGATTGTGAGCTGAATTGAAATTATCTTCATTTTCTGTGTAGGTTGAAGCTTGCAGATTATATAGCAAGTTCTCTGCCCGGCCAACCAGCATAGAACATATTCCTATTGTTATTGAAAAGGTATAGTATTTACTGAAAAGCTCTTCAGGGATAGGACCCAGCATCTCGTATATGCCAAGCACATGCTCCTCTACAGAACCACGCCTTTAGCAATGTTATTTTTGTTCTTAATGGAATGATAATATACCCAGACTGTTAAAAATGACTTTGTTAAAAAGCTATTTACATTCTAATGTTCACTGCCATTATATTTAATTATTGAAATAGAGATGAAGTCAGCTATTTTTGGAAAAAAAGTTTCTCCTGTATGTTAGTTTCTTAAATTATCTTTTTAGTTAAGTCAGAGTGAAGATAAATGTAAGATAAATACCCTTGGGTTCTGATCTCTTAAGTTTTTACACAGATATTTGGAAGAATACATATAAGATCATTGTTTAGTCAATTAAATAGTACATTGTAAATTAAATGTTAGCAAGAGTTTTATGTGAAATTATATTTGAGCTATTTCAAAACCACACGTTAGAGAATCAATTTAACACATATTACATTGTCATAGTTTCTGAAAACTGTGCCAAATGATTAAGGTTAAGAAGTAGGTGAAATTCATATTCCAACATAAACAGAAAGTAGAGTCTCGTGGTTATTATTCAAGCGTAATAGAGTATGAATTTCAGAGCCCTACACAAATTCTGTATCCTTTTTAGATGAACATATCTTTCAAAATACAGTTAATGAAGGACATTTCAATTTTAATTATGACTTTTTCATCTAAATAAGAATACCTCAAGAAAAATTAGTGTTCATTTCACACTTTTAGATTGACTTCAAGAAGAATATGGTAATTGAGGCATTTTGTTTGTCATAACACAGGCAGTGAGGAGCAGCATCTATGGTCGTCCAGGTGCTTGTTACATTGACATTCCTGCAGATTTTGTGACCCTCCAGGGGAATGTGAATTCTATAAGGTAAGAATTATTCAAAATTCTTCCTTACTATTGTGTTATCACAAGTCTTTAAAAAGAAATTATCTAGCAGTGTATCAATTTCCAAGTGTCTCAGTATTTTTTTGATGATTTTGTGATTAAACTGAATCCTAGCCAGACAGCCTAGTTCTTGTCATTTAGATGGTATTACTTAGTAACTGTCTGTGGATTTAATTACTAAATCAAATACATGGAACTTCCTGATTCCTCATTCAAAGTTATCTGCCCTGTAACCTCAGATATATATCTACATTAATGTATGTATTATTGACAAGCATCTTACTATAAGCCAAGAGATTAGGTGGATGATTGGTGAAAACTTATTAGGACTCAGAATAAAAAGTGTTTGTCTAGCACCCATGTAGCTCTAAAATGTTCTGAGTGTGTTTCTGTGATTTGTCCTGCACTTTTATCTCTTAAATAAGCACTGAGTGAAAAGAAGTACAAAAAGGTCACATTCGCCTTGATATAGATGTTACTGTAGTCCATCAAATCCCTAAGTGGTATTGCTTTAGTTTTAGGAATAAAATATGTTTTTTCTATTATCAACTTTTTAGAAAAATCCAGTAATGTATAAATACATCTTTTTTAAAAGATTTATTTTATTTATGCATCCATGTGTGTGTGTCTATGTATTTGCCATATATGTGGAGGTGTCTGTGGAGAAGAGAAGAAGGTATCACATCCCCCGAAGCTGAAGTTACAGGCAATTAATTGTAAGCTATCTGCTATGGGTGCTGGGAATGCACATCAGGTCCTGGAAGAGCAGCAAGACTCCTGACCACTGTCTTCCATCCAGCCCAAAAGAAATCCTTCTATCTAAGGACTGAAATTTTTAACATTTAGTATCTTTTCTTTTTATCATGCATATTTAGTCAATGTGTTGAATTTTATATTTAGAGGCTTTTAAGACTGGATTTCATTGTATAGTCCAAGCTGGCTTCAAACTTGGACTCTTTGCCTTCACTTCCCAAGTAGTGGGTTTACTATTATGTATATAAGTTGCATTCCTGCTGTAGTTTACTTATTGAACATCATAACATACTTCATTGTTGGGTTTTCTTGTTTTGTTTTTTTGTTTTGTTGTTGGTGGTGTTGGTGGTAGTGGTGGTGGTGGTGGTGGTGGTGGTGTGTGTGTGTATGTGTGTGTGTGTGTGTGTGTGTGTTTGTGTTTGTGTGGTGAGGCAGTGTCTCACTGCAAAGCCTTAGTTGGAACTCACTGTGTAGACCAGGTTGGCCTCAAACTCATAGAGATCATCTTGCCTCTACCTCCCAAGTGCTGGGATTAAAGGTGTGCACCACCACTGCCCAGCATGTTTCATTTTTTTTAAGTTATTTCTTAAATGCTACTTTTGTGGACCTTGCTATTATGGAAATGGCTCTCTAGTGGCTATAGATAGTGGCCAGTGTATTCAGTGTAGTGGATGCTTTCTGTTTGTGAGAAACAGACATGAGGACATCTATTGTGTATGTTTATGTAAATATGGCAATCTAAATAATACTGAGGAATGAAGAACAGTGAGCCTTAAGGAAGTTTAAAATATGTAACCTTCTTTTACAATTATGTACAGGTTGATGCCCCTATTTTTTGTGTGTCCAGATATTTGGATAATTTAGATACCAAGTTTTATATGTGAGAATAAATGCAGTGTAACAGTGAGGACTTAACTATGATGGTTTTAATAGTTCTTTTAGTAAGACCTGGTATGATGCTGTAATTTTAATTTACTAGTGAGTGGAATATGGAATGGTGAGGTGACAACAGTAGGAATTTGGCAACAGGATACTGCTACAGTACATCTCTGCCATATGCCATCTGGAACCTGGTGCAAATGAGCTACCAGTATACTTTACCTTGTTTTGAAAAGCAAATAAGAGTAAATGATACAAAGTATTACATACTAGTTTATAGTATTTCTTCTATTTTAGCTACTACTGTTTTCTGTTTTACTGTTCCTGCTGTGGTGCCATTGACCCAGATTTTCTGATAATGAATTGTCCATTTAACTGGACAATTAATATTAGATATTAATTCTAACATTAGATATTAAGGAATAAATCTTGATTTTCTAGTTGTGATAAGAATTTTATAGTTGTATAAAAGAAAGTCCTTATCTTTTGGAAAGCTTTTTAAAGGTCTGATTTCTGATGCAAGGGGGTGTGGTGGGTACTCCGTGTGTGTGTGAATGTGTGTATGAGTTATACAAATGTGGTAAAATGATACTCTCATTGAATTGCCATATTGAATTCATGGAGTTTTTTTTTTTTTAGGTAGGGTCTATGTATTCCAGACTGACCTGGGACTACACCTGTGTAGACCAGGCTGGCCTCAAATTCATAGAGATGTGCCTTCCTCCGCCTCTTGAGTGCTGGAATTAAAAGTGTGTATTACCATGCCTGGCCAAGTATACGTATTATACCTTTTTATGTACAATTTGAAATTTTCACAGTAAGAAAATTTAAAATTAGCCTCTTTGTTTTTAAATATTTGTATACACGTACACACACACACACACACACACACACACACACACACACACACACGTACACACACACACACGTACATGAGTGTTTTTTCTGAATGTATTCTTGCAGATCCCATTATATATGGTTGTGAGCCTCCATGTGGTTGCTGGGAATTGAACTCAGGACCTCTGGAAGAGCAGCCAGTGCTCTTACCTCTGAGCCATCTCTCCAGCCCTCAAAATAATTTTTTTAAAGCTCTAGCTGTCCTGAAATTCACTATGTAGACCAGATTAGCCTCAGACTTACAGAGACTCACCTGCCTCTGCCTCCTGAGTGCTGGGATTAGAGGTGTGCAGCACGACTCTTGTCCTAAAGCATTTATGTGTGTGTGTGCATGTGCATGCTTTAGTGGTCACAGGACTATTTGCTGGAGTCACCTGTCTCCCTCCACCAGTCCAGTGATTGAACTTGGGTCCTCATGTCATCAGACTTGGTGGCAAGTGCCTTTGCTTGCTGAGCCATCTCCCAGCCCCTAGCCTCTCTTAATTAAAGCATCATTTTTTTTTTTTCAGGTACAAGGAGTGCTGCCTGCCACCTCCAGTTAGCATGGCTGAAACTCCTGCTGTGTGTATGGCAGCATCTGTTATAAGAAATGCCAAACAGCCCCTGCTCATCATTGGGAAAGGTAGCACAAGAAAACTCACAGGCTGTGAGAATGGTCCTCTTTAGACACCGTCTTCATTGTTTTTATGTGCTCTAGTGTTAGTAATCAGAATAAGTGGTCTTTTCATCCATTTTCAAATCATAGAACTTATCCTCAGTGGCCCAGAGACCTTACTTTTACAAAGAATGGTTTCAGTTCTTGACTTAGAAGTAAATGTGTTTTTTTTTATTAGAAATATTTTGTAAAATCTAGAAAAGTTTTAGAAAAAAAAATCTCTCCAAGGAAACCAATTTTGGCCTTCAGTAATGTTTTTACTTTTTGTCTGTTTTATATACTGTGATAATGTTATATAGGCAGTATTATGTTTGATAAGCTATTTTTCTTAAAATTATTTAAACACAATTTTAACATTAAATTGACACTTGCTGCTAAATGTTTGTTTATAGTAGCTGTGATAAGCATTCTTATGCAGAGGTTTTTCCATAGTTATGATTTATGGTAAAGCTCCAAAAAGAACTAACTAAATTAAAAGGTGTGGGTATCTGGAAGACTTTTGGTACTGTTGACAAATTGTTTACTCTTTAGGTGCCAAGACAGGAATTTATATTCCTGTTAGTAATTTATTATTATTGTTTTTACTTCTTTTTTTTATTTTGTATTATTTTTTGAGACACAATTTCCTATGTAACTCAGACTTGCCTCAGACTTACAATGTACCCTGGGCTGATTTTGAACTCACCATTGTTCTGCATGGCCTTCCAAGAACTATGGTTATAGGCATGGCTGGGAGTATATTCTTGTGTCTGCTTGTTGCTTTAGAACCACTAGGATTACCTGTGACTATGCTCATCAATTATTACCTGCTTAGGAGCCAACTGTAGACAAACTGAAGATAGTTTTAAGGAAGATGGTGGTGCTGAGGGTGTAGTTCCGTGCTAGAAGGTATGCTTTTGTGTCCTGGGTTCTAGCCCCAGGGGTAGAGGAGCAAAGAAGAGGTCAGTGGTGAGTTCAGTGCTTTGTATGATGTGTGGTTTTTTGACTGTCAAGTGACTGCTTTGAGTCTCATCACCTAACTTACAAAAGATAGCATCTACCTAAATAGGATATAATTAATAGCAAAGATTCGAGGTGGATTCTAGTTTTCATTCTTCCTTGAAAAACATTTACTGACTAATACTTAAAATAAGGTAGCAATTGTAGAAAATATCCATGAAGGATACAGTGAAATAATAATTTCTATCCAAAGGGAATACAGTTGCTAACAAGTATAGTATGCTGGTGTTTTGTTTGATTTTGTTTTGTTTGAGACAGGGTCTTTCTGTGTATTCCTGACTGGCCTAGAACTTACTATATAGACCACACTGGCCTCAAAATCACAGAGATCCACCTGCTTCTACCTCTTGAGTTTTGGGATTAAATGCATTCACCACCACCTGGGCTAGTGTATTCTTAATTTTTTATTGTTACTATTTTCTTCTGTTTTATTCTTGAGACAGGATCTCCCTATATAGCCCTGGCTAGCTGAACTCACTCTGTAGACCATGCTGGCCTTGAATTCAGAGATCCACCTGCCTCTGCCTCCTGAGTGCTGGGATTAAAGGAGTGCAGTTTTAAATTCTTCTCAATTCTTGGATATGGTGGATGTGTGTATATTTTCGTGCATGTGCACATATGGATACCAAAAGTTGGCATTAGGTATCTTCTTCTGTAGCTTTCTACCTTATTTTATTTTATTTTTTAAAGTAAGGTTTCTTACTGTACCCAGGACACATGATTCAACTAGAATATTTGGCCAGTGATTTCTGGGACTGACCAGTCTGTACTCTTCCAATGCTAGGATTACAGATGTGCCACCAAACCTGGATCTGGAGTCTCTAGTGCTAGGGTTACAGATGTGTCACCACTATGCCTGGATCCAGACTTGGGTCCTTATACAGTGAGCACTGTGAGCACTGTACTTGCTCAGCTACATCCTCACTCTCATACTATACTCTTATTACACAGGGAAGATGGGATGGAGTTAGAAGGAAGGGAGTTTTTTTGTGTGGGTGTAGGGAAAAAGGAGCCACAAGACATGACACCCGTAGTTGTTCCATGAAAAAGCAGTAGTTCCCCAAGTAGATAAGGGAAACAAAGGTAGTCTATGGAGAAAACTAATAATATAAAGACACCACGACAAGAAAAAAAGTAAGAAAACTTTCTGGCTGAAATAACAAGGACTATTTTTCATCACATATGCATAATAAAAAATTCTAAGATGACCTTTTAGTGCTGAATGGGATACTGAATCTGAATGTACACTATTTAGTATCCTATTTAGTGGATTCCATAGAGTAATGGATAGTATGCTATCAGCTCTAAAGAATATAAAAATTAAAGCTGGGCAATGGTGGCACATCCCTTTAATCCCATCACTTGGGAGGTAAATGCAGACAGATCTCTGAGTTTGAGGCTAGTAAAGTCTACAAAGCAAGTTCCAGGACAGCCAGTACTGTTACATAGAGAAATTCTGTCTCAAAAAACCCAAAACAACAAGAAGAAAAGAATACAAAATGAAATAGTGGTCATGATGGCTTCAGAAGTGAAATCCTATATGTCAAAACAGTAAGTCGTTTTCAGTGTCATTGAGGGCATGTTTTATCTGTAGCACACAGATGTAAAACAGGTATGTTCTCAGTCCTGTTACAGCCTCAGCATTGTAGAAACTCTAGAGAGATCTGCAGAGCTTTTGAAGCTCACACTTCCTGCACAGTATACTGCAGAGGAGGCTTGCAGGTAATGTAGAACAATTAGTGCAAGCACAGTCTTGTTTTTTCAGGGCCAAGGTCTTCCCTGCCATGTGTGTTCATGGAATTGTGGGTAGTAGTTTAGTAGGCCCCAAGCCTGAAGCAGGAAAGTGAAAGCACCAAGATACATTTTTGTTTAGAGGCAGTTCTTCAGAATAGCCATCACCATTCATTTTCTTTTTAGGCTGATGTTTATGCAGGAGAGAGTATTTGGGGTCATCTAAAAGTTTGGAAGTTTTTAGTGGCAAGTGTAACTGAATCATCCACTGAGTTGCATTTTTTGTAGGTGCTGCTTATTCCCATGCAGAGGACAGTATCAGGAAACTGGTGGAACAGTGCAATTTGCCATTTTTGCCCACCCCTATGGGGAAGGGTGTTGTTCCTGACAATCATCCAAACTGTGTAGGTGCAGCCAGATCCAGGTGCGTGGTATTCCAAGTTTTTGTTTGTTTGTTTGTTTGTTTGTTTTGTTGGTTTTCTGAGACATGGTTTCTCTTTGTAGCTCTAGCTGTCCTGGAACTCACTCTGTAGACCTGGCTGGCCTCGAACTCAGAGATCCTCCTATGTCTGCCTCCTGAGTGCCGGGACTAAAGGTGTGCACCACCACTGCCCGGCAGTTGTTTGGACTCTTACCCATTTCCATTTTTTCAGTATTTGTAAACATTCTTTAATTAGAATCACACCACATAATTCCTATTTTCTGATACCTACAGAGTGATATGCTTATAGGACTGTCTGTAGAATATTTGGAATTTTCACAAAAGACCCAAATTTTGATGATCAAGTTACTGAAAACTTGTGAAAACAAACTGGTCTTAGTTATTTGGACTGGACATGAGGTGAAAGTACATATACAATATTTTAGAAAACTTTTCCGGACTGAGGATGTAGTTCAATTGGGAGAATGCTTACCTAGCAGGTCCTGCATTGCATAAATTGGGTATGCTGGCACATGTTGTTAATCCCATCACTGAGGAGGTAGATATAAGAAGATCAGAAGTTTGAAGTCATCCTCCTACATAGAGAATTTGAGACTAACCTGGACAACATGAGACCATGTCTTGGGAAAAAAAAATGAAATTCTGTAATACAAATGATGTTTATAATACCTGCTTTGCTCCTAGAAATCAGTGTGAAGTATGCATTGAGATAGGAGTTAGGGGTTGAGAGACTGTGGCCCACTGGGTGCCTTTTTGGCATGTATGCAGTCCTGGTTCCATCCTGGAAACACCTATAAACAAAAACCTACCCAGGCATAATGGTGCATACCTGTAACCCCAGTATTTGGAGGCTGAGGAGAAAGGATCACAAGTTTAAGGCCAGCTTTAACATACATACGTACATACATACATACATACATACTTATATATGTATTCTATTTTCAAAACAAAACAACAGCACATTATGTCCTTATGTGTTTGTGAGATGTGCTGTGTGTTGGGGGGGGGGTGCACACATGCAGATGTGGATTCAAAGCTTCCTTAGGTTTCTTCTTGGTCACATTCCCCTTTAGTTTTGAGACAGGGTCTCTTGCTGAGCCAGTTTGCCTGCCTGGCTCCCACCTCTCACCACCTGTCCCCACCCCAGTGCTAAGATGGGGACAGCACCAAATAGCAGTCAGTTTTTATATTAGTGCTGGGGATCCAAACTCAGGCATTCATGCTTGTTCAGCAAGCATTTTATCCACTGAGCTATCTTCCCAGTCTTCCAGAATGATTTTAATTAGAAAGATCAGATTTACTTTAGAAGTTCCAAAATATTTTAGAAAGTTTAGAACAATTCAAGTAAAAATCATCAGTATGTTTGTTGTTCTTGTTAAATTGGGTTTTTTTTTCTTTCTTTCTTTCTAAATAGGGCTTTGCAGTTTGCTGATGTGATTGTGTTATTTGGTGCGAGACTAAATTGGATATTACATTTTGGACTGCCTCCAAGATACCAGGCAGATGTGAAGTTTATTCAGGTACCGAGGGGGCTCTGATCACTCTGTGCTGTTTTGTTCTCCTTGGCTTTTGTGAAGAACCTTTTCTCTTACAGAAATAGATTTTACAAATTATCTAACATAATTACAGGTACAAAACCTACAAAGCATCTTGTGCTAATTCTAATGAGAAAAACTCTCAAAGTTAAGTTTGAAACAGTTTGAAAAGCATAATTTGCCTCTTCTTCACAGTTCGAGTATATATAAAGACAGAAAAAGAGGCTTAAGCAGGATGGTACACTGAAGTGACACCCTCAGCCTTATGAGGAGGTGAATTTTCTTTAAATTGCCAAAATTGTGTCAACCTTTGGAAAACTCCAGGTGACTCTGCTTTCACTGCCATTAACCTGAATGTCTGGGAAGTACCCTAACCTCTCCTTGTGATTCTACATGTATGTTCCTGGAACCTGCTGAGGTCAGAAGAGGGTGTCACAGATGAATGAGCCTCCCTGTGAGGCTCACAGAGATCTGCCTGCCTCTGCCTTTGCCTCCTGAGTGCTAGGATTAAAGGCATTCACCACCACCAGTTGCAACAGCCTTTCTTAAAGGTTTTTAAGAGCTTGCTGCTCTTCCACAGGATCAGGGTTCAATTCGTAGCACTTACATGGCAGCTCACAACCATCTGTAACTCCTGTTCTAAAGTATTTAATGCTTTCTTTTGTCTTCTTTGGGCACCAGGCACACAGGAGATACACAGACATACATGAAGGCAAAACACTCATGCACAAAAATAAAATGTAAAATAAAAATAATTTTTAGAATTCGTTCAAAACAAAAAAAGACCAAACATGGCTTGTTCTTCATGTTTTTCTCTTTTTTTAAGATTGATATCTGTGCAGAAGAATTGGGGAATAATGTAAGGCCTTCTGTGACTTTACTAGGAGACATAAATGCTGTTTCTAAACAGGTAAAGCCTTTATTTGGGTTTTAGTTTTATGGTCTGGTTTCTGTGAGCAGTCAACTCTAGATAATATTACTCTTGATTCATTTGGTAGCATGTCTAGTGACATCAATTTTAAACTAGTTTATGATGGAAAATTAACTTTAACTGTAACTTTGGAATTTAGTAAATTCAGCTAATTTAGTAAATTCAGCTTATTGTACATTGTTGATATTTGTAGAAGTTAAGCATTTTAGAACACTAATTTAATATCATGAAAATTTAAGGTCATTTGAACCAGAATTCAGTAAGTAGAGTCCTGCCTGCTTTCTGAAAGAAATTATAATATGGCTTTAATTAAACTTGATTTACACAATGGGAAAAATCTAACAGTATATTTTTAGGTACTAAAAAGATTTTTACTCTTCAAGCTATAATCAGGGACTTGTCTGGCTGGCTTTTTATTTATATGTAATCAATAGATATAATTGTGACAGGAGATAAAATTTGGTCACATTTATCACTTGATTTTATATGATATTCGCTGTCTTGGGTGCACAGCATTGAGATGCAGATGCAATCTCTGCTGCACTTGATCTGTCATGTGACTCACCATGCCACCCACCCATCTGCCACCAGTTGCTCACTGCAGGAAGAGAAGCAAAAGTGAGCGATGGAAGGGCAGAGCAGTGTACTATGTGCCTCCTTTAAGAAAGTTTATTTTTAAAATGGGAAGAAAAGATATTTTTTTCTTATTTTTAGCTTTTGGAACAGTTTGATAAAACCCCGTGGCAGTTCCCCACAGACAGCAAGTGGTGGAAGACTCTAAGGGAGAAAATGAAGAGCAATGAAGCTGTATCCAAGGTAATATGGACCAGTTGAAATGCAAGATCCCTCCAGGTTGATGAGTTGTTTAGTACTCCCATAGTGAGGCATAGGTAGTCCTAGAAAGCACTGCATTGTGTAAGCTTGGCTATCAAAAAGGGTGCTGCTGGGCCGTGGCTCTCAAGAGGTCCACAAACCAGAAGTCAGATCAGAGCCTAATTAAAAATGGTAGCAAAGCCAGGCATGGTGGCGCATCTTTAATCCTAGCACTCAGGAGACAGAGGCAGGTGGATCTATGAGTTCAAGACCAGCCTGGTCTACAGAGAAAGTTCCAGGACAGCCAGGACAACACAGAGAAACCCTATGTTGGGGGTAAAAAAAAAAAAAGATAGTAAACTTTCAACCATAAACAGTTAAGAAAAAAATGTGTGTATGCCCATGTGGATGTTTACCTTGAAAAAGGCTCCCAGCTCCTTGCATAATTGAGCATCCAAAGATAATGTTATGGTACTTGAGATGCTATGAAGTGATAGAAGAAAAGAAATTGGACCTTGGAAAGTTGTCAGTTTGATTTTGGTGCATAACATCACAATTAAAACCGAGGGCATATAAGAATTGATGGAGAGATGTCACCTTAAATCCTAGGGTATGGTAGCATATGGCTATCTGCTTTTAAGATATATTTCCTTCAAGGCATATGAATATAATAAATAGTTCCTTCATTAAAATGGAAAGTTTTATCAGTGTATAATCTACCCCCCCACACTACCATTTATCTTTTATGTCATTACTGGAAACTCTTACGGCTTTCACATCTGCCCTTGTGACTTTGACTCATAGTGAAGGTTTGGAGATTGTCATGAGTTTTGAAATCACCACTAATCCTTATCAGTCAGTACTACAATGAGTCACTTTCAAAGTGTTGGTAGTTTTCTGTCCAATGTCATTGTAAATAAGCACTTTCTTTTTGATTGTCAGATGAGATGTTGGGCTTTCTTCTTTTACTGTTTTGTGTATCTTGGGTGCAGTGTTCATTATATACCTAGGGTTTCTTCTTTTTAAGTTAATTCATTTTATTTTTTGTGAGCATGTATGTATGTGTGCCATGTGTGCTTACCCTCTGAGGTGAGATGAAACTGGAATGGATAGTTGTGAACTACCTACCGTGTTTGTGTAGGGAACCCAACCTGGGTCCTCTGTAAGAGCAAGTGCCTTACAGAATAATAAAAACCCTGAGACATATACTGGGGTTAAAGCTGAAGATCAGAGAAACAAAATGGCCAGCCCTTAGAGAGTCCTCACCCCTACCAATACTCAAACCAAAGGGGCAATCCTGTCTTCAGATTGCATCTCCTGACTGCATTGCTCCTCAACCTGCAATGAGATTGTGTCTCCTCCCACTTTATATTCCTCCCAAGTGCTGGGATTAAAGGTGTGGGACCCCAAGTGCTGAGATCACCTTTGTGTGAGCTCTGTTTCTCTTTTAGACTGGATCAATTTTGTGTAGCTCACTGTGGCCTTGAACTAACAGAGATCTGTCTGCCTCTGTCTCCCAAGTGCTGGGATTAAAGGTGTGTGCCACCACTGCCTGGTCTCTATGACTATGGCTCATTTTTGCACTCTCATCTGCAGCCAAGCTTTATTTATTAGATCATAAACAGAATATCACAAGTGTTCTTGACCACTATCTCCCCAGCCCAACCTAATATTTCCTCCTAATAGAATAATACATTTGCAGATTTTAAATTTGAGTCAGGCACTTTTGTCCCCCAATGTATCTGTTATCATAGAGTAAGTCTGTACTTTCAACCAAACATCATCGCAAAATTGATGTGGCTAACTCCACTAGGCAGGAAAATCTTAATCAGTGACTATTTCTACTGCCAAGAGTCAGTTTCAGTTCTGTTTTCTATTATTGTAAATAATGCAACTTATCCTTAGGATCCCCTTAGGGTTTGGTCCTCTGTGTGGTCTGGGGTGTGTGTGGGGGGTCTTTCCTGGGCCGTGATGTGACCTTCAGCAAAGTGGGGTAGCACAGGTGAAGCTGAGAGCTTGGGGACCAGAGAGGACTGTTAGTGAGAAACCCCGTGGCTCCTCTCGGCACTAGCAGGTGTGAGGATGTTTGAAGATGTCTACCTTGCTACAACTCTGTCATTCAGGAACTTTTAAATAGCATATATAACATAGCTCCTTTTCACTGTCAAGAGAAGAGCCAGGTTTTCAGATCATCTCCTGTAACCCTTGCATTTTAGTTTTAAATTTAGAACCATACTTGAGGTAAAATTGTTCTGAAAAATAGTTAATACAGTGTTTTTCTAAGAGTGCACAGGCACGGATTGTTCAGTTTAACCCAATGTTGCTCAGCCATCTTTAGGTCCATTACCAGGTCATTGCAATTCCTCCAGCTTATTCATCATGCCTCAGACTCATACTGTACAGCACAATGTTCTTAGCACGGTCCTGGATGGTTCACAGTTCGAAGAGTAGCTGCTGTATAGCTATTTGGGGATCTTCTAGCTTATTGGTGGTATTTAATTGTTCCAAAGTAACTTGGGTAATAGCTTATAGACATTGGTTGTTGTCATTATGTCCCAATATAATTTAGTGTATACTTACCTCTATTTTTAGGAATTAGCTTCCAGAACATCCCTCCCTATGAATTATTACACAGTATTCTACCATGTTCAAGAACAGTTACCCAGAGACTGTTTTATAGTAAGTGAGGGAGCAAATACTATGGACATTGGCCGTACTGTGCTTCAGAACTACCTTCCTCGTCACAGGTAAGACTTCAAGAAAGAAATGACAGTGCATTTAATTGGAAACCACAGTAATACTGGTTAAGAAAAAGTATTTTAGGATTGTACATGTCTGGTGTATAAGAACATATTTCCAAAGTATATTTTTAAAATTTTCTTTAGATTTATTTAGCTTATTTTATGTGTGTGCGTGTTTTATCTGCATATGTATATGTGTCTGCCTGGTGCCCTCAGCAGTCAGAAGAGGACTTTTGGATCTTCTGGAACTGCAGTTACAGGCAGTTGCAAGCCTCCATGTGGGTACTAGGAATCAAACTCAGGTCTTCTGTAAGAGCAACAAGAGCTCCTAATCTCTGAGCTGTCTTTCCAGCCCCACAGAAGTATATACTTGTTTTGTTTTTTTGAGACAGAGTTTCTCTGTGTAACCCTGGCTGTCCTGGAACTTGCTTTGTTACCAGGCTGGCCTCAAAATCAGAGAGATCCACTTGCCTCTACCTCCTAAGTGCTGGGATTAAAGGCATGTGCCACCACTGCCTATCTCAACTATATTTTTAAGTGAGATTTTATAGTTTTAATGCATCATAATTCTTGGTATAATGTGATGATTTCTATATTCAGTGTTCTAAGAGTGTATCTGCATGTATCTAAGCAATTATGAGTGGTTTTTTCCTTTGATGCCACTTACCCTTGACAAATTACTTCCTTATATTCCAAAAATTATGTCTATTTCTTAACTTTTCCCATAAACCACATAAATATAGATTGAAATGTTCATGCCAACTCTACCCTGTAAGACATGTACAAGACAATTTGGTGTTGGCTTTGTTCCTAACAGGCTCGATGCTGGTACCTTTGGAACAATGGGAGTTGGTTTGGGATTTGCTATTGCAGCTGCTGTAGTGGCTAAAGATAGAAGTCCTGGGAAACGGATCATCTGTGTGGAAGGAGATAGCGCCTTTGGATTTTCTGGCATGGAAGTGGAGACCATCTGCAGGTAAAACAGAGCCGTAAGCACAGCATTTTATTCTCATAAATGCAAAAATTTACAATACTTATTTGCAAACAGGTATCTTGGCATAGCATTGTGTTTTGAGGTTCCTAGTTATAAACTTTAATGTAGAAACTCCCACTATATCAGCATGAGGACTCTCTGGAACCCTTATTTCAGCTGTATTAAAATTATAATGAAACTGTTCTGCTTAGGGCTCTTAGTATGGTTTTTGTGAAACATGTTTTGGGAGTTTCAAAGCTCTGGTGTATAAAACTAATAAGGTCAAGCTAGGTTTGGCAATGCACTCCTGTAATCCCAGAATTTGGTATTAGAAATGGCAGTGGAGGCAGAAGGATCTGGAGTTCAGGTTATCCTGAGCTGCATTGCAAGGTCAAGGTCAGCCTGGGTGAACCTGTGTGTTAGGGGAAAACATGGTATATTAGAGGTCTGTATTACCAACTGCTTGACATATGCCAAAAAGATGATGTAAGAAGTTGACACATTCATATTACTTAATTGTGTAATTACCACAAGCCCTCAAAGGAAGTGTGTGTGTGTGTGTGTGTGTGTGTGTGTGTGTGTGTGTGTGTGTGTTGTGTGTGTGTGTGTGTGTGGGTGTGTGAAAACCCACATTCTTTTTCAGCCTTTTTAGGTTTTTCATCTTTGCTATACTACATGAGACCTTTGGATGCTTGTGTACTGATCATGCCATGCTGTTATGATCAGACATGTAGACTGGGTATTGGTTGCTGTGTGCCTTTCACAGCATCCAGCAAGAGCTGGCTGCCATTGAGGCATTCAGCAATAGAATGGAGCTTTTCAGACAGTGATTCTAGGAACCATGTAGAAATAGGCCTAGGAGGGTAGGGAATGGAGAAGGTGTTTTCCTTGTAACCACCTGGAAAAGTTTAGTGATTTGAGGTCCATAGCTAAGCAGACACCCTATAGCTGCAATATTTTTTTTATCAGTGGTTTGATTTTTTTATTAGGATAAGAAATGCTTAATTTCCTTCTTAATATTGAAAAAATCTTATGAAAAATATCTACTTTTAAGTAAAAATTTCAGTTTTAAGAAAAGAAATTGCTAGTTGTGTCATCCTTGTAGGTCTCTGGACATTTCTCTAGAGTCAGTTTTCTCTTCAAACCTATAATGGCTCCCTCTATTATGGTATCCCTTTTTTACTTTCATTTATTTGTCCCTCAATTCAATCTTCCTGGTCCCACATGTTCTCCTCTCCTCCCCTTCTCTTTCTCCTAACTCCCTCTCTACTCACTGCCCCCCCCACTCCCAATATGCTTAGGAGCTCTTGTTCCTTTCTCCTTCTGTAAGGGACCTTGTATGAATCTCTGAAGGTCTTCCTTGTATCCTAGTTTCTCTGGTGGTGTGAATTACAGGCTGGTGGTCTTTTGCTCTATGAATAAAATCCATATATGAGGGAGTACATGTCATGTTCCTCTTTTTGTGACTGAGTTACCTCACTCAGGATGGTTTCTTTAAGTTCCATCCATTCACCTGCAAATTTCAAGATTGTTTTTTTTCATTGAGTAGTATTTCATTGTGTAAATATGCCACATCTTTATCCATTCTTCAGCTGAGTGGCATCTGGGTTGCTTTCAGGTTCTTGCTATTACAAATAATGCTGCTGTGAACATAGTTGAACAGATGTCTTTGTTGCATGGATGTGGATCATTTGGGTATATGCCTAAGAGTGGAATTGCCAGGTCCTGTGGTAGATTCCCATTTTCTTGAGGAACCGCCATACTGATCTCCAAAATGGCTGTACAAATTTGCATTCCCACCAGCATAAGCTGTCATTGGTGTTTCTAACTTTAGTCATTCTGACAGGAGTAAGATGGTATCTCAGAGTTGTTTTGATTTGCATTTCCTTGATGGCTAAGGATGTTGAGCACTTTCATAAGTGCCCTTCAGCCATTTTGGATTTTTCTATTGAGAATTCTCTATTCACTTCTGTACCCCACTTTTTAATAGGGTTATTTGGTGTTTTGATGACTAGTTTCTTGAGTTCTTTGTGTATTTTGGAGATCAGCCCTCTGAGATCTTTTCCCAGTCTATGGGCTGCTATTTCAGTGGAGAGGCTACCCTAAATGTCCTTCCCTGATAATGAGATTGGTAACTAACTTATATGCCATCATAGAGTCCTCAGCTGGTAGATGATGGAAATAGAAGCAGACACCCACAGCTAAACACTGAGTTGAACTGGAAGCCAGTTGGAGAGAGGGAGGAGTGATAACAAAACGGGTCAAGACCAGGCTACAGAAACCCACAGAGATAGCTGACCTGAACAAGGGGGAGCTCATGAACCCCCAGACTGATAGCTGGGAAACCAGCATTGGACTGACTCAGACCCTCTGAAAGTGGTTCTCAGTTAGAAGGCCTGGGCAGTCTGGGGGACCTCTGACAGTGGAACCAGGATGTATCCCTGGTGCACAAAAGGACTTTGGGAGCACATTCCCCATGGAGGGATACTCCCTTAACCTAGAGGCAGGAGGAGGGCCTAGACTCTACTCCAAACGACTTGACAGATTTTGACAATCTCTCTTGGAAGGCATCACCCTCCCTGTGAAGTATGTGGGGGGAATGGGACTGGAGGGGGTTCGGGGGACATGGGAGGGAGGGATAGGGAACTGGGATCGATATGTAAAATAAGGGAATATATATATACATATATATGTATATGAATGAAAAGAAATTGCTTTAGAAATAATGATCTCTTCATAGTTTACTTTCACTTTTAGGTACAACTTGCCAATCATACTCTTGGTTGTAAACAATAATGGAATCTACCAAGGTTTTGATGCAGACACTTGGGAAAAAACATTAAATTTTCAAGAAGTTGCTACAGCGTGAGTAACTCACAACAATGTATAGTTACATTATGTTGGATATTTAGTCTGTCTTTTAAAAGTTTGCTGGATGTGCCTACCTGCTATAAACTTGGCAAATCTGTCAGTCCCTTTAAAGGGCAGAAGCTACTTCTTCATGGTTCCTTTTTATACAGCTATTCAAGATTGTTTATAATCAGGGAACTACTGAGGACGCAGATCAAGATTTATATCTACACTATTATTGATGCTGCATTAATCGAGGTTCTCTCAAGGAACAGAACTGCCAGTGAGAGTGAGAGCAGGTAGACAAGAAGCAGCTTTCCTTTCATCATGTTCTTTCATGAGGACTGCCACCAGCAGGTGTGGCCCAGATGTAGGCTGGGTCTTCCCAGCCCAAGTGATCAGTTCAGAGCCCTCCCTCACAGACATGCCCAGCTGCTTGGGTGTTAGTTGATTCCACATGTAGCCAAGCTGACAGCCAAGATTAGCTATCACAGGAGCTGGCATGTTATTTGTGATTTAAAGCTCTTCCTTTCTTTACCACAAAGCTAAACCTTTATTATCTGATGGCAGAGTCAAACTAAGACTGTCAGAACTGCCATGGGCATTGGCAAAAACTGATGAGACAGTTGGAGAGTAGAGAAGAGTAGCAATAGTTTCACTATGTATTGTTTTCCCATAACTATTTGTATTAATTACTTTTCAGTTGCTGTGATAAAACACAGTGACCAAGGCAACTTATATATAAAAAAGTGCAATTAGTTCTGGAAGGTCAGAGCTTATGATGGTGGGATGAAGGCAGGACACGGGAGCAGCAGCTGCTCACATTTTGGGTTCACATGATTGATTTTACATACCAACCACAGTTCCCCTTCCTCCCCCTTCCCCACCTTCCTGAAACCCACCCCCACCCACTCAGACAGGGCAAGGGCCCCCCATGGGGAGTCAGCAAAGCCTGCCACATTCAGCTGAGGCAGGATGAAGCCCCCCCCCCAATCAAGGCTGAGCAAGGCATCCTACCATAGGGAATGGGCTTCAAAAAGCCAACTCATGTACTGGGGATAGATCCTGGTCCAACTGCCAGGGGTCCACAAACAGGCCAGGTTACTAAATTGACACCCACGTGCACAGGGCCTGTTTCAGTCCCATGCAGGATCCCCAGCTGTTGGTTTAGAATCTGTAAGAGAGCTCATATCTTAATCCACAGGTAGGAGGCAGAAAGAGCACATTGAGAATGGCATAGTGTTTTGAAACCTTAAAGCCTGCCCCCAGTGACACACTTTCCAACAAGGCCACACCTCATAATTTTTCCCAGATAGTTGCACCAACTGGAGACCAAGCATTCAAACATAGGAGTCTATGCAGGCATTCTCATTCAAACCACCATGCCATGCCATTTGGTTTCATTCCCGTTGATAATGTAAATTGTGCTGTCTGCTGTAGTAGCTTCTAATCATGTTACTACTTAATTTTAGTTAAAAAATAAATAAAGTGAAAAGTTCAGTTTCTAGGCTGAGGATGTTCATTTGTATTACTTGCTGCTTATGAACAAAGCCCTAAATTTGATCCCCAGCATTTCTTACCTTGGGAGTGTTAGAGCACACCTATCATTCAGAAGATAGATACAAGAAGATCAGCAGTTCAAGGTCATCCTTGGCTGCATAGCAAGTCTAGGCCAGCTCGAGTTACACAAAACCTTGTCTCATTAAAAAAAAAAAAAATCAATACCCTTTCATCTTTAAATGAGTTGTTGACAGTTGATGGCACCATTTGCAGATGATCTGATGCCCTCTTTTGGCTTCCTTGGGTACTTCACACCTGTTGTGCATAGACATACACACCAGCAAAATACCCATATACATATTAAATAAAAATAAATCTTTTGTTGCTGGGCATAGAGGCACACACCTTTAGTCCCAGCACTTGAGAGGCAAAGGCAGGCAGATCTCCGAGTTTGAGTTCAGGCCAGTTTGGTCAGCAAACTGAGTTCTGGGACAACCAGGGCTACACAGAGAAACCTTGCCTTAAAATCAATCAGTCAGTCAGTCAGTCAGTCAGTCAGTCTTTTAAAAATCCAATTAAAAATCCAAATAGAGTATGGCTGCCATACTATATATGAAACACTTTATCATAACTGAGAAGTCTATTAGGCATTGCCATGTAAACAATAAAAAAAAAAAATACAGGGAGCCAGGTATAGAGACATATGCTTGTAGTCCACCTATTCTATCTGGAAGCTGGAACAAGAGGGTCACTTGAGCTGATAAGTCTAAGACATCAAGACTCCATCATATGCAGAAAAGACTCAGTTGAAAATATGGGGAAAACTAAATCAAGCACTTGGGAGGCTGAGGCAGGAGAATCCAGAATTGAGTTTACCAACCTGAGTGATATACTGAGTTCCAGGCTAGTCTCTGTAACTTAGCAAGGTCCTGTCTCAAAAAGCAAAAATAAAGAGAAAGGCATATACCGGCCTCTGAGCTCTGATGGTGTTGCCTCCATAACGTCCCTTCTTCTGGTTCTGTGTGGTGAACTGCCAGCTGTACCAAAGGACACATGACATGGGCCACACTATTCTTTAACCTTGCCAGTTAGCACCCTGAAGACTTACATGACCACATACATCACAGCCTGCACCTAGGAGACTTTGTACACACTTTGAGAAATACATGAATTTACCTGAATCACATTTAGCTAATGAATATTCAGTATCAACAAGAACCAAAGACGAAAATCTTTGAAATGTTGAGATGATTGATTGTACGCGCCTGCCCTCGCCAGCAAGGAAGACACAACTCCGGGTAGATCTTCTTCATGCAGTTTTAATCAGGATCCTTTAAACATGTTGCTTCTGGCCCGCAGGGAGAGAGAGAGAGAGCAAGAGAGAGAGAGAGAGAGAGAGAGAGAGGACCCCTGCACAGGCTTAAATACCTTTGAGCTAACCAACCCCAGTGAGCCACGTGGACCCTGCAGATAGGCTACTCTAATGCGGAAGCAGACAGGCTAAACAGACTTAACCAATTAAGGGCTTGTTTACCCAGAGAGTCTACACCAGCGGGAAGGTGTAAGGTAGAAGCCAGTGCCACTTTAAGGCATGGCACTACATGGCTCTCTACAAT
Organism: Cricetiscus sungorus; assembly: GCA_030556225.1. NCBI lineage: Eukaryota > Metazoa > Chordata > Mammalia > Rodentia > Cricetidae > Cricetiscus > Cricetiscus sungorus. Next base: position 147,131 of record JANBXA010000707.1, read on the forward strand.
TGATGACTTCAAAGTTGAAGCTTTCATATTGAAGTCCATGCCCAACAATTAAAATGTAGATGACTGTTTCAAGTGCTTTCAAAGGAGTTGTTGGATATCATCTTTAAGTCCTGGATCTAATGCTCAACTGATTGTTTTTGTCTTTGTCTTTGTTAGTTTGTTTGCTCTAAAGAGAAAAAGAACTAGGTTTAAAAAATAAACCCATGGCGGAGGGGAAGTCAGGCATGGTGGCACAAGCCTTTAATCCCAATACTCAGGAGGGAGTTCAAGATCAGCCTGATCTACACAGCAAGTTCCAGTCCAGTCAGGGTTATTAAGATCCTGTCTCAAAAGCAAATGAACAAACAAAGGAGAGAGGGGAAAAAAAACCAACAGCAGCTAGTCAGTAACTTATCAGTCATTGTTTCATTAACTTAAGGATGCCATCACTGACAGATAGAGCTGCCAGTTCTTTTAATAATTAAGGCCTGGAGTTTGGCTAACTCACCAAGGGGGCATGAAAATACTGAACTGGAATAAGGGAAAATTACATTTATGTACTTCTGTTATATAGAGCTTTTCTGAAAAGAAAGTATGTCTTGTGGGTGGGTCAGCTTACATTTTTCACAGATAATGTTGGGAAATTACCTTTTCTATAAGCTGAAAGATTTAAATTTTATTGACTTACAAAATTGTATTTCAGAATCCCTCCAATGTGTCTCTTGCCAAACTCGCATTATGAGCAGGTCATGACTGCATTTGGAGGCAAAGGGTATTTTGTGAAAACACCAGACGAACTCCAAAACTCTCTGAGGCAGGCACTGGAAGACACAAGTAAACCCTGTCTTATCAACATCATGATTGAACCACAGAGCACACGGAAGGCCCAGGTAAGTTCAATTGCTAGGCAGAAAGCAAGAAGCACATGTTCTCCTGACTCCCTGAAAGGCACACCCCCTACTATCCAGAGTTTCTTCTTAGTTTGTTTCTGAGTTTGAGAACCAGGCCCAGCCCCCACCACAGAGCTCACAGTTCAGCAGGGGAAGTGGCCAGACATTAGAGTGCCTCAGAGCTCAGTGCTACTTGACAGAGCAAGGATGTGACTAGAAGGAAGCAAGTTCAAGTGAAGAAATGCATGGATGTTACACGCAAAGCTCATGGGAAGTAGTGCTTAAGCTGAGATCTGAATGAGTTAGCAAAGAGGAGATGGAAAGACGGGACTCTGTGTCAGGAGGGAGCAGGCAAAGATAGAGGAACTGAAAGAAAAGAAAATGCATTGAGCACAGTGTAGATGAGCCTGCACTCAGTGAATCTGTGGGTTGCATGCTGCTCAGTTATGTGGCCTCTAATGCACAATGACGCAGTAGCCAGTACTTCTCTCGGTTCCTAGACACAGATGTGCTGTCAGTTTCTGTTTTCTTTGAGCAAGATGGAGGCATTAATGGGCAGATATGGACATTAACAATCAATAAAATACACAGCAATTAATTTGGAAACTGTCAGATATATAGAATTCTGCTGAAATTCTGTTTGTGTAAAGATAGACATCAGAGACTTCAGAATTCACCTTAAAGCTGAGAGAAAGGGTACCAGGAACAGAGCCTGCTGGTCAAGCAGATGAGCACATGTAGGTTAGGCCAGGGAGCAGGCAGGTAGCCTTGGCCAGGACCTTTCTAATCCTTGTAAGGCTCTCCTCCAAATCTGTTCTACAGTTTTCCTCTGGATGTCATATGGTTATTTCTGGATAAGTAGGAATTATTACCCCCATTAGTCATTCTGTAGGATTATCATTATATTAAACACTTTAACATTTTTATCTTCATTCCAGTGGAATTTGACATATTTTTACTTCCAAGCTTTTTTTTTTTTTTAATTAAATGTTTGTCTATCACTGTTTGCTATTGATTCACAATTCAGGCTGGTTGTTCCCTACTTTGTGTAGGAATATCTCTATGGCAGTGGTTCTCAACCTTCCAAATGCTGTGACCCTTTGATACAGTTTGTCATGGCATGGTGACCTCAACCATAAATTTTTTTGTTGCTACTTCATAACTATAATTTTGCTACTGTTATGTATTGTAATGTCAATATTTTTGGAGGTAGGGGCTTTCCAAAGGGGCTGTGACCCCAGATTGAGAACCATTGCTCTTTGGTAACCTGTGCCTTGGCCAAGTGGGGTGGACACTGTTAGTCCTATAAAACACTCTGTAGTCCCTCCTGTTTGTGCTTCTCAGATCTGGGATCATGGTCTCGTTTCTTCTTTGCTGAGTAAATTTATTTTCTTTCCAACTGGTTTTCTGTATCCTGATCACTGTCAGTGTAAGAAGAGTCAGAAAAAAATGAATTTCTTAGGCTGCTTTACACAAGATTAATTAATTTTTAGCTCCTTTTGACTAGACCAAACACAAACCTTATTTTACCACAATTGTTTAGTTCTTCTAGATTTTAAAGCAATTACAGTGATTCTAATACAATTATTTCTTCTGATTGAATGTTACCTTTTTTTTTTCTAGGATTTTCACTGGCTCACCCGTTCTAATATGTGAATAAACTAGTTGATAGTTTTGAGGAATTTTCTCTTTCCAACAAGGTAGAATTTATTTTCCCTATCAAAATTACCACACTGCTGAATTTGTATTTAAAAATATGTTTTAAATTATGTTTCATAGTAAAAAAATGATTAAAAATAAAATATTTCCATAATTTGTTATGATTTTGGGTCTTAAATGATCCTGAAGGCCAATGCTAAAGGCTTGGTCACCAGCAGGTGGCACTGCAGGGAGGTGGGGGGGGGGTCTTGAGGAAGTGACCTAGTGGACAGAGGTCCCTGGAATTAGGACCCTGGCATGCATGCCACCCTCATCCCCCAACTCCACTTCCCAGATACCTGAGGTGAGCAAGCCTCTCATGAGTTCCCTGTCATGATGGACCCCAGGCCCAAAAGCAAAAGGACCAAGTGACCACAGACTGAAACTCTAGGAGCTGGAGAGAAGACTCAGCATTTGAGAGTACAAACTATTCTTGCAACAGACATGAGTTTGGTTCTCGGACACATTGGGTGGCTCATAGCCACCTGTAATTGCAACTCCATGAACACCAGCAGCTGTGGGCACCTACACTCATAGGCATACACCCAGATACACATATACACATAATTTAAAATAAAATAAAGCTAAAAAACTATGAACTAAAATAAATATTTCTTCCTTTGAAATTGTTTTCCCAGGTATTTTGTCAAATAATGGAAATTGACTAATTTCCACACAAATAATCAAGTAATAGCATTGCAAGTGTCTAACTGCCAAGTTACACATTGGTTTCCTTTTATGTAAATTAATTTCCCAAGTTAAAACTTTTATCTTTTAAAATACTTTCTTGCCAGGTGATGGTGGTGCATGCCTTTAATCTCAGCACTCAGGAGGCAGAGGCCTGTGAAGCTCTGTGAGTTCAAGGCCAGTCTGATCTACAAAGTGAGTTCCGGGACAGCCAGAGCTGTTATACAGAGAAATCCTGTCTTGAAAAAACAAGCATAACAACAACAACAACAATAACAAAACAGTACTTTCTGGAGAAAGAAATGAAAACTCCAAAAGTGATGAAATGCAGAGATACTTTCTGTAAAGTTGGAGTATGTAGACTCCTTTTACTTTTGATGACTTGGTTCTAGTATCATTGTAGTGGAGCTTGTCCTATAGTTGATGAGTTGAATGTTTGCCCTGGAAAGAACTTAATGATTCAGAGAAGTCACACCACTTCCAAACTAGTCATTGTAGATTAGCTACAATGTGTATACACACTGCACTGAGACCAACAGAATTATCTATGATGTGTAGTCATGTACCGTTTAAGGACATTTTGATGGACCACACAATGATAGGCAGTACCTTAAGATTATTAGGAGCTAAAATTCCTTTCACCAGCCTGGGTTATATTGGAAACTCAAGGCAAGCCTGAGCTCCATATGGAGAGATGGTCCCAAAAGATATAGGTCTGGAGGTGAGGCTCAAGTAGAGCACTTTTCTAGAACATACAAAGCCTGAGTTCAGTCCTCAGAACTGCCAATAAATAATAAGCAGAAAGAAAAGGCAAATGGTTCAGATCATAAAACCACTTGCATTGCAAGCCTGATGACCAAGTGTGATCTCTAGAACCTAAATAAATGTAGGACAGACCCAAATCTACAAAGTTGTCCTCTGAACCCTACATATTAGCTGTGGCACCTCCCCCCACATATATACATTGTATCCACATAAACAATACTAGTTTTAAAATAAGGAATTGTGCCAAATAAGTCAATGCATCCAAACTTGTGCTTACACAAATAGAGGGGGAAAGACAAGCAATATTGCTTGGAATTTCAAGATTTTAACATAAATCTCATGGTTTTGTTTTGTTTGGGGGAGGTGTTTGAGACAGGGTTTCTCTGTGTGGCCTTGGCTGTTCTGGAACTCACTCTATAGATGAGGCTGGCCTCAAACTCACAGATATCTGCCTGCCTTTGCCTCCCAAGTTCTGGAATTAAAGGCATGTGCAACCACCACCTGGCTGTGTTTCACAGCTTTAATACAACTTAGTGATAGAAGTATTTTTATATCATTTTTGTGTCTTAGAAGATGCTAAAAGTGTTTTTGCAGTTTCTGGGAACTGAATCTAGAACTCTGTTATTTGCTAAGCAAACAGTCTACCACTGAGCTATCTCCCCAGCTAAAAGTAAGCATTTCTCTTAAATCAGAAACTGTATTTTAAAATATTAGAAACAGGAGCTGGGGAGATGGCTCCATGCTTGCTGATCTTACAGAGGTCCCAGGTTTGGGTCCTAACATCCACGTGGAGGCTCATAGCTATAACTCCAGTTCCAGGGGATTCAATACCCTTTTCTGGTCTCTCAGAGACCAGGCATGCACATTGTACACATAGATAAATGCAGATACTCAACATCATATTTTTAAAATGAATAAATAAACAAGAGTTAAAATATTAGAAATAGGTATAGATGTTATTTTTGCAGTTTTTAACCATCAGAGCATAAGACTTTATATCAAAATTTAGCTTATACCTTATACCAGATCTGTCTGCATTGGCTAAGTTGGAGCACAAGAGACTACCTCACAGTGGGGAATTTCTAGTTTTAGATAGAACCCAGGAGCTACTGCAGTGAGCATTGTATGCCTCCTGACAGGCCCCTGATCCAAGCCTGCTTATATACTTTTTAAATGAGGAGAGCCTGAGCTGCACAGGAGAAAACATACAGAGGAGCATCTGGCTGAGGTAGCATACATGTGCCTGCCTTACAGCCAAATGAAGATATGGAGGGCTTACTATTTTTAAGTTGAACAATATAAATCCACATAATTAAGGATAAATGGCCCCTTTTATGACCATGTTAAGTAGAATTAAAAAAAAAAAAAATTTTTTTTTTGGCTGATTAAAAGTCTGGCCAGCAGAGGTCAGTCCAGGTGCATTAAGACCAGATTAACCCACAGGCACTTTAACTGATCACACTGGCTTATTTGAACTGGCTTATTTTGAACAACTTTCCAGTTAGTCTTATCATAGTAGTTACTTCTTAGAAGAATGGAATATTGAGAAATTCTCTCTAGGTGTTTCTGCCTGTAATCCCAGGACTCAGAAGGACAGGACAGGGGAATCTTAAATTTTAGATTAGCCTGAGCTACACAGTATGTTGCCCAGGTTACATTCAAAATCACAATTCTTCTGCCACCACCTCCCAAGTTTGGGTACTTTTAAAGTGAGATGGTGGGGAAGTACTGTGCCAGATGAGGATTCAGCAAAAAGCCTGAGCATCCTGTCTTGACTGCTGAAGGTTGAACCACTTGGTGTTATCAGGTTGGTATTTGCTGCTGCTAAGCTGAAACTGATTAATGTGGAAGAAAGCCACTGATGGCCTTCCACACTCTACCTGTAGGAGTAGTGGTAAAAGACCGCCTTGGATTCAGCCCTCACAGGCACAGTTGCCTCTACTTGCAGTTTCCACTAAACAGTCTTCCATCTTCCCTCCTTTTCCGGGCATTTCGGCCCAGTAAAAGAGAGAGCTGGTCAACATATCTACAGCAAATTCAGATGCTGTGCTAACCCCTGCAGTGAGGGAGCAAAGAAAGGCACACCTAGAAAGCTAGCCCCTCCAATTTCAGGGTATGAGGGGACTGCTTACAAGTGGCAAGAGCCACCATTTCTTTCCTTTCTATCCTATGGTGGTTGGGCCCGGTTCTGTAGTGTGGCTGATCTCCAGTCATGTGGGTTTCCTCCTGAGGCTTCTTCTCTTGGTCCCTGAGCATTCCTGATAGCAGCTTCCCCACTCACATCGGTGGAGAGTCAGGAAGCCAGGTGTAGTCTACCCCAGCCTTGCTCCAGCTCTTACCCCCACAATACTTATGCTCCGGCTACACTGTGCACCTCTGGAACATACAGATCCATGCTAAGTTAATGCCCCCCCCCCCCCGCACACACACAACCATGTAACCCAAGTCACCCTCCTCATCTTCCAGACCTACATCCTCTTGCTTCTGTTTAGTTAGCCCCATGGTGAGTAATCCTTCTTAGACCTGGCGAACAGCAATATAGTACCACTGTCCTGGGAAGGAAGAGACACAAGACTTACATCACTAAAGCCCTAACAGAGTTGTAAGTGCAAGGTGCAAGGACGACCTGTCTTCCAAGAATCAGAAGCCCACCCTAATGCCTAGGTATTAATAAACCAGCAATGCTAGGGGGCAGAGGTTGGGGACATATGAGTCCCCAAATTAATTGAACTTCAGGCTCTATGTTGGCAAAATACAATTCAAATTTTAAGTTCAATTGCTGACAATAAATATTTCTTTCACACTTGAGGGCTGTACTCTGAATTTTATAGCTGCAACATTCATAAAAAAAATTAATACGCCACTGTACCGCCTGCCTCCACGCCCTGTCAACTCCTCCTGTCTCTCACCCTGCCACTCTGTTTTTACAGTTTTTGTGATTATTTGTACTCTGTTATTTTTACATACTAACTGATGCTTAGTCTCATTAACTTGATTGGACTGAGGGATGACTAAGAGATGTTTAGTAAAAACTGAGCAAATGTTTAGTTAACCATTTTGGGTGTGTGTATGAGAGAATATTTCAGAGGATATTAATGAAGAGAAGAAAACTCACTTTGAGTATGGATGATGCCACTCAATAGACTGGGAGCCTAAACTGAATAAAAAGCAACGGCTGAGCTGCTAGAGGCACTTCCTACCACACCTGACCTGCGTTTGATCCCTGGAACCCACATTGTAGGAGATAACTAACTCCTACACATTTCCCTCTGACCGACCACACACACACACACACACACACACACACACACACACACACACACACACACACACACACACCCTGTAGCTACATGCTCCAGCGTGAACACACAAATAAGTGTAATTTTAAAAGTCCTTAACATTTTTAAGTAGGAAGAAGGAAGACTGTTGGAATGGGAATGTTATCTTTTCTGCTGCCTGATTGCCATGAAGTGAGCTGCTCTCCAACACCCTGTCCTCTCTCCATGTTGTTTCTGTCATACAATGGGCCTAAAAGCCATGGCAACAGTCACACATGGACTGAAACTATGAACCAAAAGTCTTTGCTGCCTTAAGTTAGTCACAGTAACATGGTCAGTCCATTTGTGCACTAGGGATAAATACTGGTTCCATTGTCAGAGGTCTCAAAGCCTGCCCAAGCCTCCTAACTGGCACCCACATTCTGAGGGCTTGGTTCAGTCCTATGCTGGTTCCCCAGCTTTACTGCTGGGGTCCCTGTGCTCTCACTTGCTCAGGTCAGCTGTTTCTGTGGGTTTCTCCAACACAGTCTTGACCCCTTTGCTCATCCCTCCTCCCTCTCTGCAACTGGATTCCAGGAGTTCAGCTCAGTGATTAGCTGTGGGTGTCTGCTTCTGCTTCCATCAGCTACTGGCCGAAGGCTCTAGGATGGCATATAAGGTAGTTATCAATCTCATTATAGGAGTAGGGCATCTAAAGCAGCCTCTCCTCCTCTGCCTAGATTCTTAGTTGGGGTCTTCTTTGTGGATCTCTGAACATTTCCCTAGCGCCAGATTTCTCTTTAAACCTATACTGGCTCCCTCAATTAAGGTATCTCTTTTCTTACTCTTCTCTATTCCTCCCCCAACTCAGTTTTCCTGAGCCGTCTGCCCAGGAGTAGTATGGACAGGGAGCACACACCAGCCAAGAGGGAGGCCCTGTGGGCTGCAAACAGCAAGACCCTTGCTGTGGGACTACCCACAATGCACCTGGAAGTAACAGGTGCATTTAATGTTTTCTCTGCTGGATTTTGGCTTGCCTGAATCCCATTCTTCCTTTCCATGCCCCATTCCTTTCTTTCAGAATGGGAATACTTACTCTGAACTTATATTTTGGAAGTATGGCACTTGCTTTTTAATTTTATAGGGCTTCACAGCTGACCTTGAATCCCAGAAAAGGCTAGTCTTGGACTTGTCATCAGTATCAGAACTGTCAAGACTATGGGGACTTGAGATGTATTAGTAGTTCTCCACGTGTGGGTTGCAACCCCTTTGAGGTTCAAACAGCCCTTTTACAGGGCTGTGTATGCAGGTACATAAGGTATTCTGCATATCAGATGTTTACATAATGATTTGTAACAGTAACAACATCACAGTTAAGAAGCATCAAGAAGGGCTGGAGAGATGGTTCAGTGGTTAAGAACACTAGCTGCTCTTCCAGGGGACCCGTGTTTAGTTCCCAGCATCCACATGGTGGCTCACAGCTGTCTTTAACTCCAGTTCCATGGTATCTGACACCCTAACACAGACAATTGTAGCTTGTATGTTTTCCGCCAGCCCACCCACCACTGGTCTGGCGCTTGGGCCCCAAATAACACTCAGAGACTCTGTATTTGATACAATCCTGTTGGCCAGTTACCATTATTGTTCATGGGCTAGCTCTGTCTTAATTATTAACCCATTTCTACTTATCTAAGTATTTCCACGTGGTCATCTTATTGGAAAGCCGCAGCCAGCATCTTCTTTCTCCATGCTCTACATCCTGACTCCTCCTAACTACTTCCTCTTTCCTCCTCCTAGTCTCCTAGCCCCGTCTATCTAGTTTCCTATTGGCCAACAGGGCTTTATTAATTAACCAGTATGAGAAACATATTTACAGAATAACATCTCCTATCAGACAAATGTGCACATAAAAATAAATTTTTAAAACAGTAATTTAGAAGAAAAAAAAGTAGCAAGGAAACAACTTTAAGGTTGGGGTCACCACAGCATGAGGAACTGTGTTAAGGGGTTGCAGCATTAGAAAGGTTGAGAAGGACTGTACTAAATGCAGTGTACATTCTGTGATGGAGATAAGGACTTGGGGGCTGTGGTGGAACAGTATGGTTTGAATTGGAATGTCCTTCACAAGCTCATCCATCTGGGTCATGGTTGTTCACTGATGGGCTTTGGGTAAGTGATTGGATCTGAGGGGTCTGACCGAATCAAGGGATTCAGAATATGTGCTGTTGCTAGAAGGTGGTGAAAAGTAGGTGGGGCCTATCAGGGGGGAGTAGGTGAGTAGGGGTGCGCCTAGGAGAGCCATACCGTGTCCTCTGTTCCCCCTCTTAGGCACTTTCTGCTCCTGCCTGCCACAAAGTAAGTTGCTTTGCTCTTATTACATGTTCCCTGCCATGATGGTCACTCATCTTAGACTGGAACCTGGGAACCCATGAGTCAAAGTAGTTCTTCCCTTTAAATACACCTCCCTCAGGTATTTTGACACAGTTATGAATGATGAACATATTAAGGTAGTAACAAAAACCTCACAAATATAGTATTAGTTGATGTTGTTTCAGAATCAACACATCCCTTCTCTACTTTCCTCCTTCAGGAGCAAAAGATAACAAGAAACCTCCAGTGAGTATTTCCTGGGCCTGCAGTGTTTGCAGTTACAGTTTTTAAATGGTCTCCAAAATTATAAATGTTCTCCAAAAGCCCATATGCTACATACATGGTTGCCAGCCTGTGGTATTGCTGGGAGGTGAAGTAGTCTTTTTGATGGGAGATGTCATTTTGTAAATATGTTTCTCTTATTGGTTAATGAATAAAGCCCTGTTGGACAGTAGGAAAGCAAGATAGGTGGGACTAGGAGACAAGGAGGGTTCTGGGAGATGTAGTAGAGGGGAGTCAAGATATAGGCTGTAAGAGGAATAAGTGGTCCTGACTCTCTCTCTCTCTCTCTCTCTCTCTCTCTCTCTCTCTCTCTCTCTCTCTCTCTCTCTCTCTCTCCTGTAAGACCATGTGAATTGATAGAAATGAGTTAACAAAACTAGCCAATACAAAGCTCTAGCCATTGGCCAACAGCTTTATAACTAACAGAGTCTTGGTGTGTTATTTTGGGACTGACAAGGCTCTGGAACCAGGCTGGTGGGAAAGTGTTTGTAACACCTTTTAAAGGTGGGACCTAGTTGGAAGACATTAGGTCACTGGGGGTGTGCTCTTGGAGAGTGTGTTGAAACCCTGACCCTTCCTCTCTCTCTGTTCCCTAGTTGTCATGAGGCCAGCATGTTCTATTATATGTTCCTTAACATGATGTCCTTCCTTGCCACAGGCTCCAAAACATTGGGACCTACCAATGTAGACTGAACCCCCAGAAACCATAAACCATAATATTTCCTGCATGAAGCTGATTTTCTCAGGTATTTTGTCACACCAGTGGAAAGCTGGCTATCCAATGTCTCCCCCAGGGGTATATAATGGCACCCAAAATAAATAATTACCATTTCTATGTTAGGTAACTACAATAATTTTTTAATTTGATTATTTCTTATGAGGGTCTAATCAATTACTTGTTACCTAAACTGCCTGCCTTCCAGGCATTGAGATCAATGATAAAGGCAAACATTAAAATGGCTGGATTTTGTGGTTGTAACCTTTAAAAACCGTGGGCCAGGTTTCTCTTGGTGAGTCAGCAGGGTGGTAGCATGACCTCTTTCCCCCCATAGATGGAGGCACAGGTTAAGGGCTGTGGGCCCAGGTCCTCTTGAGAGACCTGTGATTACAAAGGGGGACTTTGAAAAGGCCAGTTGAGCCACCAGATAGATGAGGGTGTTCATCAGACCCGGGGTGGGTAGAGGGGGAGGGAGAGGAGACGTCGGTGCTTCTGAAAGCCGAAGAAGATGGAACAAAGCTTCTCTCAGAGAAGGGCCTCCTTCCTGTCCTTGCTGGGCTCATTGGTAGGGAATAGCAAAATACCTGGAGGACGTAGCCATGGTACAAACACATGTGGCAGATTTTAGAGTAGCAACAGGGGCTCTTGTCTCAGTTGTGCCTCTACAGTAGGAGGGAGAATTTCTTGGTTGCACCAAGCATACTCTGAAGGACTCTTTGTCACTGCCTTTTGACTGGAGTGGAAACCTGGGAGGCAGAGTTCATTCTGAAGGACATATCTATCTGCAGCTGTCCATTTGGGACAATATCGCTGAGGAAAAGGCTTTGAGTATGGTGAGTCCGTAGGGGCTCTGTTTTGGTGGGTGTACAACCACTGTGAACCTCAGCTTCCTCTTCTCTAGTGAGGTTGATAAAGAACCTAACTTAGACTTGGGTGTCATATATACTGTTCATGGAAATGCTTGGCAGCCAGTAGAGGAACACACTACCCGGGGCTCTGACCTCTGCTCACATGTTGGACCCTAACCCACAAAGGGGAAGTCTAGCTTTGGCCCATGGTGGAACCCTTTGGTAAGCAAAGTCCCCACAACCATACAGTGACTGTGTATGGTCTGAGAGTCTGGGGAGCCAAGCACAGGCAATGTTTCCCATGGCAGACTTCCTTCCACACCTCAGCAGAAGGCTCATTCATCGAGCCAAACTGAATTAGCCAGCAGTCGGCAGCCAGGAAGTCACATGCTGCATTCCCAAACCAAGTACAAATTAGTTTTAAATTATTTGTTGGTTGCTATTATCCATGCCACAGCTCCCTCCTATTAGGGCACATCAGAGAAAATTGGCTGCAGTCGATGAATGGATGTTTGACAAGTCATTTTCTAGTGTGGGATGTGCCCTTTCATGTGTGAGGAGTGGAGTCGGCAGCCCACATATCACATTTCAGTCAATTGAGGGGCTTCAGATAATTTTGATTAAGCATATTGCAATCTACCAGGTAGGATCCACACAGCCACACCATTTAAAGTCCTCCCATAAGTTTCCAGTGTGCAGCACAGTTAAGAACAAATGAAAGATAGTTACAAAGTTTTTGCTTCTATTCATGGTTTATTTCCTTTTCTTTTAAGTTCATTTTGTTTTATGTATATGAAAGTTTTGTCTTCATATATCTGGGCACCATGTATATGGCCAGTATTTAAGGGGAGGTCAGAAATGGGCTGTGGTAATGTGGATGAGAATGGCTGACATTGGCTCATGTATTTGGGGACTTGGTCCCAGTTAGTGGAATGATACAGGAATTAGATTAGAAATGTTGCCTTGTTGGAGGAGGTGTGTCACTGGGGACAAGCTTTTAAAGTCTCAAAAGACTCATGGGTTCCCAGTGCTCATTCTGTCTCTCTTTCTCATGAGTGGATTAAGATGTGAACTCTTGGCTATTCCTTCTCTTCACCATCAAGGACTGCAACCCTCTGAAACCATAAGACAAATTAAATTATTTTATAAATTGATTTGGCCATGGTGTTTTGTCACACAGTAGAAAAGTAGTTAAGACAGAGCCATTTTGCCTGCTTGCCCTCACTTTTGCTGGAAAGTTCATTGACCCTGTTACTGAGACATTCATACTCAGGTATTAGAACCCACTTCCTTGGGATTCTAACAGCCTGAAGACCAGTAGCTCTCTAGGACTTTCCTGGAACTCCAGCACTAGGCTGCAGCTGCTGAAACATCCAGTTTAGACTGAACGATGTCCACTGTTCAACTGCTCAGACCATGAGCTATTAGCCACTCCAATAAATACCATACATGGGGGATAGAGAGCAGTTGAGAGCACTGACCATTCTTCTAGAGGCCCCAGCCACATTCAATCCCCAGCATCCACATGGCAGCTCACAACTGTCTAGGATTCCAGTTCCAGGGGTTTTGACATCCTTAAATAGACATGCATGCAGGCAAAACACCAATGGACACAAAATAAAAACAAATTATAAAAAAAAATCCCATACATATACACACATGTGTGTGTGTGTGTGTGTGTGTGTGTGTGTGTGTGTGTGTGTGTGTGTGTGTTCATTCTATGAGTTCTGTTTCTTTAGAGAACCCTGACTAATACAAGGGCATTGGATCCCCTGGAATTGAAATTACAGATGATTGTGAACTACCGTGTGGGTACTGGGAACCCGGAGCTCTCTAGAAGAGAGCTCTAACAGCTGAGCCACCTCATCAGCCCCCAGAACGCACATCTCCTTTAAGTGCTTAGTCTGTCTTAGTATTATGTCTGACTGTTAAGTGTGATCCATAAAGACTTGGTTTCCAATGCAGTATTCAGAGATAAGGGTTTAGGGAAGTGACCAGATCATGAGGGCTCTGTATTAGTGGGTAAAGCCATTGATGAATTATAATTTGATAGTTTATTGGGAGGCAGTGGGGACTAGGAGATGGGGCCTATTTGGAAAAAGTATGCCACTGAGAACATGGCCTTGAAGAGCATTCCCTCTTTCTCTGTTCTTCTCTTCCCACCTCTTGTCTTTTCCCTCCTCCACCCTCCCCTTCCTTTCCCTTCCCTTCCCATCTCTTTCTTTTTCTTCTTTGTCACCATAAGATAAGCACCCCATCACAGCTCCCATTGCTGTGATATTGGCTTCATCTTCCACCCAAGGCATGGATCTTGCCAACTAAGGGTTGAAACCAGAAATCATGAACCAAACATAGTATGCCCGGGAAGCCAGTGTTTCCCCATCTTCAGGGCTGTGGTTACAAGCACAAACATAAAAAGCCACCATGCCTGGCTTTTTATGTGAGTGTTGGAGATCAAAGGTGGATCCTGCTTATGCTGCAAGCAATATCTCAACTAAGCTATCTCCCCAGGTTCCAATGATTGCTGTCCAGTTACATATTATCATAATGTTATATATACATTATAATGGGATATCTGATAATATCTGTGGCTAAAATTCCTTCCCTAGAGATACAAACAATGTTTACCCTTCCCCTAAAGTCTTAAAGAAAAGCAAAGTAAGATCTCACCACAGTTCTTAAATGAAGAAGCAATTTATTGGACTTACAGAGCATGGGTGAGAGGGTGCTGACAGGAGCATGGGTGACCCCAGAACAGATGCAATACAAAGTCCTCACCCAGCATCCCATTGTCTTCACCGAGCCCCTTTCCCTAGTATGCACACTCTAACCCTTTCTCAAGTCCCAGGGCCGTGTGTAGAATTGCACACAAATGGTTGGGAAGACAACCCTTTCTCCCTGAATATCAAGGGAGAATCCAGCAATCTTCTCCACCCCTTCTCTCTCTAAGGAAGCCCCAGGCCCATTTGAGATGGATGGTTGTAAGTAGGTACAATTGATCTCATGAAGATGGCAGTAGTGTTGCTCAGAATACAGGACCTTCCAGGACATCTCACTGTGGTTCTGATTTGCACTCCTCTCGTGATTAGTGAAATTGTGTTTTTCTTCATGTACTTGCTGGGTGTTTCCATGTGTTTTCTTTCAGAAGTACCCAGTTCTTTTAAATGTTGGCATTCATTTTTTGAGTTCTTTATGAAGTACCCAGTACCCAGTTCTTCTGGATATCATTTCTTACAAAATAGATAATTTGCCAATATATTCTCCAATTTTGTAGTTTGTCTCTTAGTTCTGTTGATTATTTCTTTGCTGTGCAGGAGCTTTTTGTATATAATATAGTCTGACATAATCCCATTACCTGTGCCTCTGGTCCTACCTAAATTATCATTGCCTACTGCCGGCCTTGTGCAACCTTTCACATTGCAAAATGACATTGTCATCTACCAAGTTTGTATTCAGGATCTGCCCAATCAAGTTACAAAAGCAAAACACACAAAAATCTCATAACGTTTTGATTAAGTGTGATTTTGTATTGGTGTGCATGCAGACCATAGACCTCAGGGTGGACACACCTATAAGTGTTCTTCTTGTATGCTCTTGTAGTGATTTCAGTGTCAGGTTTAAAATTTAGGTATGTGACCCACTTGGGATTGATTTCGATGTACTATCACTGGAGGAAGAGATCAGTTTTAACTTCTACATATGCAGATCCAGTTTTGCCAGCAACATTTAATAATGTCACTCATCTTTTTTCAGTGCCTTTGGAAAAAATAAGCCGACTGCAGGAATGATGATTAATCTCTGGTCCTCTATTCTGTCCCATTGCCCTGTGTGTCTGTTCTTATACTATGTCATGTTGTCTTAGTTACAATAGTTTTGAATTATCTTTTGAAATTAAATACTGTGATGCTTCCAGGTTCTCAAGACAGTGGTTTCTTGTTTGTTTGCTTTTCTGGCAGTACTGGGTGATTGAACGTAGGACTTCATGCATGCTAAGCATGTGTGGTTACAAATTAATTAGAAATTGTTTTATTTTTCTGTGAAGAATGTTGTTGGTATTTTGATGAGAATTACGAAACTATAGATTGTACTTACACTATGGTTATTTTAATAGTACTGATTTTTTCTATTTACAAACTAGAGAATGTTGTTCCATTTCTTCTTGGTGTGTCATCTATAATGTCTCTCATCAGTGTTTTATTATTTTCACTATAGAGATCTTTTATTTCCTAGGTAAATTTATTCATAAGTTTTTGACATGGATATTTTGAATGAGATAGTTTTCTTTTTAAAATGTATTCATTTTTATTTTATGTGCATTGATGTTTTGCCATGGTTGTTGTGTCCCCTGGAACTGAAATTACATACAGTTGTGAGCTGCCATGTGGGTGTTGGGAATTGAACCAAGGTCCTGTGGAAAAGTAGTCAGCACTCTTAACCCGGAGCATCTCTCCAGCCCGGAGGTCATTTTCTTAATTTCTCTTTATGAGGTACATTATTTGTACATAAACTATTATTGTTCTTATATGTTGCCTTCATATCCTCCAGCTTTGTGAAATACTTTTCTAAGTCCAACATTTTCTGATGGAGTACTTGGTTGTTTATATGGATAAAATCATGTCATCTGCAAGCACAGATAATTAAACTTCTTCCTTTCCAATTTGGATGCCATGTGTTTCTCTTGATTAATTGCACTTGTTAAAACTTCCAATACTTTATTAAATAAGAGTGGTGAGAGTGGACATCCTTGCCATATCTCAGATCATAGAGGAAATGCTTCCAACTTTCTCCCATCCAGTACGACGATATTGGCTCGTGTGTGTGTGTGTGTGTGTGTGTGTGTGTGTGTGTGTGTGTGTGTGTGTGTGTCTGCACGCGCACATGTGAGCTGTGTGTGCATGTATGTGTTGCATGTGTGTTCGTGCTCGAGTGTGTGTGTGCCAGTGCTGTGTGTGTGTATGCTTGAGTGCATGTGTGCGTGTTTATGTGTATTATTTTCCTTCTAAACTGAGTTATTTTTCTTCAGGCCATGAAGGGATGTTGAATTCTATCAAATATTTTTTTTCTGTGTCTTCAAACATCCCCCCTTCACCTACTGATGTATCACTTTTGTTGTGTTTCTGTTCAAGCACCTGTGTATCCCAGGGATGAATTCTACCTGCCCTTGGTAAATGAACTTTTGGTTATGCTATTATTACATATAGTTTGCTAGCATTTGATTGAAAAGTTTTTCATTTATTATGTTCATCAAAGATATGGATCTGTAGTTCGTTTTGTGTTTGTCTAGTTTAGTATGAGTAATGATGACTGCATGCAGAAAGTTCAATGTTTATGTTACTTTTAGTTTTTAAAATTTCATTCTTTTTTAGATGGGGGTCTCAATATGTAGCCCAAGCTGGCCTGGAACTCACAATGTAAATTAGCTTGGCCTTGAACTTACAGGGATCTACCTGCCTCTGGCTTCCAAGTGCTAGTACTAAAGTGTGTGCCACTACACCCAGCCTTGTGATTTTACTGTTGTTACTCCCTTCTTCTCTTTTATTGTTCACTAATTATATATTTTCCCTTTGCTTTCTATATTGTGTGTTGGCTCGTCTAGTAAAGTGGTGTGTGTGTGTGTGTGTGTGTGTGTGATAGTTCATTATGATAGTTGTTATACTTTTGTTTCTAATGATTAGCTTTTTAGAAGATTTAGTGCGGTGGGGGGAGAAGTATGTGGAGACTAGAGGACAACATTTGGGAGTCAGTGTTCTCCCTTCCTGGGGTTGGAGTAGTGTTCCCCTTGCTTCTACTAGCAGGCTGGATCCTCCCACACTCCCAGTCTCAGAGCTTCTCCAGTCTGCTCCTCCCTTCTTGCCTTGAGAGCACTGGGATCACCAGGGCTGGAGCACACAATGTAAATTAGACAGGCCACAAACACATTAAACCACCTCTCAGGCCCTGAATTGTTATTTATTTTTTTTATTTTTTTGAGACAAGGTTTGGAGCCCGTCTTCCAACTCACAGAAATCCTCCTGCCTCCACCTCCTGAGAGCTGGGATTAAAGGCCACCACAACCACTGGGATAGGTCCTGGATTTTTGTGTCTACTGTAAGATTCCCTAGTCTGGTAGGGATAAAGTCTCTGTTTCTGCTCCTCTGGGGAAATTTTTGTTTATCTTTCAGATCTGGAAATAGTTTTACTGGGTGTGGTATTTCTACTCGATTTTTGTGGTTTTTGTCTTTTTGCTTGTTTGTTTTTGCTTTGTTTCATTTTAATATTCCATATGTTGTTGTAGCCTCTATTCTGAAAGGGTTCTTCTGAAGTATCTGCTGTAAGTCTACTGGGAATTACCCTACATACAACTTAATGCTTTTTTTCTTGCTGTCAGGCCTTGGCCACGGTAAATTAACAGTCTTTCAGGGGAATAAAGCATGTAAAACACGAGTTTAATCTCTGCTGAGACTGAAGACATGTTCCCTTAGATTCTGATATGGAAATTGATACCCAAGGTGATAGTGTTTGGTGATAGGATGTGGGGTGACAATTATACTGTGAGGAATGAACCATCCCAAGTGAGACTGGTGTGTTTATAACAGAGGCCCTAAGGAGACCCCTGCCTTTTTCCCTTCATTGAGAGCACAGCAAGAAGACAGACACTCATGACCCTGGAAATGAACTGAATCTGTAAGAGAGAAAGCTCTATTCCCTACAGGTATATCTGTGGTATTGTGCTATAGCAAACCACACAGACTAATAGGGGTGCATTACCAGAATGAAGGCATTGACAAGAGCCCCCCCTTCTCTCTCTCTCTCTCTCTCTCTCTCTCTCTCTCTCTCTCTCTCTCTCTCACACACACACACACACACACACACACACACACACACACACATTCTTGTTTCTGAATGGTTTAAATGGCTCGTGCCTCATGGCAAGATATTTGGTAAGGCATTTCAAGTGCAATATTACAAATCTATGCTGCTGGTGAAAAGACCTTTTCCTCATCCTCATATTTCTACTATGTGTCACCCCATGAAAATCCATGCCAATTTTTCCCAGCAAAGACAAATAGAACCATCATTTGACCAATCAGAACACTGCTTGGGTCATTCTATTCATGGGCAGAAGTCACTTCTGTAATTGCAGATCAACCAAAGGACTGCCATTCAAACAGAGGTAACTGTTGCTCATCTAGGTCTGGACTCTGCACCTCTCCTACTATATCTTGTAGGGCCCTGCATGAACCCCCAAGGTACCTTGAGCAAGCCTGAAGCTGTTGGCCAGAACTCCTTGCCCCAGAGCTGTTACTGGTACTCTTCCTGCCACCTGGAGTTGTCATTGGTACTCTTCCTGTTTTGCTAACACACACCAGGTGGGGAGGAGCTAAACCTGAAAATCCTGTTATTTTCCACTGTGCTGTAAGTCAGTATATAAACCCACTCCATCCCCTCAATAAACAGCATTGGGCATTCAGCATTCCGACATCGCCAATTGAACGAATGACCTGCTGTCTTGTTTCTTAGTTCAATCTCTAGGCCTTTGACCGATTCATGGACCAGATCGTAGCCCAGGTGCTACAATATCTGGAGAAGGGCCAGCCTCAACTTCCCTGGGCATTGGCTTTATGTAGCAAGTGCTTAACCTGTCTCTTAGCCAATAGCTTTTAGAATGAGTTTCCCTCCCAGCACAGTAGGGAAGGTGTAGCATTGGGAAAGATGACTGCTACTGTTGTGACTGAGCTCCCAATGGTATGAGTGTCTTCCCTGAAAGAGGAAAACTGAACACCTGACCCAGAGCTGTACCTACCAATCGCCTGCCTTGCCTTGGCTCCCAGGCCCTTTGCACACTGGGAGGCCTCCCTTTTACAGTTCTGGATCTGATTTAAGATGAAGTTTCCAGAGGACAGACTGGCTTCCTGAGGCTTGTCAGCTGCCCAGTTCTGTCTATCACCCACTGATGCACTGACAGAGGTGGCTGGGACCTCTGTGCAAGTGAACCACCATTCATTCTGGGCCAGAAAGACTAGGCTCAGAGTTGTGTGTGCCTGCCAGAAGCAATAATTCTGTCTCCATCTGCCCCCTGTGGCATGTGGGCAAAGGATTTGGACTTGGAACACACAGAAGAAAATGTGGTTGGTTTTTCCTCCTAAGTTAATTCCTTGAATTGTTTAAAATGAAAGTTAAACATTTTGTGTACAGTTTACATAATACAACTATTTATAAGTCTTTTGTGGGATGTGCAACATTCTAGATCTTTCTATTTGCACATATAAATAATAAAGTTTGTCTGATTGTTCAGAAGTTGAGTGAGTGGATGAAAAGAAATGTGCACCATGTAGAGAAGATTAAGATGTGCCGCTGCATTCCTGTTCCCCTCAGCGACAGTCCACTGACAGCTTTCCACACCAGTACACAGGCCTGAACTACCTTTAGAACATTTCTTTATTCATTCTTATGCTCATGTGCATGTGTGTGAGTGCGTGTGCATGTGTGTACATGAGTACAAGTATGAGTGATATGCATGTGAGTGTGTTTATGTGTGACTGATGTGCATGTGTATGTGTGTGCATGTGTGTGAGTGATGTGCATGTGTTAGTGATGTGCATGTGAGTTTGTGTGCATGTGTGTGGATGATGTGCATTAACTGTGTGTGCATGTGTGTGTGATATGCATGTCAGTGTATGTGTTCATGTGGGAGTGTGTGTACATGTGCGAGTGATGTGCATGTGTATGTGTGTGCATGTGTGTGCCTGTGAGTCTGTGTGAGTCTGTGTGTGCATGTGTGAGTGTGTATGCATGTGTGAGTGTGTATGCATGTGTGAGTGTGGGTGTGCCACAGCACAGAAATAGAGGTGAGAGAACAGCCTGTGGAAGCTGGTTGTCTCCTTCCACTATGTAGGTCCTTGGAATCAAACTCAGGGCAGCAGGCTTGGAGGCAAGGCATCTTCCCTACTTAGCCATCTCATAGCAGCAACATTTCTTTTTGTCTGTTAATAGAAGAATGATACTTCTAACACCATAATTCAAGGTAACTGTGACTAGTTAACCTTAATTGTTAATTTGATGGGATTTAGAATGAACAAAGAGATACATCTCTGAGTGTGTCTGAGAGGGTAATTTAAGAGAGGGCTAACTGAGGGAAGAGCCACCTTGATTGACTGGTGGTGGCACCATTCATGGGCTGGGGTCCTGCACTGAATAAAAAGGAAAAAAACCAGTGGAGAGCATAAGCATCCATTCTCTCTGCTTCCTGACTGCTGATGTCATGTGACCAGCTGCCCCACACTCCCCTCGTGCCTCCTTCACCCCTCCCAGCAGGAGCCCCATCCATGCCCCTGGGTGTCTTCCCCTCTCCCACCCCTCCCCCTCCCCCCGGAAGGCACACTCAAAAGAAGCCTTCTATACCCTGCTTTTATCTGGTATTTGTCACAGTAACAAGGAAATTGATGCATTACCCTTTCTCCTGTTAATGGCTTTAGCTTCTATATTTAGGTCTATGATTTATTTTGAACTAATATTTTAAGGTAAGTCTCACTACACAGCCTGTGACCCTCCTGTCCCAGCCTCACAGAGCTGTGTTTATAGGCATACCCAGCTTGAAGAAATAATTTTTATTATATTTATTCTTTAATTGTGCATGTTACTCGTGTATGTGCACATGTGTCTGGCAGGGGTGCGGTAGGGCGGAGCGAGGCAGGGCGGCAGGATGTGCACAGCTGCACGTACCTGTGGAGGCTGCAGGTTGATATCACATGCCTTCCTCAATTACTTTTCCATCCAAACTTTTTAGATAAAGTCTCTCACTGAACCTGGCGTTCACCACTTCAGCTAAACTTGCTGGCCAGCAGCTCAGGGGCTCCACAATATTAGGGTAACGGGTATGCGCCCCCCTGTTCAGCTTTTACGTAGGTTCTGAGGATCCACACTTGAGTCCTTGGGTTTTGCACAGCAAGCACCTTCCTGAGCCCACCCCCCCACCAGCTCCGGAACTAATTCTTATAAGTGGGACAAAGTAGGGGGTGATCTTCACTTCTGTTTTCATTTCCAGTTTCACTTGTTACAGAGACTTTTGATTGTGTGTGTGTGTATGTGTGTGTGTGTGAAACCCAGGGCTTCATACATGGTAGCTAGGCAAGTGATCTGCCACTAAGATATGTTCCATCCTATGTTCACTTCAATGACAGCGTACCATGGGTCACTGTTGCTATGTTTCCAGACTGATGAACAATGTACATTCTGGAACCTAGAGCATCGGGCAGTTGGCTGTGTCCCTGGAGCTTCTCGGTCAGGTGCACCTGCATTTAACAGAAACCATTTTCTAGCCGAGTTTCCCACCTGAAACTTGTGAGAGAAAGATTCTGACTGCATTTACTGGTGTGAGTCTTTCTCGAATGTTAGGAGACTTCCTCATGGACACAGAGCATCAATTGTTAGAGTCATCAAGGTCAGTCCTTCTAGGAGGGTCTAGAGAAGATGTCATCTCTGCTTTTGTTAGTTGGGGTATCATAAGAAAGAGGTACATAAAATACTCGGGGAAAATGGAAATTTCCCAAGAATTCATTAAATTCGGCACATCTATGTGGGCTATTCCTGTGGTGATTGCATCAGCTTTTGTCATCAGTTGTATCAATGATTTCTGCATCTTTTTTGATACATGAGTGACATAAACAATTTGAGATGTGAGGGATTTTGGTGGCTGTCATTGTACCCCACCTAACACAGCTCTTTGGATTTCATTTGTGCTGTCTTTAAGTTCTAGTTTGAATACAGTTCATCTCACATTATCTCATCTAACCTTTGCAACAACCTATTAAGGGAACTATGAGACAGCAAAGACATAGAGAGTAAATTAATCATCTCCTGCTACTCAGCTAAGCAAGGCCAAGTCTAGTTCTAAATTTTAGAGTTGTGGTCCCTGCCATGGTCCACCTTGCCTAAGAGGAGGGATGCTGACCACAGGATCCGAATAAACCTTTACAATGAATATATTATATAAATTACAGCACAATGAACAACTCTATGGATTAGTATTGTAATTGTTTTTTATTTTTGTTTTTTTTTTATTCATCTATTTGTTTTATATCCTGGCCAAAGCACTCCCCCATTCTACTCCCCCCAGGCCCTTTCTCGGCCCTCCTTCTCATCCCCACCCCAATCTTACTCTCTTTCATTTCCATCCAGGAAAGGGCAAGTCTCCTATGAGTGCCAATAAAATATGATATATCAAGTTATAGTAAAACTAAGCACCTCTCCATGTATTAAGGCTTGGCAAGGTGATCCTGGATAGGAATAGGGTCCCAAAAGCCAGTAAAAGAGTTGGAGACAGCTCCTGTCCCTTCTGTTAGGAGTTCCACAAGAAGACCAAGGCACACAACCCTAACATATATACAGAGGGCCTAGTTCAGACCCATACAGGCACCCTGACTGGAATTCTTAAAGAGATCTGCCTACCTGCATAGGAGTTATTTCCATCTTCTGATATCTATTCAACTGGAAGTTGTCATTCAGGTCTTTCATTTGCTTGGTTAAAGTTACACCAAGGTATTTTACATTATGTGTGGCTATTGCTTTCTTTCTTTTAATTTTTATTATTTTTTCTTATTTTACAATTGATCCCAGGTCCCTCTCCATCCTAGCCTCCCATGTCCCCAACCCCCCTCCCACCCCATTCCCCCCTGCCCATTTAGAGAAGGGTCTATCCCCCTACTCCCCCTCACACACACCCCACCACCTCTAGGCTAAGGGAGTATCCCTCCATGGGGGAATGTGCTTCCAAAGTCCTTTCCTACAGCAGGGATACATCCTGGTTTCACTGTCAGAGGTTCCTTAGTCTGCCCAGGACTTCTAACTGAGAACCACATTCAGGGGGTCTGAGTTGGTGCAATGCTGGTTTCCCAGCTATCAGTCTGGGGTCCATGAGCTCCCCCTTGTTCAGGTCAGCTGTCTCTGTGGGTTTCTATGGCCTGGTTTTGACCCCTCTTGTTATCACTCCTCCCTCTCTGCTCAGTGTTTAGCTGTGGATGTCTGTTTCTGTTTCCATCAGCTACTAGATGAGGGCTCTATGATGGTATCTGAGTTATCATTATCATATCAAAGAAGGGCATATAAGGTAGCCTTTCCACTGCTGCTCATATTGTTAGTTGGGGTCACCCTTGTAGGTCTCTGGACATTTTTCTAGAGTCAGTTTTCTCTTCAAACCTAAAATGGCTCCTTCTATTATGGTATCTTTTTTTTTTCATTCTCCTTTATTTGTCACCTGACTCAATCTTCCTGGTCCCACATGTTCTTCTCTCCTCCTCTCCTCTTTCTAACTCCCTCTCAACTCACTGCCTGCCCCCTACCCCCCAAATGCTCAGGAGATCTTGTTCCTTTCCCCTTCTGTGAGGGACCTTGTATGAATCTCTTAGGTTCCTCCATGTATCCTAGTTTCCCTGGTGGTGTGTACTATAGACTGGTGATCCTTTGCTCTGTGTCTGAAATCCATATATGACTGGGTACATACCATGTTCCAATTTTTGTGACTGAGTTACCTCACTCAGAATGGTTTCTTCAAGTTCCATCCATTTGCCTGGGAATTTCAAGATTCCATTGTTTTTTTTTTTTTTTTTTTTCACTGAATAGTATTCCATTGTGTAAATGTGCCACATCTTCTTTATCTATTCTTCAGTTGAGGGGTGTCTAGTTTGCTTCCAGGTTCTTGCTATTACAAATATGCTGCCATGAGCGTAGTTGAAAAGATGTCTTTGTTGCATGTATGTGGATCATTTGGGTATATGCCTAAGAGTGGAATTGTCAGGTCCTGTGGTAGACTGATTCCCATTTTCCTGAGGAACTGCCATACTGTTCTCCAAAATGTCTATACAAGTTTGCACACCCACCAGCAGTAGAGGAGTGTTTCCCTTTCTCTACATCCTCTCCAGCATAAGCTGTCATTGGTGTTTCTAATTTTAGCCATTCTGACAGGAGTAAGATGGAATCTCAGAGTTGTTTTGATTTGCATTTCCCTGATAGCTAAGGATGTTGAGCACTTTCTTAAGTCTCTATTGAGAATTATCTCTTCAGTTGTGTGCCCCATTTCTAAATAAGGTTATTTGGTGTTTTGGTGACTATTTCTTGAGTTTTTTTGTATATTTTGGAGGTCATTCCTCTGTCAGATGTGAGGTTGTTGAAGATCTTTTCCCATTTTGTGGGCTGCTATTTGGTCTTGTCAACTGTGTCCTTTGCCTTACAGAAAGAAGAGAAAGAACATAGTTTGAGGATATCCAGATTAATTGTTCAGATTAGTAATTGAAGATGCTTTCCTTCTTCCATTGTATACTTTTAGCTGTTTTGTCTAACAGGTGTTAGTAGGTATGTGGGTTAATATCAGGATTTTCTATTTGATTCCATTGGTCTACCTGTCTATTTTTGTGCCAATACCAAGCTGTTTTCAGGACTATAGCTCTATAGTAGAGCTTGAAGTCGGGAATGGTGATGCCTTTTGAAGTTCCTTTATTGTACAGGGTTGTTTTGGTTATCCTGGGTCTTTTGTTTTTCCATATAAAGTTGAGTATTATCGTTTCAAGGTGTGTGAAGAATTGTACTGGGATTTTGATGGGGATTGCATTGAATCTTTAGATTGCTTTTGGCAAGATTACCATTTTTACTATGTTTATCCTACCTATCTATCCAAGAGCATGGGAGATCTTTCCATTTTCTGGTATCTTCTTTAATTTCTTTCTTTAAAGACACAAAGTTCTTGCTTTATAGGTCTTTCACTTGTTTGGTTATCGTTACCCCAATATACTTTGTGTTGTTTGAGGCTATTGTAAAGGGTGATGTTTCTCTGATTCCTTTATAGTCTGTATATAGTAGAGCTACTGTTTTTTTGTTTGTTTGTTTGTTTTGTTTTGTTTTTAGTTAATCTTGTATCCTGCTAATTTGTTGAATGTGTTTATCATTCACAAATGGTAGAGTTTTTTGGTCACTTATGTAAACATGTCATTTGCAAATAGTGACAGTTTGACTACTTCCTTTTCAATTTGTATCCCCTTGATCTCCTTTTGTTGTCTTATTACTTAAGCTAGAACTTGGAGTTCAATATTGAAGAGATATGGAGAGAGTGGGCAGCCTTGTGTACCTGATTTTAGAGGAATAGCCTTAAGCTTTTCTTCATTCAGTTTGATATTGGCTGTTGATTTACTGTATATTGCTTTTATTATGTTTAGGTATGTTGCTGCTATCCCTAATCTCTCCAAGACCGTTATCATGAAATGGTGTTGGATTTTGCCAAAGGCTTTTTCAGCATCTAGTGAGATGATCATGTGGTTTTTCTTTTTTAGTTTGTTTATATGGTGGATCACATTGATAGACTTGTATGTTGAACCATTCCTGCATCCCTGGGATGAAGCCTACTTGGTCATGGTGGATAATTTTCTGATGTGTTCTTGGATTTGATTTGCCAGTATTTTATTGAGTACTTTTGCATCAATGTTCATGAGGGATATTTGTCTGTAGTTCTCTTTCTTAGTTGTGTCTTTGTATGGCTTGGGTACCAAGGTAATTGTGGCCTGGTAAAAAGAGTTTGGTAGTGAACCTTCTGCTTCTATTGTGTGGAACAATTTGAGGAGTATTGGTAATAGCTCTCCTTTTAATTTCTGGTAGAATTCTGCACTGAAGCCATCTGGGCTTTTTTTGGTTGGGAAGCTTTTGATGATTGCTTCTATTTCATTAGGGGTTATAGGTCTATTTAAGTTGCTTATCTTTTCTTGATTTAATTTTGGTGATAGCTACACAGAAATTTGTTCATTTCCTTTGAATTTTCTAATTTTGTGGAGGACAAATTTTCAAAATATGACCTGAAAATTGTCTGGATTTTTTTCAGTGTCTGTTGTTATATTTCCCTCTTCATTTCTGATTTTGTTGATTTGCATGTTCTCTCTCTGTTTTTTGGTTAGTTTGGATAAAGGTTTGTCTGTCTTGTTGATTTTCTCGAAAACCCAACTCTTTGTTACATTGATTCTTTGTATTGTTTTCCTAGTTTCTACTTTATTGATTTCAGCCCCCAAATTGATTATTTCCTGGCATCTACTCCTCCATGGTGAGTTTGCTTCTGTTTGTTCAAGGGCTTTCAGTTGTGCGGTTAATTCTCTAATGTGACTATCCTTCATTTTCTTCATATGGGCACTTAGTGCAATGGACTTTCCTCATAGCACTGCTTTCAAAGTGTCCCTTAAGTTTGGGTATGCTGTGTCTTCATTCTCGTTGAATTCTAGGATATCTTTAATTTCTTCCTTGACCCAGGAAAGGTGCAATTGTGCCTTGTTCCATTTCCATGAATTTGTAGGATTTCTGCAATTTGTGGTGTTGCTGAATTACAACTTTAATGCATGGTGGTCTGATAAGATTCAGGGACTATTCCAATTTATTTTTTTTGTATCTTTTGAGTTTGTTATGTTGCCTAGTATGTGGTTGATTTTAGAGAAGGTTCCATGTGGAGCTCAGAAGAAGGTATATTGTTTTGTATTTGGATGGAATGTTCTATAGATGTCTGTTAAACCCAATTGGGACACAACTTCTGTTTGTTCTTTTGTTTCTTTGTTAAGTTTCTGACTGGTGGTCCTGTCTAGTGGTGAGAGTGGGGTGTTGAAGTATCCCATTATGAGTGTGTGAGGTTTTATGTGAGCTTTGAGTTTTTGTTTTGTGTCTTTTACTAATGTGGGTACCTTTGTATTGGGGACATATATGTTCAGAATTGAGACTTTGTATTGATGGATTCCTCTTGTGATGAATATGAAATGACTTTCTTTGTCTCTTTTGATTGGTTTTGGCTTGAAGTCTAACTTGTTAGATATTAGGATAGTTACCCCTGCTTGCTTCTTGGATCCATTTGATTGGAAGATCTTTTCCCAATCCTTTACCCTGATGTAATGTCTGTCTTTGAAGCTTAAATGTGTTTCTTGTATGCAGCAGAAGGACGGATTCTGCCTTTGTATCCATTCTGTTAGCCTGTTTTTTTATAGGCGAGTTAAGACCATTAATGTTGAGGGAAAGTAAGGACCATTGATTGTTAATTCTTGTTTGTTTTAGATTTGTTGGTGGTGGTGGTATTGTGAGTATATTTGCCTCACTTTTTCTTTTGAGTTCTGTTGAAGTGGGATTATCTATTGCCTATGTCTCTGTGAGTGCAGTTAACTTCCTTGGGTTGGAGTTTTCCTTCCAGATTTTTCTGTAGGGCTGAATTTGTAGATGTATTGTGAAAATCTGGCTTTGTCATTGAATATCTTGTTTCCTCTGTCTATAGTGATTGACAGTTTTTCTGGGTGTAATAGCTTGGGCTAGCATCCATGGACTCTTAGTATTTGTAGACCGTCTATTTTGTACTTTCTGGCCTTGAGAGTTTCCATGGAGAAATCAGGCATAATTTTGATAGGTCTGCCTTTATATGTTACCTGTAACCTGGCCTTTTCCCTTCACTGCCTTTAATATTCTTTCTTTATTCTGTATGTTAGGTGTTTTGATTATTATGTGTTGAGGGGTCTTTTTGTTTTGTTTTGGTTTTTTTTGTTGTTGTTGTTTTTTGTTTTGTTTTGTTATTTTTTGTTTTTGTTTTTTGTCTTTTTTTTTTTAATTTTTGGTCCAGTCTATTTGGTGTTCGGTATGCTTCTTGTACTTTCATAGGCGTGTCCTTCTTCAGATTGGGAAAGTTTTCTTCAATG
The DNA here is from genome assembly GCA_030556225.1 of Cricetiscus sungorus. Taxonomy (NCBI): domain Eukaryota; kingdom Metazoa; phylum Chordata; class Mammalia; order Rodentia; family Cricetidae; genus Cricetiscus; species Cricetiscus sungorus. The sequence continues at coordinate 175,298 of JANBXA010000707.1, forward strand.
ATTTTGTTGAATATGTTTTCTGCATCTTTGAGCTGGGCTTCTTAAGCCTTCTTCTATGTCAATTATTCTTAGGTTTGTCCTTTACACTGTGTTCCACATTTCCTGGATGTTTTGTATTAAGAATTTGTTGGATTTAAGATTTTCTTTAGTCGATGAATCTATTTTCTCTAGTTTATCTTCAGCACCTGAGATTCTCTCTTTGATCTCTTGTATTCTACTGGTTATGCTTGCATCTGTAGTAGACAACCCAGGTTGTCTATTTCCAGCATTCTGCCAGTTTGTGTTTTCTTTATTGTCTCTATTTCAGTTTTCAGGTCTTTAAGTTTTTGAATTGTTTCCTTCATCTGTTTGATTTTTTTTCTTGGCTTTCCTTACTTTCTTTAAGAGATTTGTTCATTTCTTCAATTTTTTGCTTGGTCTTTTCCTCTATTTCTACCAACTTTTAGTTTGTTTTTTTTTTTTTTCCATTTCTTTAAGGGATTTTCTCATATCATCTTTGAGGGCCTTTATCATTTTTATGAAGTTCCTTTTTAAGTTGTTCTCTTCTGCTTCATCTGCTAGGTGTGTTCAGGTCTAGTTGGTATAGAGTCCCTAGATTCTGGTGGTGTCATGCTTGTCTTTCTATTGTTGCTTGTTTTCTTGTATTGCCATCTTCCCATCACTTCTTCCAGGGGGTGCAGGTGCAGTCTCTCTCTCTCTCTCTCTCTCTCTCTCTCTCTCTCTCTCTCTCTCTCTTTCTCCCTCTCTCTCTCTCCCTCTCCTACTCTCATGGTTTGCATAGGTGGGTCAGGGGTTTGCTGTCTGTAACTCTGGGTGATCCAACCTCTCTTGGAGGTCTCTCTTCTGGCAGAGGGAAGGTGTTGGGGCCCAAAGATCAGATGAGTGTGGCCTCAGGGTGGTCCAGCATGGATAGGCAGGTCCAGTGTGCTCAGAGCAGACCTAGGAAGTTCCATGAAGGTGGAGGGGTTGTTGGACTCTGGCCCAATGCTCACCAGGAGCAGTGGAGCAGAGGAACAGTGGGCCCAGCAGGACAAAGGTTGGGGAGAGGGCAGGCTCTGGGTGGTATATGGAGCAGAGTACTAGGACTGTATTATCCAGGGCCAGACAACAGGGGAATAGCAAAATGCAGAGCTAACCCAAGGAATTCCCAGGGAAGGATGTGGGGTTGAGGGGAATTTGGCTTGAACTGGTCCCAGACTCACCTCTGACAGTGGTTGTCGATGGGGTCCCTATGTGTGACTATTGTAAAGGGTGTTGATTCTGTGCTTTCTTTCTCAGCCCATTTATCATCTGTATATTAGAGGGCTACTGATTTGTTTTGTTTTGTTTTTAGTTACTCTTGTATCTATCCACTTCACTAATGGTGTTAATCAATTGTAGGAGTTCCCTGGTAGAGTTTTTGGGATAGCTTATGTATACTCTCATATCATCTGTGAATAATGATACTTGACTTCTTCCTTTCCAATTTGTATCCCCTTGATCTCCTTTAGTTGTCTTATTGCTCTAGCTAGAACTTCAAGTACTGTATTGAATAGGTATGGAGAGAGTGGTTAGCTTGTCTTGTTCCTGATTTTAGTGGAATTGCTTTGAATTTCTCTCCATTTAATTTGATGTTGGCAATTGGCTTGCTATATATTGGTTTTATTATGTTTAGGTATGTTCTTTGTACTTTGTACCCCTGTATCACGAAGGGGTGTTGGATTTTGTCAAAGATTTTTTTTCAGCATCTAATGAGATGATCATCTGCTTTTTCTTTCAATTTGTATATATGGTAGATTACATTGATATATTTTCAAATGTTGAACTATCCCTACATCTCTGGGATGAAGCCTACTTGGTCATAATGGTTGATTATTTTTAATGTGTTCTTGGATTTGGTTGGCCAGTGTTTTATTGAGTATTTTTGCATCTAAGTTCATGTGTGAAATTAGTCTGTAACTCTCTTTATTGGATCTTTGTGCGGTTTGGGTATCAGGGTGTCTGTGGTCTCATAGGGGAAAAAATGACAATGTTTGTTTTGTTTGTATTTTGTTGAATAATTTGAAGAGTATTGGTATTATCTCTTCTTTGAAAGTCTGGTATGGTTCTGCACTAACAGCATCTGGCCATGGACTTTTTATGGTTGGGAAACTTTTAATGACTGCTGCTATATCCTTAGGGGTTTTCTGTCTATTTAAATTGATTATCTGGTCTATTTAAAATTTTTATCTGATCTTGATTTAACTTAGGTAAGTGGTATCTACCAAGAAATTTGTCCTTAGATTTTCCAATTTTGATGATTCTCTGTACTTCTTCTTAGTCTGTTATATCCCCACTTTCATTTCTGATTTTGTTAATTTGGATATTCTCTTTCTGCCTTTTAGTTAGTTTAGATAAGGGTTTGTCTACCTTGTTAATTTTCTCAACAAATCAACTCTTTGTTTCACTGATTCTTTGTGTTGTTTTTTTTTTGTTTTTATTTTATTGATTTCAGCCCCCAGTTTGATAATTTCCTGACATCTACTCCTCTTAGGTCTGTCTATTACTTTTTGTTCTAGAGATTTCAGATGTGCTGTTAAGTTGGTAGTATGAGATTTCTCCAAATTTTTCATGGAGGCAGTTAGTGATATGAACTTTTCTTTGAGCACTACTTTCTTTGTGTTTCATAAGTTTGAGTATGTTGTACATTCATGTTCATTGAATTCTAGGAAATCTTTAACTTCTTTCTTATTTCTTCCTTGATCCAGTGATAACTCAGTAAAAGGTTGCTCAGCTTTAATCCATGGTAGTCTGATAAGATACAAGGGGATTATTTCAATTTTTTTGTATATGTTGAGACTTGCTTTATGGCCAAGTATATGGTCAATTTTGCGGAAAGTTTCATGAGGTGCTGAGAAGATATACTCTTTTGTGTTTGGGTGAAATTTTCTGTAGATATATGTTAGATCTATTGAGTAATAACATCTGTTAGTTGTGTTGTTTTTCTGTTGAGTTTCTGTCTGGCAGACCTGGTGAGAATGGGCATTAAAGTGTCCCACTATTATTGTGTGGGATTCTATGTGTGATAAACTTTAGTAATGTTTCTTTTACAAATGTGGGTGCCCTTATGTTTGGGATATAGATGTCCAGAATTGAGACATCATCTTGATGTATTTTTCCTCTGATGAATATGAAATGTCCTTCAATATCTCTTTTGGTTAATTCTGGTTGGAAGTCTATTTTGTTAGATATTAGTATAGTTATACCAGCTTTTTTCTTAGGTCTATTTGATTGGAAAATCTGTTTCCAAAACTTTATCCTGTCTATCTTTGATATTGAAGTATGTTTCTTGTGTGCAGCAGAATGTTGGATCCTATTTTTGCATCCAGTCCATTAGCCTGTATCTTTAATGTTATTGGCTAATTGAGTCCATTGACATTGAGGGATATTAATTACCAATGATTGTTAATTCCTATTATTTTGTTATTGTTGTTGGTAGTGTGTGTGTGTGTGTGTGTGTGTGTGTGTGTTTCACTTCTTTGGTTTTTGCTGGTGTGAGATTATCTGTTGTCTGTGTTTTTGTAGGAGTAGTTAACTTCCAGGGGTTGGAGTTTTCTTTCTAGTTCCTTCTTCTGTAGGGCTGGTTTTGTGGAAGATATTATTTAAGTTTGACTTTGTCATGAAATACCATGTTTTCTTCATCTATGGTGACTGACAGTTTTGCTGGCTATAGTATTCTGGGCTAATATCCATGGTCTCTTAGAGTCTGCAAGACATCAGCTCAGGCCCTTTGCAGTGGATTTTTTTTGGGGGGGGGGTGGGTCAGGACCATTAGCTTTCCAATTATGACCTAGAGACTTATTATTAATTATGAAGGCTTGGCCAATAGCGTAGGCTGGTCTCTAACTAGCTCTTATAACTTAAATTAGCCCATTTCTATTAATCTATGTGCTGCTATGTGGTTCATGGCTGTTACCTCTCCTCCTGCATGTCTTGCTTGTTTCCCATCTCTCAGCATCTCTGCCTTCTAATTCTTAGTGTCCTCTTTGTCCCCAAAATCCTGCCTAGTTATTGGCTGTGCCACATCTTCACAGTATACATTAGCCCTTCTGGACTTTAGGGTCTCTGTTGAAAAATTCAGTGTGATTATAATAGGTCTGACTTTATATGTTACTTGACCTTTTCCCATTTCTGCTTTTAATAATATTTCTTTGTTCTATATGTTTAGTGTTTTGATTATTACAGGCATGTCTTTATTTAGGTTGGAACAATGTTCTTCTATGATTTTGTTAAATATATTCTCTGTGTTTTTTATCTGGGTTTCTTCTCCCTTCTTCTATTCCTGCTATTCTTATGTCTCGTCTTTTCATAGTTTCCCAGATTTCTTGGATGTTTTGTGTAGGAACTTTTTAGATTTAGTTTTTTCTTTTGACTGATGAATTTATTTCCTCTGTGGTATCTTCAACACCTGAGATTCTCTCTTCCATGTTTTGTATTCTGTTGGTCATGCTTGCATCTGTAGTTTCTGTTTGCTTACCCAAATTTTTCATTTCCAGGACTCTATTTGTGTTTTCTTTATTGTTTCTGTTTCTATTTTCAGGTCTTGAACAGTTTTGTTTATCTGTTTTTCTTGGTTTTCTTTTAGGGATTTACTTATTTCTTCCAAGTTTTTGTTTGCCTTTTCCTCAATTTCTTTAAGAGATTTGTTAATTTCCTCTTTAAGGACTTCTACCATCTTCATAAAGTAATTTTTAAGGTAATTTCCTTGTGCTTCCACTGTGTTAGATTGTCTAGGTCTTACTCTTGTAGAATAGCTGGGTTCTGGTGATGCCATATTGCCTTTTCTGTTATTGATTGTGTTCTTACACTGGGGTTTAGGCATCTGGATTTGGAATGATTTTAGGTCTAGGTATTGATTCCTGCATTTGTCTTTGTTGGATGGGTGTTTTGTTCCTTGGTTTCTCTTTCCTCTCAGGTTTTCTGGCCTAAATAGCCATGGGTTCTGGTGACTAGTGTGTCTACAGGTTCAGCAGGGTATCCCTTCTGGTATTTGTTTGTTTGTTTTTTGTTTTTATGTGGCTATGGGTCCCTAGATCTGGCCTGGTCTCTGGTCTCTGATAAGATGGAAGTCATCTTCCAAAGCTGTATGTCAGGATATGGATCCCAGGGGAGGGGATGCAGACTGGGGTTCCTAGATCTGGTCTGGCTGCTGGGTCTCCAGTACAGCTCCTGACACTGGAGTCCGTAGATCCAGCCTGTGCTCCAGGAACGCTGATTTTTTTTCTGAAGTTGTAGGCCTGGGGTCCCTAGATCTGGCCTGGCCCATTTGATAAAGTGGAAATTTTCTTCAGAAGTGTAGACGGTGATATGGAGCCAGGTTTGGGGGTTTGGTGTGTGTGTGTGAGTGTGTGTGTAGTCTGGGGTTGTTGGGAAGGCTTTAGTGGGGTTTTGTGGGCAGTGGGCATTGTCTTACCTGGGGTTTCTAGGATCAACCTGGCCTCCTGTAAGGCTGTCAGGGCTTTGGACCCTAGTATGGGGCAGTTTGGGGTTATTAGGTGGGTTTTAAGGAGTGTTAGCTGGTGGTAAGCTGTGTCTTGCCTGGGGCTTCTAGATCCCGCTTGGCCTCTGGTAAAGCCAAAGACTTCTGTCAAAGTAGTAGGCTGGGATATGGGGTCTAGGGGGTCTGGGGTTGCTGGATAAGCCTAAAGGGGTTTATGGGTGATGGGCAGTATCTTTCCTGGGGTCTCTAGGACCTCTCTGGCTTTCAGTATAGCTGTGAGTCCTAGTGTAGAGCCCAGGGGAGAGGTGCCTTAATTGATTTTTAAATCTAAGAATCACTTATAAATCTTTATAAACTATTTTAAGGTCATATTTTTGATGAGGGATGTGTTTCTATACATGTTTCTCTTATTAGTTGATGAATAAAACACTGCTTGGCCAGTAGCCAGGCAGCAGGTATAGGTAGGGTTACTAGACAAGGAGAATTACAGGAAAGGAAGAGAGAGAGAGGTGGCCAGAGAGCTACTGGGAAGATAGGATGCACCGGGTATTCTCTGGTAAGATAAGGCCATGTAGAAATACACATATTGATAGTTATGGGTTAATAATTAAGAGAGAGCTAGCCAATAAGAAGCCTGAGTCATCGGCCAAACAGTTTATGATTAATATTAAGCCTCTGTGTGTTTATTCATGGCTAATCAGCTGTGGGACCAGAATCTCTGTCTACATATTTTTGTTTTTTTTTTTAAATCATGTATTTGTAGGATATGAGCACATATGTGTGGGTATGTGCACATGAGTGTGGGAGTGATGTGTGTGTGTGGAGGCATATAAGGGGGTATGTGTGTATGGGGGCATGTGCATGTGTGGGCATGTACACAGGTGTGTGTGGGTTATGTGCACATAAGTGTAGGGGGCATGTGCCTGTGTGTGGATGTATGTGCACATGTGTATGTGTGGATATGTGCACATGTGTGGGGGTATATGCATATGTGTGTGGGGGTATATGCATGTATGGGGAGTATGTACTTGTGTGTGGGGAATATGTGAACATGTATATGGGCATATGCGCACATGAGTGTGTGAGGGGTGTCTTAGGGGTTCTTAATGCTATGAGGAGACATCACAACTGTTATTAAAAAAAACATTTAATTGAGGGGGCTCACTTATAGTTTCAGAGGTTCAGTCCTTCATGGCAGGAAGCATGGTGGTATACCCACTGACCTAAGATTCATAAAAAGAATACAGGCATGGTGCTAGAGAAATAGCTGAGTGTCCTATATCTTGCAGGCAACAGGAAATTGACTGAGTGACACACAAAATCCATCTCTATAGTGACACACTTCCTCCAACAAGGCCACATTTCTAATAGTGCCACTCCCCATGAGATTATGCAATTATGGGATTACCAGGGCCAATTACATTCAAACCACCACGGGGCATGTGCGCATGTGTGTGAAGGGGAATATGAACATGAGTGGGGGGTGTATGTGCACATGAGTGGGGGGCCAGTGAAGGCATTACAGAGTATGTGCATGTGTGTGTGGTGTATGTGAACATGTGTGTGGGGCATATGCATGTGAATGGGGGTAAGTGTACATGTGTGTGGGTATGTGCACATGTGGGGGTATGTATACTTGTGTATGTAGGATATGTGCACTTGTGTGTGTGGTATGTGCACATAAATATGGGGGTATGTGCACATGTGTGGGGAGCTTATACATACTTGTGAGGGTATGTGCACATGTGTATGGGAGATATGTACACATGTATGTGTGTGTGCTGCACATTCGTGGGGGGGAGATGTGGGGGGGGTGGTATGTGCACATGTATGTGTGGCGGGGACTATATGCACGTGAGTGCAGGTATCCTGGGAAGCCAGAGGCATGGATCCCTGGAGCTAGAGTCATAGGAAGTTGTGAGCTATCTAGCATGGATGCTGGAACTGAATTTGAGCCCTTTTGTGTGCACATGCTCATAACTGCTGAGACATCTCTCTAGCCCTGCTAATTATTTTTGTTTGAAGAAATTTAGTCTAAGCAAGATTAAGTTGATGAATCTGTTGCTCCAAGTACAATCTGATAACTAATAGTTCACTTTTATGTCCTTTTACTGCTCTCATATGCTTGGCTTTGCATGAGGTTAAAGGGTTGCAGCTTTGGGCAGAGCTGGGGGTTCTTTTCATAGAGACAGCTGTTTGGAAATGCAAGTTCCCCAACAGAAAGTCCGAGCTCGACTTGCATTTGTTACATTCCGGTAAGACTGTCCAAGGCCAGCAGCTTGTCCTGATGAAAGGCAGTTTGCATCAGGAGACTTGATTAGTGCTAAGCCAGTCCCCTGTGTTTCATGTATGTAGATGATGGTAGGAAACCCGTCTGCCCCTAACGATGGCTGCAGGTAAACACTGTAGACATGGTTCCCTCTTTATTATCTTTTCAATACCCACTGACCTAAGATTCATAAAAAAAAAATTCTGACATCTTAATTTTAATGTGGGCATTTGACTCAGTGCTTGAGATAAATATAACCCTGAATAGTACGGAGAAGGTTTAATGGGAAATGGTTGGCATTCTTTCTTGATAAAGGCATGGGGAGAGGAGAGGGAGGGAGAGAGGGAGGGAGGCAAGGAGGGAGACAAGCAGAGAGAGAGAGAGAGGGAGGGAGGGAGGGAGGGAGGGAGGGAGGGAGGGAGGGAGGGAGGGAGGGAGGAGGCAGACAGCAGTCAGTACAGAGCAGAGCTGGGAGAGCCCCCAGCAGCCTTGCCCACTAACTTGATATTCACCAGTCCTGGCCAGCATGGTTGTCCTGACTCCAATGACTTTGGGAATTTATCTCCAACTCTTCTTCCGCTCCATCGTATCTCAGCCGACTGTCATTAACAATGTTCTTCCAGTCTCAGCAGGTAACTGATAACCATAGCTTCCCTTGCTTCCGTCTAGCTGGGACAGAAAGGGGGGGGTGGGGGTGGTCAAGATTGTGTAGCTGTCCTGATAGTTTTGACATTCTGCTCTTAGCAGAGGAAGACTTGGGAGAGATGGTCACCCAGGATGTTTCCTGTCACTGGAGCTTGTCTCTGAAGGCCCTTCTGTCCTTGTTCCAACCGTTGCTACTCAGCTGCTCAAAGCCAGACTCTAAACAGTTACTTCTGTGTCCCCATCTCTCCTGCCTGTTTGTCCCATGATTTGTTAGGGTCAGGAAATTGGGAACTGGGGAGAGAGAAGTACAGTTTCTAAAGAAATGAGTCCCAGGTGTTTCTGTTAGTCTATTTCTGACCTCCTCCCAGTGGAGCTTGCCTCAGATGCCGGGCAGCAAACATCTCTCTGTCAACCTTGGTGAAGGGCTGGGGATTTTGCCTGGCCCCTTCAGCAGGGAGTTCCTAACTCCCTTGCTGGCTCAGGACTAGCCTTCTGTCTCCTCAGCCCTGACTGCTCTCCTGTTGGACTTTCTTCTCTTCAGCTCTGACAACTCATATAGCGGTACTAGGAGTGGTGAGGGCTTCCAGAGGGTCAATGGGCCTGGAGCCAGATGTGTCTTGCTGATGTACAGGGCTGGAGAAAGGGCTTGCTTGGTCGTCCAGCGTGCCAACCTTTGCTGCAGGCACCAGGCTGTTGTCTTTGCCCTCCCTGACTTGGTATCGGGTTACTGACATAGCCTTTTCAAACCTTTCTGAGGAATTCTGATATCCCAAGGCTTGCTGCCTGTCTCCTCACAGACCCCTCATTCACCTCAGCCACTGCTCCAGGGCATCTCTAGTCATGCCTTGTTTTCTAAGCACCGCAGTTGCTTCTGTGTCTTTGCCTGTGAAACACAGGGAGGGCATTCCTCTGGACCCACCCCCAGCCTCTCTCCATTCATAAAAACAGCTCATGGGCAAGTTGTGCTGCCAAACTCTGCAGGCCCTAAGAGAGTGACAGGGAGATTGCTGTGAGGCTAATTATAAAAGTGTGAGAAACAGAAGAAGTGGGAAGATATAAGAGAGGGCCTAAGAGAATACTGGGGGAGAAGGGAGGCAAAAAAAAAAAAAAAAAAAAAAAAAAAAAAGCAGATGGTTGTGTCACCAAGAGTGTGTGTCAGCAGGTGTCTCTCAAGTTCGTCTGGTCTATGAAGCATTCTTTTCTTATCCACTGGAAAGCTTGATAGCCAAGTGTGGTGGCACTGCCTATGACTGCACTTGAGAAGCAGAGGCAGGAGGATAGTGTGATCAAGACTGGGTTACATGTGAGGACTCAGCGGCTAATTTGGTCTGACCTGGTGTTTGTTTTTTTGTTATATTTGGGCTATAGATTTCTTGGAGAATCTTTGGAGGACTTAGGAGCTAGGGACACTTCCTTCTCTGGTTTTAGCTCTACCTCTGATGTGCTGTCTGACTTCTGGGAGCAGCTGGGAACACATAATAAGCACCATGGGGGCATAAGTATTTCCAGGGTCAGAACACTGCTGCATCTATAGCTGCTCAGTAGCTACTTGTTGAGTGAAAGAACAAAAAACTCCCCTTCTGTAGGTTGGGAAAATAACCCACACTTTTTAATTATTTAAGTTATATAAAAACCAAGGTCACTAAGGCCCTCATAAAGTAGAGAGAAAAGTAATTTCTGAAAACTGTTTACTTAGGAGAGAATGAACACACACAGTGTAGACATCTCCTAGAGAAGGGTTTTAAAGGTTGTACTTGTTGGGACACAACAGTGACAAGATGCAGCTCGGATGGTGCAAACTTAAAAAACGTGAGCGAAGGACTCACTTTCAGGGCAGTCGGGTCAAGGGCACCTGCAATGTGTGGGAACACAGGGCTTTGAGACTGCAAGAAGGACTTTACCATCCTGTGCTTGAGAAGGCAGAGGAAGGAAGTGGGAAAATGGGTCCCAGGAGTCTTGAAGCCTCGAAGGAGGGGCTGCCAAGCATAAGCGATGTCACACAGGGACCCAGAGCAGGGAGGAGGGAAGTCCTCCACCTTTCTCTCCTCCCATTCCTATTGGCAGAGCCTCTCATTGTCCAAACCCCATCCCAAGCAAAGCTCTAAGAAAGGAGCTCCTTCATGCATACGATGGGATCAATGTGTGGGGCACAGGGAAACATGGGCGAGGTTCCCCACCATGAACAGGCTCATCTGCCCTGTCCTTTCCTTTTTCTTCATCCCTCTTTCCTTTTCCCATCCTCTTTACTTCTTTTTCCTTCTCACGGTACTAGGGATTGAACCCAGGGCCTTGAACAAGCCGTGCAAGCACTCCACAGCCGAGAGACACCCCTAGTCCCACATGCCCTCTGGATACATTGCTAACCCTGGGTCTTGTGATTGGGGATGTGGGCTTCAGACATTTGGCCAAATGATGAGGTCAACCAGGGACATTGTTACCAGTTTAGCACAAGTATCTGCTGTCCCCTGTGGGAGTCACTTCACTTTGTTCCCCTCCTTCAGTTGCCATGGCTTCCCAAAGCACAGTTTTGAAATCAATTCGAGGCTTGTAATGAAACTGTCCCCCGAGTCAGCAGACAGGAGAACTTCCAAATACTCACCTAGAATCTGACTTGATCTGAAGTTCTCTGTCTTAACTTTGTACACTTTTATTATTCCGGAGACAGTAAGCTGGGTGGATGCTGAAGCGAGAGCTTCCAGGAAAACTGTTTCTCTCGACTACTGTGTCTTAGGAGACTCTGCTGTGTGCAGACAGTGTGCAAAGTGCTTCAGCGTTTCTCAGAGGCCAGTAGGATGCAGCCCGTGTTCTAGGGTCTGTGTGCAAGCACTGACTGAGTTTTCAGGTCTGTGGTGGAGGAAGGTTCCCGTGCAGGAAGTGCTCACCCTCATGTTGGGCGGAGGGCAGCCTTCCTTCTCTACAGGAAGGACCCTGCTCCTGGACCATGCAACAGCCTCAGCTCTCTGAATCAGGTGTGAATTCCCTGACAGCCTCCACTGGGCCACAGAGAAGAACCAAGAAGGGAGCAGAAAGTACCAAAGAGACCAAGTTTGTGACTAATTCAGCCCCTGAGCTCAGGTGTTGGACACACTGCTATCTCAGGTTCTTCTGAGTCTGTTATCTTTAAGCATCGTTCTTCCAGGCTCACACACTGTAGATGCTGCAGTGAATCAGGCAGGTCTTTATCCTGTTTTTATTTACTAATGTGTAATGGTAAGGGGTGCACATGGTCAGAGGTCAAGAGGACTACTTACAGGAGTGGTTGGCTCCCTCTCCAAAGGTCCAGGGATGGAACTTAGTTCTCCAGGCTCAGTGGCAGGCGCCTTTCCCTGCAAACCATCTAGTGAGTGGTTGTCTCCCTCTCCAAAGGTCCAGGGATGGAACTTAGTTCTCCAGGCTCAGTGGCAGGCGCCTTTCCCTGCAAACCATCTAGTGAGTGGTTGTCTCCCTCTCCAAAGGTCCAGGGATGGAACTTAGTTCTCCAGGCTCAGTGGCAGGCGCCTTTCCCTGCAAACCATCTAGTGAGTGGTTGTCTCCCTCTCCAAAGGTCCAGGGATGGAACTTAGTTCTCCAGGCTCAGTGGCAGGTGCCTTTCCCTGCAAACCATCTAGCTAGCCTGAAAGGGAGACGGCAAGTCCGATGACAACAAGGAGTGTGATGATACACACCTGTGATTATAGTACTCTGGTGACCTAAAGTGGGAGAAGGCCAAGTCAAAGGCTGCTTGGGCTAAGTATAAGGACGGGGGAGAAAAGTGGTAAAGAGTTAGGGAGCGATTTTGAAACCACAAAGAGTGGTGGAGGAGAATGAGACACATGGCCCCTGGGGATGACATTGGCTGCTGCAGCAGAGGAACTCTTTCATCATGGTGACCTTGCTCACGGTGATCGTGGGTGGTCCAGTTAACACCAAGGGACTGAGTTGCCTCTATCGTGCTTCCTTCCAAAAGCAGATAAGTAACAGACACATTCAGAACAATTGCTGTTATAAATAAATGCCAGGAGCCTGGAGTGCACTGCCTTAGCCATTTGCTGGGTAATAAGCTACCATCCGAAACTTAAAACTGCAATTGTTTGTTAGTGAAGTTCATGTTTTGTGGGTCACCCAAGGGTCATCTCATCCAGCATGGTTTGGGCTGACCCTGGCTGGGTTCTGTTTGTGTCTATAGACTGACTTGGTGCTAGTGTCACTTATAGGTAGAGCTCAATGGTTGTGGCTTACAGAAGGATAAGGCATAGGCCCAAAGGTAATCTTTCCCGTAAGATGTATGTGATATTCACACACAGCTTGGGGGGAATGTGCAGAAATGCTCTTGTTTCTTTGAAGAAGATGCAGAGACACAGAGAGGTTAAACAACATACTCCAGGCCACACAACTGGCTGTCGGAGAACTGGAATCCTACACCTAAGTCCAGGGCTTTTTATCAATGTAGACCAAGTCTGCTTCTGGCCTGCAAGTGGCCCCCTCAGTACAGCAGGGCTGCCCCACCCCCCTGTCCGCACCTCCCCTTCACCTTCCACGGAAACTCTCCTCTATATTCTTCATTGTCCACTCCCTCCTACTTTGTCCTCAGGTTGTCAATGTCCAAAGTTTTAACAAACAATTGAATACTGGTTTTGGCTGTTGTTGCCTTTTGATCGTGTGTTGTCATCTTGGCCTTGAACTTTCTACATAGGTTGGAGTGTCCCTAGTTATCATGATCTTTCTTAAGCTTGTCTCCCAAGTGACAGGATCACAAACACATATCTCCATGTTCAGCTTGACCAATGCTTTATAAACATATTCATGGCTTGCCCAGCCACTGATTTAGCTCTCTGGTATTTCCATTTTAGTGGAGGGCTAAAAATATCAAACCAAAAGGATGTGCTCATGAGATGTGCTTGAATCGGGGTATTTTGGAGGGACCTTCCTGTAACCAAGGCACTCCCACAACTTCTTTAGGCCGTGTGAGACATCCTACCCCCTTCCTGCACCCTCACATGCTCCTCTTCATAGAGAATTTCCAAGGCAGGCGGGAACTCTCCAGGGTGTTTGTGGATCCACATGTCAGAATCCAGATCAGGGAAAAGACACAAATCTAGTGCAATAGAGTGAGGTCACTTGGATTAGATGTGACTCTGTTCAGATGCTGGAATCCTCTGTTGCTATATTTTGTGGCCTATATGATGTTCAGCTACCCACTCTGCTGACTGGAAGCTAGCCAGACCACCATTTGGGGACCATCCAGAGTCTTGGCACTAGATCATGGGTCATTTATTTGTGTCTGATGCCGATCAGTTATTGTTTAATGTCCCATAATGCACTTGCAAGCCGTCTCCTCTCATTTAGTTCCCCATATTTCCTCTGGATAATAAAATCAGAGAAGGTTCTTAATTTACAGGGCTCTCTAGGGGGGTCTCAGGCATCTGCCACCCCTATCAAAAGCCTCTCCACTCCCCAACTCCATGAAAACAGAAGTGATGTGGGAGGTGGAAGGCTCTCCCTTTAGTCACCCCCCCCACCTCTCTGTACTACCTTTCAGGATACCCAGGGCTGCCTCCCTCAGATGCATGCCACACAGAAGCAGCACAGTTTCTTTGGAGACACAGAGCCTTGGGCTTCCATGTGACACATAAGAAGCTTGTGAAGGCCTTCCATACATGCTCCCAAGTCTCATGAATACTGCCCGAGACTGTTACCAGTGGCCCCAACCTGTCTGCTACAGAGCACTCTGTCAGCTATGGAAGTACTTGCTCTTTGAAGCATCCCTCACAGTAGGAGGTACTGGGTTTGAGCTCTAACTGTCATGGCTCTGAACTGGATGGTGATGAAGTTCACTTCACTGGGGTGACCTCAATTTCCTCTTCTGTTAAATGGGCTACTCTGGGAGTATTGATTCATTCAACTAAATTTTAATGAGAGCCAGCTAGTGTGTTGTAATACACACAGGCAGTTACCCTACCCACAGGGAACTTCTGTCAATCATCTCTGAGAACTTGTTCTAGTTGGCCTGCTGGTTACTGCCTTCATGTTTTGGACCATGGTGAGAGCAGAACATTGAGGGTCAAATTGCTTTAATTGCAAATGTTTAAAAAGTGGATGATTTTATACTTTATTTCTGGCATCTCCTAGAAACAGGTCTCTTGGAATACTGACAGAGTTGGTGGTCCTGATCCCTCCTTTTAGGATGGCATGTATGGAGAGTTTTTTTCCCCTGCTCACCCAGTCTCCACACCCTGCTGCCTTATACCTAATTCAGTCTTCTAATTATATCTATCTCTTTAAGCTACTCTGGCCTTGGGACCAGAAGCCCTGCTGGCTTGGCCTCTGCCTTTTCCTCCCTTCTCAGCCTCCAGCTTGCCTTTCTAGGTCTCCAGACTTCTGCACAGCTGAGTCTGGGGGGAGCACCCCACATCAGCAACCATCATAACAGTGCTAGAGAGTATTCCACAGCTGTAATCCTCAAAGCACAGTGCTGGAGGGAGCACTCCACATCAGTCCCTCATAACAGTGCTGGAGGGAGCACACTACAACAGTAACCCCTAACACAGTACAGGTTCTCAGCCCAGCTAGAACCACTTAAGTAACCCGACAGAGGGACAGCATCTAAGCTGAATAGAGCAATGAGGCCCAAATTTGTAGGCTGTGGATCAGGCATGGGCAGCATTTCAAGTTCTTCTGGTGATCAGAAGGTTTAGCTGTAGCTATTCACTGCACTATAGCCAGCATCAGAGACAGTGAGAGCTTGCTAAAATACAGATCCTTGGAACTCACCTCAGGAGGTTTTGATTTCTGGGGTTCTAGAATGGGCCCGCGCATCTGCATCACTGCGGTGATGATGCTCCTGATGCTGCTAGGCTGCAGGCCTGTGGTCCACTCTTTGAAAAGCACCATTCCAGCTCGCAGCAGAGTTGCTTCATTAGCTTCCTGTGGACATAGATCACATTTGACACTGGCACAGGACACCCCTATTTTCTTACAGTTTTAGAGTCCTGAAGTCTGAAATAATTCCACTGGGGGGGGGGTCAAGGGTCATGGAAGACTTAAAAAAGGTCCTCTCCTTTTTTAGATGGAAGCTGCATTTCTCAGGTTCTTTGGTTCCCAGCCTTCTTTCCTGTGTTCATATGCAGCCATGCTACATCTCACTTCACATGACCCGCCTTCTCAGATCTCTTTTGTCAGTCACTTGTGTTTATTTGTGGTGCCGGAGTGTGAACCCAGGAGCTCGCACATTTTAGGCAAGCACTCTAACATGGACACTTGTGATTACATTTAGGGGCCTCCCAGATAACCCAGTATTGTCTCCTCCCTTCAAATATCTTAGTTGAACCCATAATGCCCCTGTTCCCTCTTAAAGTACAAGCGCCAAAGCTCAGGTCTAGATATTGATGGGGCCATTAAGTGTGCCATGTTTATCTCAAGCTTGTTTAAATGCTAGCACATTAAACGCAGCAGATAGGTATGTGGGTGCAATCAGTGTGCTATCTGGTGGATCAGTGAAGAAACTGAAACTCTTAGTCCATGCAAGGTGCTTTCCTGAACTGGTCACCACATGGGGCATTAGATTTCAATGCTACTGGGGTCCCCAGGAAGACAGGGAGCTGGGTTAGTTACAAACCAAGTCTTGGGGACAAAACTTTGTTTACAAATCATCACAGAGACAATTTCAGTGGCATTGGGAGTAGCATTTTGAGCATTGTGCTCCTTGGGGTCAAGCTTTATATTTCTCATAGTTGTGACCTTAGGCAAATTGCCATGCATCACACTAAGTACCTAGCTCACAATACATCCTCGAGTTTGGGGAGGCTCATGAACATTACAGTGCTGTGAATGGTGCATGTCATATAACCTGGGGAAATACAAACATTCTTGATCTTGTTTCCAGAATCTCACTGTGTGTAGATATACATCAAACGGTTATGATTTATCCCACAGTAAACCCAAAAGCCTGAAAACTTTTTGCTTAACACACTTAGTGAATTAAAGCAGAAATTCCCCTTTTCTACCACGTTGTTTGTCGAGCAGGCCCTAAAGAAGGGAGATGCTGGGCCACTGGGGAAGAACTCCTCCTTCCCTGGCAAATGGCTTCCTTGGTGTCTTTAAAAATAAACCTGACACTCTTCCATCTCTGAGCCCCAAGCATCTCTCCATTCAAACCAATACTTATGTCCCCATGGCAACCAATGAAAACATGGGGGAGATGTTTGTTTTTGGAGTTGCGGACAGCTGAGAGGAAGCACGTGGCTGGTGTCATCTCACAGTGAACTGAAAAGAGGAAGGAGAGAAACAAAGCATGAATGAGACATGTGCAGGCCCATCCCTTCCGGCCTCCCTGGACCCTCCTCTGCTCCAGCCCTGTCCCCACCCCCACCCTCCAGCCCTCTCTGAAGACTTTGGGAAAACCCAGCAGCTGTCCTCTTGCTTCAGGGACTTCCCTCTGAGACGATGTGTCAGGGAGACCTTATTAGCTTCAGGCAGCATGTAGAGCTTTGCAGTGACCCAGGAAGGCAGGGAGTGGGGTGACAACAGCCTTGCTGCATACAGAAACCCACCTGTTAACTGGAGCTCTCTTCTTGCTGTGACCCTAGTTCACCCCAGTGCCTTATCTGAGGGGTCTGCAGGAACTCATTGTCAGGAGAGGTTAAAATTGGCCGCTTTGTGTTCAAACAGGGACAACTTATTTTCCAAGACCAGTTTTATTGGGGTAAACTTCAAGATGGTTTCTAGAAGCTTCCACATTCTCCGTGGTGAGACAGAAAGCAAATTCTCAACTTGGAGAGCTAGTATTTGGAGGGATGAAGACTCCAGAGTCTAGAAGGCAGCAGGGCCCTGTGGGAACCACATTGGTTTGGGTTTGGGTGACATCCTCCCTCACTGGTGGAATGTCTGTAGCAAGCAGAAGTAGAACCCTGAGATGGCTCAAGGAGAGTCAGGACCTGTGAAGGAATGAATGGACAGTTCCAACAAGAAGCAAGAAGGGGCAGGAAATGTGCGGAAAAAATGTTCAACATCCTTAGCCATCAGGGCCATGCAAATCAAAGCTACACTGACTTTTTTTTTTTTTTTAAATCCCAGTTCGAATGGCTAACAAGATCAAGCTGGGCACAGTGCCTGCCCCTGTAAATCCAGCACTAGGGAGGCTGAGGCTGCAGCACTGAAATGAGTTTAAGTCTAACTGGGGCTACAGACTGAGGCTTTACCTCAAAAAGCCAGAAAAGAAAAGAAAAGAAAAGAAAAGAAAAGAAAAGAAAAGAAAAGAAAAGAAAAGAAAAGGAAGCAAGTGACGGTGAGTGCGTCAAGGGTGGGGTAGGAGCAGAGCCCTGCACACTGCTGGTGGGAGTGCAGAACTAGTGAAGCCACTTGGAAGTCCGCGTGGAGTTCCTCAGAAAACGGGAGAGAGAGCCACTGTATAGCCCAGCTGTGCTTTCCTGGGCACACACACAAGAGGGCTCCGCATCAGCATTTTTTCAGCTATTCCCAGAGATCCTTGTTTATTATAGTGCTAGTCATAGAAACCAAGATATGGAAGCTGGCTAGATGTCCAACAACAGATAAAAGGGTAAGGAAAATGTGGCAGGTAAACACAATGGAAAATGTGGCATGAAAACACAGTGGGGTTCTCTTCAGCTCTAAAGAACAACATTTTCAGGAAGGTGTCTGTAACTGGAGGTCATCATATTAGACAAAATAAAACTAGATTCAGACAATTATCACATTTTTCTCATAGAAGGACTCTAGACACTATTCACAAACACGGAGATAATACATGTTTATAGTTACAGTGCATACAATTATAAAAACATTAGCATATGACAGACAGTAGGAAAGAACCTATATGGAAGGATGAAATGGCCTAACTAGAGAGGGGAACAAGAAAGGGTAATAAGGAAGAAAGACAAAATGTAATATTTCTCTCATATGCAGAGTCTATACTTACATGCAGTTTGATTTTGTGCAGGTAATCATGGCTACAGTGAGTTTATGAGTTCAGCAGCCATGTTAATTTCATAGCACACCCCCACCAGCTCTTACATGGTTTCTGCCATCCTCTCCCATGTTTTTCCCTGAGCCTTGTTGGGGGTGTGTGTGCAAATAGCTCATTTATGGCTGTATGCTTACAGTTATTTAATCTCAGCACTTTGACCAGTTTTGAGTGTCTGCATTAATTGCTACAAAAGGCAGTTTCTCCAAATGTAAGGATACAAACATAAATACTCAAAGGCATTTGCTACACAACAACAGTACAAAGTAACAGTGCAAGACTTTCCAGAAGAGCCTGTGCCTTCCTAGCCATGGGCTCTGACTGTTTATAGGAAGACTTCTGTTTCCTGTTTTAAGGCAAAAAATATGTCTTCTGTTCTCTAAATCACACACACACACACACACACACACACACACACACACACACACAAGAATAAGCAGGAGGGCTATTTGGGAGAAGAGAGAACAACAAAAATAATATGGGGGACAAGGAATGCTTATAGGAGGCACATATGAGTATGATAAATTATATATATATATACATATATATAATACATATAAACAATTATTTTGCATGCTAACTTAAAATTAATAAAAAGAAAGTTGTCATCAGAAGAAGTAAACAGATTTACATCTTATAATACAAAGTACAAATATAAATATATTTTCAATATGAAATAGGAAGGGTAAGATTATTAAAAGAAAGTTTGGGAGATTTGTTTTGTTTTGTTTTTTTGAGACAGAGTTTCTTTGTGTAGCTTTGGAGCCTGTCTTGGAACTCACTCTGTAGACCAGGGTGGCCGTGAACTCACAGAGGTCCACCTGTCTCTCCCTCCCGAGTGCTGGGATTAAAGGTGTTCACCACTACCACCTGGCCAAATACATTTTTTTAATAGAGTGGAATTTAATGTGTCAACACAGAATAATCTTTTGGATGTGTGTAAATGAGCTAAGTGAGGGAGACAAGGTGTCACACAGTGAAGAAAACTGAGGCAGGAGGATTTTTGCAATTAGAAGGTTACAGAAAACCTTAGGTTTTATCTTGGCAACTTGTTCCATTGAAGCTTTGTTCCTCAATGGAGTCTAAAGGGCAACCCTGTGTTCCTCAATTTCTGGAACACAGGGATTCATGTGAGTTGGCCAGATGCCTGTCTCTGCTTTTGGCAGCTAAGAACTCCCAGGAATCCAGCTTTTCTCTTTTCTACTTATGGACCCCCAGACAAGTTACATGCAGGTTCCTACGGAAAGGGAATTTAGGGAAAGGGGTTAAATGATCCATGTAGTTTTGTATTTCAAGTTCCCATAGTGTCAATGTGGAAAAATGAAGGCATGGAAACACAGGGTCTGTCCACCCATCCACAGCTGTCAGCAGGTGTTGGAAATAACTCACCCTGCACCCCGCAGGCCCAGGGCAGCTGACCTGTGGCCAGATTTCCTGAACAATTCCACAAACTTGGCCTTCCCTGTCAAGTTGAGCAGAAGATTTAATAGTGCCTGCTGATTGATGCTGGCTGTTGTAATTGAATTCCCAGCCAAGGCGCAGCCAGCATCTAGGAGGCTTCCTGATGTTCCCTGGTCTCCTAATAACATTGTCTCCTCCTCCCTCTCCATTCACCACAGGCCATTTGGTCAAATTAGAGCATGAACTCAAAGAAGCAGATGCCTTCCTTTAGATAAGATCCCAAACAATTCCCTTGTGGGAGGAAAAGGGGGTGGGCTTGTTCTCTTTTGTTCTTGGGGCAAAGGAGGCACTGTTGATATGTGGCTTGGGTAAAATAATGGCAACCAGGAGGTAGCTCTGTTCTTCCTTGCAGCTCCTCTCAAAGTTTCTTCATGGCATGTGTGAGGGCGGGGAGGTGTCTTGTCCTGGTGATGAGTGGCTGCAAACTCCTCAAAGCATTGACACCTAAGCTCTGTGTGGCCTCAGGACCCCTAGATTGGTCAACAGAGGTACATGGCTGACCTGCCTCAAGTTGCTTTCTTAAAATCTTTAAATTTCTCTATTATAAATAATTTTAACAACTTAAAAGGAATTGTGAAAAGAACCATTCAGGGGCCACCAGTATTCAGCTCATTGCTGTGGACTGAATGATGGCCCATCAAGTTTCCTTATGCCCCTCCCCCCAGTACATCAGAATGGGACTGTTGAGGGTATGGAGTCTTTAAAGAAGCAATTGAGAAGAAAAAAAAAAAAATAACAAAGCCTTAGAGTGAACCCTAGTCCACTCTAACCAGTGAGAGAAAAGGGCCAAATAAGAACAAGGAATGATGGCATATGAATGAGAATGTGATCATAGGAAATCTATTACTTTATGCTCTAATTAAAAATAAAATACATGTACACAGGTTTCTACTCTTGGTAAATGGCCATGTCCCCAGACAGACTTTTAGAAACAATCTCTGGCTTCCTTAGGTGTTTGTTCTCTGGGTGGTACTGGATACTAAATCCCCAGTCTGACCAACATAGTAAATGACAAGTCAGCCATGGCTACATAGACCTTGTCTAAAGAAAAGAAAAAAATCAGGGCTGGAGAGATGGCTCAGTGGTTAAGAACACTAGCTGGTTTTCCAGAGGTCCTGAGTTCAATTCCCAGCAATCACATGATGGCTCACAACCATCTCTGATGAGATCTGGTGCCGTCTTCTGGCCTGCAGGGATACATGCAGACAGAACACTACAAAATAAATAAATCTTGAGAAAAAAAAAAAAAAAGAAAGAAAAAGAAATTCTAATCACAGTTCACCATCCCTGGTGGGGGAGTGACTCAGCTCCAGGAGATGCTTGGGCTGTGAGTCCTCTCGTATTGTGGCTCCACCCTTCCTCAATCCCCTGCACTCAAAACAAGAAGACACACAAGCTCCAGTTCTCAGGGGCCGCAGTGGCCTGTGGAATAGTGAACTCTCTAAGGAAATGTCAACCTTCTCTGTGAGCCCCAACTCCCTGACAGTCTTGATAGATAGAAAGTTGCTGGGAGGGAGGTAGCCAACTGGGTAGGGAGTGGTCAGAATGGAGGGAGGCTGCTGGCTCCACAGAAGTACTGAGAAGAACAGGAAGGGTTCAAGTGTCTGTGTAAAATTCCTCATGAACTCCATCCCCAAAGCCACCTCTTCACAGAGCTATGTGTAAAATTCCTTATGCACTCCATCCCCAAACAGTTAAATGCCAAAAGTCATTAATTTTCCCCTTTGCAAAGTGGAGATGGTTAGCCAAGAGCACTAATGGCAAAATGTGTGGAAAGTGCTAACCCAGCATCACCATTATTTTAGTGTTCAAAGCTTGGCATGCCTAGGTGTTGAATAAATGTTTGTGGACTCTAGTAGAATGTTCAGTAGGGCTATCCCAAGACAACAAAAGCACTGGATCTGGAGGCAACATTTAGTAAAGACTAGCCTTGTGGGAGACAAAGGTCTAGATTAACTCCAGTACAAGATAAAGTGGGGTCTTAAAGGAACCAGTTGGATGAGTGGATGGAAAAGTACTAGGGCAGGGGGATTCTGGCAAAACCAGCTCACAAGATTTTTGTCAAAAGCAGACCAGAGTCATTCAATGTCAAGAGTGGACATGAGGACTCGAGCTGATGTCAAGAACAAGAAATTCCTTTAGGTTGATTAATTGGGGGTGGGTGGGTGTGGGTGTAGGGTAGCTACATCTGTAAGAATGGATGCAGGAGCTCAAGTGCAAGCTGGATGGAGTCTTAGTCAAGAGGAGTCAGTGAAGCATGACTTAAATTTGGTCAAGGAGAGGGGGCAATCTCTGTCAATGAACTTCTTCAACTACACTACCCACGGAGGTCTGGAGATGGAACATCAGATTTGAAGTGCCCTATGACTGGTGGGAGCCTGAGCTCTGCTTCCAAACATGTAGACATCTGAAAAGTGTTCTCTCTCTCTCTCTCTCTCTCTCTCTCTCTCTCTCTCTCTCTCTCTCTCTCTCTCTCTCTGTGTGTATGTGTGTGTACATGCACACGTACATACTCATTCATGCCTGTGTGTGGCATGTATTGAGATAGCAAATGTCAACTTGCAAGAGTTGGTTCTTTCTTTCCACCATGTGGAGCCCTGGGACTAAATTCAGGTCAGAGTGGATGACAGGTTAGCCTGTTACTAGTTTCTTATTGGCTAGCTCTGTCTTAAATATTAACCCATTTCTATTAATCTAAGTATTTCCACGTGGTCTTATCTTACCGGAGAGAGGGGCTGACATTCTGCTCTCCCCATCCTACATCTTGAATCTCCTTCCTACTACTTCCCACATTCTCCTTGTCTCCTAGTCCCACCTACCTTGTTTTCCTATTGGTCAACAGTGCTTTATTCATTAACCTATACGAGAAACATATTTACAGAATGACATCTCCCATCACAAGTGCCTTAACTCTCTGAGCCATCTCAATGACTCTTTTTCTTGAATTTTGAAATAAGGTCTCACTATGTAGCCCAGGCTGATCCAGAGCTCACACTCTCCTTCCTCAGTCTCTGGAGCACCAGGGTTATAGGAACATGGTTGTTCACCACCATATCTTGTTCAAGTATGGACACCTTTTCCTCACATGAAAACTCTGGGTCCCTGGGGTCAGGTACTAGAATTGGCTTGGCCACAGATATCTATCTATGCAGCAGTGGTAGGTGAGCCAGGGAATCTGCAACGACAGGCCCCTGTGCTGCAAAGGGACTGGAAATTCTGGAATGGTGCCCAGGGAGGCAATATCCCAGAAGTGGTCCTCTGGCTTGGGTGATAAATCCCAGAGCCACAATTAAGACAAAGCACTGTGAATGTGACACCTGTTGACAGAGTCAGGATGGCTCAGAAATTGATTATGAATGAAATTTTGCAGGCAGCTCGTCAGTAGTAAGCTGGGCCTGGGCCCAGGCATAGGAGTGAAGCTAAGGACAAAGCTTCATACCAGGAATGAGGGACGCACCTCCCTCTCTTCAGGGCCTTACAGAGCATCTGAATCCAGGAAGCACAGCCTCTGTGGAGAGGCTGGAGAGAGCTCAGAGCTCACCTGGTGGGTGCCCTTTCATATGCATATGTGTCATCCACATTCAAACAGCAATTTCCTGCCAGGGATCCTAAATCCCAGGCTAGCTGGAGCTATGGGGAGGAAGCAGGAAGGTAGAGTCTGGAATGACACAGGACTAAGAGAGCAGGTTAAAGTTCGAAGTGGAGTAAGACAGACAGAAAAGAGCAGCTGAAGGACACATACAGAAAGATGCAGGATGCACACTCGAAGCCCATTATTAAGAACAAATTGAAATTCAGAGTTGCTCATGGCCCAGTGACTATGGGGGCCATTGACTGACTTTCACTGGAGTGGCATGAGGCCAGCTGAGTTGATTTAATGTTGAAGGCTGAAGAGACAGCGCCACAGTTAAGAGCAGACCTTGTAGAGGACCCAGGTCCTATCCCCGGCACCCACGTGGTGATTCACAACCACCCATAACTCCAATTCTAGGAGTTCCGATGCCCCTTCTTACCTCTGAGGGTACTAAGCACACACATGGTGTGCATAAAAACATGTAGGCAAACATTCACACATAAAATAAAATGAATAAATATTTTAAAAAGATTTAAAAAATAGTTATTTTAAAGTCTGATGCTGCATGGTATTTGAAAAAGAAAGAATGGTTTTGCTGTGAAAATGGAAAACTTCCCAGGGTTTGTGATATAATGCTTGGGGGAGAAAAATGAAGTTCTGACCAGATGTGGTGGTATATGCCTGTAATCTCAGTACTAGGGAGCATGGGACAGGAGAATTATAATCCTAGGATAGAATGAGACCTCTCCAAGAAAAATAATAATAAATAAAATAAAAATAAATGAATAAGAAAAAAGGGAAGAGGAAGAGAAGGAAGAAGAGGGACAACACGGGGCTGTGCTACTTATTTTTCTGTTCCTGTGACAATACACCATGACAAATGCAACTTATAGGAGAAAGCATTTACTTGTCTTATGGCTCAAAGGGTTAGATCCATGATGGTAAAAAGAAGGCATGGTGGCAGAAAAGCTGAGAACACACACCTGGTTGTGAAAGCGAGAGGCAGAGAGAACACTGAGAATAGTGATAGTCTTTTGAAACCTCAAAGCCTTCTCCCCAGTGACACCATGCCTCCTCCAACAAAGCCACACATTCTAATCCTTTCCAAAGCAATCCAGCAACTGGGGACCGAGCATTCAAACAGATGAGCCTGTGGAGGTTCAAACCATCACAGTGACTATGACCACAACAGGGGAGATGATGCAGGTGGTACTGTTCAACTCTTGGACCTCTAAACAGTGCTTCCTGCCCTTGATGCTGCTGGCTATCGTGTCTTAGACCTAGTTCCCAGAGGAACTGAGTCAGAGCCTTCCCTCTCCCCCTCCTCCCCACTTTGTGCCAGAAAAAAATCTCTGCTTTTAAGACTCAGTTCAAATGCCACCTCTTCCAGGAAGCCTTGCTAACTACTTTCATTTTCTGTCAGTCAACTATTTCTTCCTCTTGTAAATTTCTCTAGACATCCCTCCCCATGCTCCACTCTTTCATCCTGAAAAGGTTATCCAGCACCTGATAAAGAGCTGCCTCTGTGCCAGAAATGTCAAAAGCCCTGGCCCTAATCCTCTCGACTGAGTAGTAAAGTAGCTTACACAACACCCACTTTAAAGGATGGAAAGCTGAGACTCCGAATAGAGTCTTCCTCAGGGGAACATAGCTGTTAGGTGACAAGACCAGGGCCTAAGCCATGTTTGCCTGATGCCAGGATTGGTACTGTTTCTTTAACATTGAACTGCACGTTCCTGAGGTTGGAAATCAAGTCTAGTCATTGTACGTCTACACACTTGGCTCTCTCTACATGTACCTAGTGAATGATGCATCTGATGGGTGGACACTGTCCTTTCATTTGATGGTATAGTGCTGGGGTCAGCAGACTAGCTCAGGGGCCAAATCCAGCATGCATCCTATTTTTTATAAATAAAGTTTTGCAGACCTTGGTCACACTCATATTTTTATGGGTATATTTTTATTTGCCCACTACTGCTTTGTGTATAATGGCAAAGTTGTTTGCCACAGAGACTATGTCTTCCTGGAATCGTAAAAATATTTAATATCAGCTATTTGTAGAAAAAGTTTGCTACTCTTGTTGTAAATTTCATCACTAAAATGCTTAAATTAGTGCTTTTGCAAAGTGTCAATAACCTTACCTTTCTTAGTGCTTTAGAATATTATGTATGTTCATGCTTTGGGTACATAGTAAAGTATCATGCAGTATATTTCAGTGTGTATCTCACATGTGCCACTTTATTATTTTGTAGACAAGATTCCTATAAAAAGGTTTGAGGCTGGGGATATAGCTCAGTGGTACATTACATGCTCAGCCTGCATGAGGTCCTGGGTTCAACCCTCATGGTCTTTGGAATGTGTGTGTGTGTGTGTGTGTGTGTGTGTGTGTGTGTGGTGTGTGTGTGTTGATATCTAGGGTTTATGTTTTGTGATTTTGAGTGTGACTTTGTTGACAACACCTTGCCAGGCATAGCAAACCCTGAGCCAGGAGGTCTTCCCTGAAGCAGAGGAGGGCAGAGTCTCCTTGGACACCCTCTGTAGAGTGTGACTCTGATACATGCCAGAGCAACACTGATGAGGCAGTCTTGAGGCAAATGAAAAGCCGCCTGGCTGACAGACTGTGTTGTTTTCTCCTAGTGGTGTATGAGGCGATCAGTGCCCTAAGCTCCCAAACACATATTCTCCCCTGGGCAGAGGGTACTGTGTCTCTGTGGCCTGCCCTAAAGAAGCATCAGTGAGGAGCTAGAGAAGGGCTGCTGACCCGTCCCTGCTCCCTGGAGCTCAGGACTAGCCCCTAAAAGCCTGGCATCTGGGGCAGAAACAACATCAAAGCCAGGATTGGCCGACTCCCACCACAAATGCCAAACAGGCCAGGCGAGGGCAGCGTGGAGGCGTGACAAATCTCAGCCTGCTCCAAGCCTGTGTTCCCGGCCAGTCTGCCTTGGGCCTTGCTCCACAATGACAGGCCTATCATTCAGCTTCACTCAGCTCCTCACCATTTCAGGACTTCTCTGTCACTCAGCTGGCTCCTTGGGTAAGCGTGTGTTCCAGTGTGCGTGCACATATGCGTGTATGTTCCTGTGTGTTTGTGTGTTATAGAGAGAAGAGAAAGAGGGAGAGGGGAGGGAGAGGGAAGGATTGAGAATATGTGCATGCATTATTTTTTTAAAGACTACTCAGCCAGTGTTAGAATTGCAGGTTAAAGGGGTGTGATGGAGTCAGTGGGGTCTTGCATACATGCCTATGTGTGTGAATTTGTTTGTTGTCTCTCTTGTGACCTTGACTCCAGGGTGGCTGGCAGCTGTTGTCTGTCCCCTTGACTTTGAAGTAAAACCATGTTCTGTGGTCCATGACTGCCTCCTTCCCCCCCTCAGCATTAGGTGGCTGGGATGCTCACCATCATTCCAGGCCAACTGTCTTGGGTGACATGGCTCAAGGCAGCGGCCACCATACCACCAAATCACTTTCTTTGCAGCTATGTCCTCACCTGTTGTCCAGGCCCACTCTGGTGCAAACTTCACCCTTGACCTTTCAAAGAATTTCAAAATGTTTTGACCAGAATTTGATTTTCAAAGGTGGCATGATCTGTGCATGGAGCCGAGGGAAAGTCCTTGGAGTCAGGCTTTCTGGGATATATGAATTGTAGACAATGTTGGGCAAATTGCAGCTATTGTGTGCAAGCTATTTTACCTTGCCTTCTCTGCAGTTTCCTTCTAACACCACTCCAAAGGTGGGTGAGAAGCGAACACTTGATAGGCTGCCACCCTATGCACAGGCAGGTGTGGAATCACTAGCATGTGGCTGCATTTGGCATTTTCCACAGGACGCCTTTTTCTTTGGAAACTGCTTCCTTTGGTGGCTTTTAGTGACACACTGGCTTGCCCTGAGGGATGCTGTTTGGTGTAGGAGATTGAAATAGGAACAGCTGTCTTGGTGGCCTTGCTTGGTGGCCTGGGCTTGTCTTGCATGTAGGAAAAAGAAGTGATCTTGGTGTCACACTTACCTTAAGAACTGCCTTTGGAGGCAGTATATGCCAAACTCTTGGTGGTACAGATAAGGAAACTCAGTACTTGGGCTGAAGAAGTGAGTTGTACTGTATCACATGGCCACATACCGCGCCCCCCCCCCAGATGCACACTCTTAGATTTGAGTTCCTGTATTTCCAAGAGTCCAGTGGTGTAGATCACTTTCCAAGAATGTACCCCATTTTCTCAAAATAAAGTGTGGAAAGGGATCCTTTCCAATGAAGGAAAAACCAAACACTTGCCAAAACATTCATCAGACAGTTGCTTCTGCTTCAGCAGTGCCATACCTATGATCATGGCATTGGCACCTTTAAGTGAGGGCTGGTGGTCATGGAGTCCCTTGGTAGTTGACATTGCTAAGGCAGCTGCCTGGGACTGAGCCATGCACATGGTGCACCCAGGCCACAAAAGGCACACACACACACACACACACACACACACACACACACACACACACACACACAAGATTCCATTACATTAGAGTCTTCTGGGGCTCTTCCAGGCTGGTCTCTTTTTCAGCAGAGACAGCACAGGCCTGGGAGAGACCCATGGGCTGGCCATTCAACACCAAAATAGACTTTCGAAGCCCTGGCTTAGTTGACATGGAGAATGAAGTGTGTGTGTGTGTGTGTGTGTGTGTGTGTGGGTGGGTGGGTGGTGCTCCCAAACTCATCCACCTGATGGAAATACTCAGTGCTGGAATGAGCTGTAAATAAACCAGTCTGTGCTAAAAACAAACACCTCCTGGAGTTGGGGGAAGGGAAGAAATCCAAGCCCTCCACCTGCTGGGATGAAGTAGGTCAAGGGGGAGAATGGAGAGGGATGGGGGTAGTGTTAAAGGCAGATGCTTTGGCAGCAAAAGCAGCTGATAATTTATGTCCAGTAAAGATGCCTCCAGTTTCCAGGAAGAAGTGAGAGAAGCGATTGCCTTGAGACACCCAAGCTCTTTTGTTACGGGGCTCCCAGGGTGCTGGACAGGCCACACTGGAAACCATATATGGACTGGAAAATCAATGGTAATGATGCAAATTAGCCACATGGGCTGCCAGGCTCCCAGGTGTTCTTTCCGGGAGTAGCCGTTTGGAGAACTGCAGCCTTGGATCTTTCTGTCTACTGAGGCAATAGGAAGGGAAATGATCTGGAGGGGACTCTAACAGGTTTCTGAGGCTAGTATGTACCTGCCACCCTCTTCACTAGCTCTAGCTAGCCTGGAGAAGCTGAAGCTGTCTACACCTGGCTTCTCGCACTGGTAGTAGAGTAAAGCTTGAAAATATAACTATCATTTTCTGCCAAGAAAGAAAGCAGTGGGGCTGGAGGATGGCACTGTAGTTAAGAGCACTGGCTGCTTTTCCAGGTGACCAGGGTTCAAATCCTAGCAACCACATGGACAGTGTTGCCCCAGCTCCAGGAGATACCCTCTACAGGCTGTCTCAGACACACCAGGAAAGACATACATGCAGGCCAAACACCCATACACGTGAATTAAAATGTACAAAGAAGAAAGGAAGAACAGTGGCCACGACAGCTGGAGCTGCCCAGGCCCAGGGTACACAGCATCTCCTATGTCACATAAGTCCATAGATTTCAACCTCAGACAGCACCACTCTGTGACCCTGGTGGGTCAGGACAAAAGCAAGAACATCCCCAAGTCATAACCAAGCACAGACAAAATGACCATTCTCATTTTTGTATGTAATTGGTGTGTGTTTTGCTCCATTCTCTTTCCTCCTAGAGAAGAACTAAGCCAGCTGCTCCAAAGCAAAGCTTTGCATCTCAGTTTTCCTCCACTGCAAGGAACCAGAATCCTAGAATAAGTTTATCTTTGTTCTTCCTGGTTCTTCCTGTGTGTGTTCTTCCTTCTTGCCACGAACCAACAAACCCAATTTGGTTCTTCTTTGACTGTGTTTCTATCAATTTTTGGTTGGAAGGCATTGAGACAGTGGTCTCAAGTAGCCTTATGGGAGACCCCTGCTGTCTTAATTTTTACCCAAATGAGCAAGCTCTGATAACAGCTTGCTGGTGTTCAGGTATAGGCTCCACTGCTGAGTCACTGCTCCACCCTACGCTCATTGACTCACCTGGCTCATCAGTAAAGTGTTGACAGTGCTTAGATGAGGGTGGCTGTGGAGATTTGACAGGTTTGTATACATGAACCACACAAATGGTGCCTCATATGTAGTTAGTATTTGTCACTAAATTGTTAATTCAGAACCATTTATCGAGGTCTAGTGTCTAAAGGGTTTGGAAACTGGCCCTTGCCCCCCTCTCAGGAAGCACAACTCATGCTGGGAGAAAGAAGAAAACAGTTTGAGCCCATGGAGAAGAAGGGACACAGGGATAAACCAGAGAAAAGAGTAGCTAGACCCCTGAAGCTTGGTGTGTGAGTGAAGGACAGCTTCCTACTGATAAGATTCAACATAGAGCTCAGTGATGGGAGGCATGCAGAGGTGAGGTCAGATGTCTGAGCAAGAGAGGGAAGTAGCAGTGCTAGGAAAACTAGGAACTGAAAAACATCGCTTCCTGCTGCTTCAGACATTCTAGTGTACCCACCCTTCTATTGGTAAATCCCTAGAGGTGAAATCACTGAGCTGTAGTGTGTGTCTATGTCCTGCTCTAATAGAAAACACCAAGCAATTTCTCAGGGAAGATACCGGTCTCCATTCTTGCCTGCTAGTATATAATGGCAGTTCGGTTGTTCCCATCCTTGCCACACTCCTCTCCTGTCCTTTTCATTGTAGCTGTTCTGGTGTGTGAGCATCAGTATCATCCCATGAATATCAGTGCAGTAGAATGGATAAGTTCATTATGGTCTAGCCACAGGGCAGAACTCTGCAAGACTGTAAATGATAGCCTGTGCCACTTCGTCAGACACTGCGCTGAGTAAGAGAAGACAAACATAGGAATTCACACTGTAAGATTCAATTTGCATAAAATGCAAGCATCTTCATGATGCATCTCTGGTGCTAAGATCCAGTAGGTGTGGGAAAGCACAGAGGCTGGTGTTCATAGGCCTCTGCTATTCACTTTGTAGAACTCTGTTGTACAGTACCATAGAATCCATATCTTGTTGTATTCTATGACATTAACCATCTGTTAAGGCTAAACATAGATAAGACTCTGTGAAAACCAAGCTATAGAAGACCAGTGGCCTATTTGTCTTCTTATGCTGGGGATTTGGTCATCTACATGAGACATTTAAGTGCTACTCACATTTGATGGAGTGCCCCAGTGAGTGTATACAGTCTGTTTCATACCATGGCTTAAGCACCTTGGAGTCAGCACCGCCTCTGTCTCTGGTTATCTCTCTGTCTAAACAGTTTCCTCCTGAGACAGTACCACATGTGTCCACAAGCACAGCACCACCTAGCTGGGAGGCCATATTACGGGTCTGTTACACTTATAAAGTCTGTACACACACACACACACACACACACACACACACACACACACACACCAGTGTCTGTGCCACCCGCATCCATAAGAGGCAAAGAGAAGGTCTGGGTCAGGCAACAAACAGGGTCCTGGGTACTACATCTCAAACAGGTCAGAAATTGCATTTAGAAATCTTAGGTGGCCGCCGTAAGTGTTCCTTGGGCATGGTGGGCATGACACAGGTCATCACCATAGCCCCATGCTGAGGAGCAGCAGTTTTCTCTGAACAGCCCTCCCTGGCCTGGATCAGAAGAAGCGGAGTAGCCACAAAGCTTGCTGCCTGCTGACACCTCCCCCTCCCCCGCTGTTCCCACCACCATTCTTCAGAGGCAGCAGAAGCCCGGTGAGTGAAAGTCTCCTCCATGTCAGCCCCATACCTGGCTCAACAGAGCCACTTCAGAATATCATTTGAGAGAGGCAGTTGTACCTTCACTCAGGGGCCAAGGCCCGGAGGGGGCATTGTGCCAGTTGTGGTGATTGTGCTGTACATCTGCTTTCCTGCCATCTTGAAGCTGTGAAGGAGAGAGGTTTTTCTTGCCTCATCTTTCTGAAAACACTAGGATGCATTCATTACCCATAGATGTTGAGATACAGGACTGCCCATTCCCTTTTTAAATAAAGTATGGAATTCTTGGGACGGGGGCAAGAATGGGAGAAGGGAAGACAAAAACGGGATGTGGAGGATAGAGACAGAGTAGCAGGGCAGAGAGAGGTTAGAGAACAGCTATCAAAATGCAGTTAGAGATGAAGCATTAAGGCGACTACAGTCTGCAAAAACTTATTTTCTATAACAACAACAACAAAGCAGATAGTGGGAAAAAAGAGTCCAGAGGCCCCACTGCATAGAAATTGAGCAGGGTCTAGTCCAGAGAGGCATCTCTTTCCTTAGTCTGACCTCTAATCCATTGCTTTATTCTGAAGCTTCTCTCTCCAGACATGAAGAATCTTCTGGAACTTGGGGCCTCACCGTCATCCTGCATTCAAGGCTCACTCGGCTCTCCTGGGCCTCCTGGGCCCCAGGTGGGTGCACCCTTTCAGATCCCTCCTGTGTCTTCCTGTAGAGGAGGAAGCCTAGTGGGCAGCGCCTCACAGCTTCTGACCTATGATGTGCGGCATGCTGGGTTTTCTTATGTAGCTCCTCTCCAGCTATCTCCAGAGGCCAGAAGAGTCTCTGGGTGAATCTCGTCTCACCTGCCATGATAGATTCAAGGGTCTCATATAGAATGCTGCCCATATGGTAGTGGCTGTTGTTGTCACTGTCACCAAATACAGATGTGACCATCCACTCCATCCTCCGTCCTAAAATTGCAGGGACGTGGTGGTCAGAGAGACCCGTTACGCGAGCTTTTCTGGCTCGGGACTAAGCAGTCCCGAGGTAAAAGAGAAGAGCGAGGAACAAGCAAGTTGCTAGGGAAAGAACTTTCTAGACAAACAGCACTCCAGCACCCTCATCCTGGGGCTGGCCTGCTGCCATGAGGGCTTTTCCAACTGCTCTGAGGTTCTGGTGCTCCAGAGGGAGGAGCATACCGTTCCTGAGTGCTGACCTCGGCAGGCAGGAGGCATAGACATCACTAATCAGCTATGTGAACTTCCTGTGGCTTCCCTGTGTTAGGAGACAGAAGGCTGAGCTTCCTGACCTGGAAGACACAGTCGTGTGAGTGGGCCTTGGAGTGCTCCATCAGCCTACACACCCTACCTTCCACCTTTGCCTTAGCTACAGTGCCTGCCTGTGGTCCCACACACACCAAGCTCGTCTTAGCCTTGGTCTGTGCATGCAGGGCCCTGCTGTTCCTCCTGCCTTTCATAGCTCCTTCTAGTCACTCAGAGGTTGGCTTCCATGCTACCTCCTTAGAGATGCCTTTCTCAGTCAAGCATGGTGACACTGAGCTCTAATTCTAGCACCCAGAGAAATCTGAGGTAGGAGGAATAGCATGAGTTTGAGACCAGACTGAACTAAATAGTGAGTTCCAAGGCTGCTTGGGCTCCTGAATGAAGCCGTATCTCAGGAGGTGGTAGGGAGGGGAGGAGAGGAGTGGAGAGGAAAACTTTCTGCAGTTACCAAGTCTAAAATCATCTGGTTTTCTACCTGCAGTTTTACTGTCTATGGCTGTTCCCAGACCATCAGGGCAGGGCTGAAGAGCCTGGTAGACAGCAGATGTGACTCTGCAAGCCTAGAATTATCCTCTGGCTTTGTAAAGGAAAAGTTACTGATCCTGTGTCTGCAGGGACAGGGATATTGTTCATCCCACTTTCCAGTCTATCCCTCCTGTGGGCTATAGCTAGCCTGTTCTCCATTTACGTTTATTGACCCAGGTATGATGACAGGTTTATTACCCCAACACTTGGGAGGCTAAGGCAGGAGGATCCTGAGTTTAAGACTAGCCTAGGCTACATACATAATAAGAGACCCTGTTTCAAAAAAAAAAAAAAAAATAAACAAGGAAACAAACAATAGAAGCATCTGAAGAATGGTATAGTGAAAATGACTTAGCTCAGAACAGAGGCCTTCATAAACTCGCTGGAAGTCTGCAGAAAGGCCGGATGAGAGTCCTCTAAGGTGGACTCCTGCATTCCACCGTCAGCACTCTCCTCTGATGGCTCTTGATGCTCCGGAAAAGCAGTAGGCATGTGAAGGAGTGCCACCCTCTGCTCACCTCAGAACAGCAGCCCCAGTCACACTAGCGCATCTCTGAGCTCCTGCAAGCTCCAAGTCACATGGAGACCTCCATTCGATCACAACAGTATTTGTTTGGTGGGTGCCAAGCTCAATAATCTTGTAGAATAGTGCTAACCATTTCAAGGAATGGAAGGCTTGGCAGAACAAAGGACTACACTTTCCCAAGCAGAAGGCAGATAAACCAAAGGTGGTGTCTCCCAACTTTATCTTCACAAGAACTTTAAACACTTATTCCTGATGCTTATTTTCTCACCAACTCCCATTGCCCCAGACAGTCATTCAAATGATCTGGGTATGGCCTGAGCTTTTTTCAAAGATCCTGGGGAAATTGCAACTCAATGGCAGGTTTTGGAGAAGCTACATTTCCAACAGACCTTTCCTTGTGTTGTTCACCTGAAAACAGTATGGGTATGGTGGAAGCTACGGCTTTGGGTGGATTTCTCTCTGCCACCCCCAGGAATTTGGAAAGCACATCAACTGAGCCATCCACCAATGTATGAGCAGAAAACAACTGTGGATATGGAAAACACTGACATTTTTACAGCCTCTGGCTGGAGCCACCCATCTCCTGTTGCTGGCACTGGGGCACACGATCCTTACATTAGGGAAAGTGGGAGGAGGGGATTATTCAGCACCTGAAATCCACAGGTCATTTTTGGGAATGCTTTCCTTTTCTTATTTCTCTTTTTTTGTTTTTTTGCTATTTGTAAGACAGGATCTCAGGTGTCCAGGCTGGCCATGAACTCGCTTATGTAGCCAAGTCTGGCCTTGAAATCCTCCTGTCTCCAGTTCTGGAGTGCTGAGATTACAGGAGTGGGCCACCAACACCCAGTTCCTTCCTGGGGGTATCTGAATCAGCTGCTTCTCAATGCAAAACTTAACTTTGCCCCCTAGTGGAGCCTCAGGGAAGCACGGCCAAGGCAGTGAAAGAAGGATCCCCCAGGCTGAGGAGTATCAAGGTCTCAGCAGAGGGGCTTCTTCAAGACCCTGTTGTTGATCTTACCAAGCACAGAAGGATTCTCAAGAGAAAAGCAAAATCCAGAGAAAGCTCAGGAGGAAGAGGAACAGAGGGGAGAGTGGGCTGCAGGATGGAAGGTTACTGCAGGGATGCCTGGAGTCCCCACACTGAGAGTCCATTTGCTCTGTAAAGAAAGGCCCAGTGTCACAGACCCCGACCACAAACCCTCCCCTGCAGTCTCGCCTTGGTTGGGCATATGCTTTCTTCACTTCTTATCTCAATTGTGTAGGGTCCACCGGGGCTTCCTGGCAAGACAGGACCAAAGGGAGAAAAGGTATGAGCCACTGCTTTCTTAGTCCCACCTCGCCTCAGTAGTTACAGCTTGCTTTCTGGGGGTGCCACTGAGAATGTTCTGGTTGAGATATCAAAATATGTGCTCTCTCTGTCTTAGCAGATGAGGAGGGCTCCCCGATGAATGGCTGCAGCTGTAGTAGGGACTGCTATTGCTGTGTCCTGCTTCGGGCCATTGGCATGGCAGGCGTGCTATAACTGGTCAAGTGACCAGCTGACTGACTGAGCCACAGCCACACCCTACTAAGCGTTCTGATTCCAGAACGTCACTTCCAAACAACCTTTGTTTATCTGTCTTCTCTCTGCACAGGGGGATCTTGGCCGCCCAGGAAGGAAGGTATGACCCATGCTGCTCTGTCGGGCAACTGTACTGCATGCATGCATGTGTGTTCCGTGGCCATCAGTACCTAGTGGAGTGCTGGTGCTGGCATCCCTCTGAGGATGTCAGCATGATTTCCATTTCTGGGGTCTGTGGCTGCTAGGCATCTGACAAACCTTCCAGAGGCTGCTGGGCTTGGCCACACTTCCCCAACCTCACCCTGCCATCCAGCAGAGAACTCTCCAAGCCCCCAAACAGTGACCCAAAATGACCTTCACTACTTAAATTAGGTTGGAATAAAGTGCTTGATCAACAGGAACAAATGGCTTTGCTTTAGAAGTTACTGTGGCTCAGAGTGAACCAGCCACGTGCCCTCAATAGAGTCAGAGAAAGAACCAGCAGGTGATGTCGCTGTAGTCAGTGGGTGCTGGCACTAAAGTTCTAGGTCTTGACTGTAATTGAAGGAAAAGCAAATCCAGCCAAAAAGATGCCAGTGGCTTTATTATCAACTGGCAGACTTTTGCAAGGTACAAATAACAAGGGCAGCCATAGATCATTGGCTGTGTTGAATGCTGACTTGGAGACAATCTTGTTGTGGATCTAGGCTCAGATGCATCAAAGTCTGTGTTGATTAATAATGTCTGCCATGGGCATGGAAAGCAAAAGTAGAATGTACACACCAGCATCTAGCATCACTGGACCCTTGGCTGAACCTTTTGAATCCCTAGCTAACTGTGAAGTGAGCCACTGAGTGTGGAGCTCAAGTCTATGCTCTCATCCTCTTCCACAAGGGTTGCTCTTCTATAACCCTTAGTTGAGGTGGGGTTCTCTGGAAGCAGGGACACATACAAGTGAATACATTACGAAGGGAGCACTGCCAGGAGGAGCTCACAAAGAGTGGAGCAGGGTGTCATCAGAGAGTGATGCGAAGTTCAACCTGAGTAGCCTGAATTTGGGAGTGTGGATTGCCTGTCTGTCTGTCTGTCCTTGATACTTTGATGATAAGAGATATGGGATATTGGCTGTAGGAAGGGAAGTTTATAAGTGACTGGGAAGCCCCAAGGCCCCAAAATGAACTTCAAGATTTCAGGCTTGATAGAAGCCAACAGGGTAGCACAGGGGGATGGTACATCAAGCAGGCAAGATGCCTTTGAGAGAGTTCCAACAGCACCTGCGGAACCATGTAGTTCCAGCTTGTGCCACATGACAGCCTCCTGGAGAACTCCCAGGGGCAAGGCCATTGGTACAGAGAATAGAGGTGATGAAAACTGAAGTTTAGAGTCCCCTACCCACTGTTTTCTACTTCTTAAATAGAATAAAACCTTGTTTGGTAAGATAATATGACACCAAAAGTCTAACTCATACCTGTTTTCCATGTTTTTTTAGGCCCTCTTTCTTTGTAGGGTAGGGATGAAGGTACAAGGGGACACATGTAGTGGCCTCATACCTTATCAGGACCTCGAATATTCTTGGCTGGAGGGAAGCATAATGAGGTATCTTGACTTTTGTTCTTGGTTTTTGAAGGGTAGACCTGGACCCCCAGGTGTTCCTGGCATGCCTGGGCCTGTTGGCTGGCCAGGCCCTGAAGGACCCAGGGTAAGTGTTTGGGGCTCATGTAGTATCAGAACAGGAGGGGGGAGATGGCCACCTCCTAGGTCTTGGCCAATAGTCATTTCCTTGAAAGGGAGAATAGCTGGAAGGTAGCTCCCAGCCTATAAGTATTTCTCCTTCATGTGGCCTGCAGACCCTGGTCAGTGCTGTGACTGCTCCTGTGGAAAAGTGGGGGCTGTTCCTTTCTTTCTCAGGAGCTCCATTTCCCCTTTGTCCCAAGAATTGTATGTTAGTCTTTAGTTTCTCTTAGATGACCCAAAGGGAACTTGGGTCTGGAAAGCTATCATCTGTCATGCTGATCTGGCAGGTGGAAAGTTGGGGAGTATTGGTAGGCCGGAAGGATGCAGGAGATGCAAAACAAACATCCCCATCTTCTCTTGGTTTATGTTCTTGCTGCCTGTCACAAATGCAGAGGCCACGACAAGCACCAAGGCAAGGCAAGCAGATATCCTCTGCTGCTCCACCTTCCTGGCTGTGTGGGTAATACAAAACTCTGAAGATTTCTCTTTAAACCCACTGGGCTTTAAACCCACTGTATCCTGGGCTGCAGAGATGGAGAGATGGCTCACAGTTAAAAGCACTTTTGCTCTTGCAGAGGTCTTGTGTTCAGTTTTAGTTTCAACACTTGAATTGCCACTCACAGTCACCTGTAACTCCAGTTCCAGGGGATCCAATGTCCTTTTCTGGCCTCTGTGCATAGAAAGCATGTACATGGGATGCATTCATACAGGCAGACAACTTTAAGTTCATTGTGTGGCCAGGCATGGTGGCTCATAGTCACAAACCCAGTATTCCGAGGGCTGAGGTAGGATCACCATGACTTAGAGGCCAGCCTGGGATACAAAGTAAGTTCCAGGTCAGCCTCAGCCAGAATGAGATCCTGCCACAAACAAGCAAACAAACAAAAAAGCAGAAATCCCTACTATAGAGAGCTAAGATGACCACCCCTTAAAATGTGACTAATATAAATGAAGAACTGAAGGTTTAATTTAACTCACCCAAGTTTTAATTTATAAAACTGTATTCAGGGCTGGGGAGGTATGAATCAGTGAAGGTGTTTACCATCAACTCTGGCAGGAGGAGAGAACCAACTTCCAGAAGTTGTCCTCTGAACTCCATATATGTTCTGTGGTACACACACACACACACACACACACACACACACACACACACACACACACTCTCTCTCTCTCTCTCTCTCTCTCTCTCTCTCTCTCTCTCTCTCTTTCTCTTTCTCTCTCTCTCACATAGAGTAAATAAAATGTAATTTTAAAATCTCATTATTTTACAATGATTACACATTGAAGTAACAATTAGATTAAATGAAAGTAAAATACTGGCAAAACTAATTTCACTTGCTTAGTTTTATACTTAAGGTAATTTGTAAAGACCTTTAAAATTCACAATATGCAGCAGGCATGGTGGTACATCTCCTTCCAATCACTCAGTGGGAGAGGCAGGAGCATCTGTTTAAAGGTTATCTTCACCTAAATTTGCAACTAGCTAGGGATACATGAGACCCTTCATCAAAACAAAAACAAAAACCCCCACAAGTAAATCCCCCAATCTGCATATAGTTGACTTTATAGCTCTATTAATTAGAGGTGACATGCAGTTATGTAGTATAGAGAATGCTTAAGATTCAAACTTATTCTGAGGTAGAGGGAGCCCATCCTATGCATTAACCACCTCCCTCCCAGGTACATATCCAGAGACTGATTTTTCCCTCTGCTTGGCTTCAAACTGAGGGGGTGAAAATATAATCAGATGTCTGAAAGGCCCTCCCTATGCAAAAAGCAAATCTGGCAAAGAATTTATGTGTGGCAAACCTATCTTCTGAGGCCCTCATGCTGTCTCCCCTGCCCTTTCACAACCCTTTCCAGGAAAAGATCAAACATCACCATTAACAACTTCTTAGTGAGTATTTAGTTTGGCATCTGTACCACCTTGGGCATTTTTGTTCTCTATTTAATCTCAATGACCACAATGTAAGGTGGAAAGTGGTGTCCTGGGAGGAGGCAAAGGGGCATATGGGACCTCAAGTTCACAACCAGCTCCAACATCCTGGTTCCATCCCAGTTTTGCCCACAATTCCTATTTCTGTTTCTCCAAGAAATATCACTGTGGGCTTTATTTTCCATCTTCTAATCGCCACAGGGTGAAAAAGGTGACCTGGGTATGATGGGCTTGCCGGGGTCAAGAGGACCAATGGGCTCTAAGGTCAGTGTGTGGTCCAGATGGACATTCCCAGGCCTTCTTTCTAAGACTGAGGAGCAGCTGTTTACAAATACGGAAAGACAGGACTGGGGGGCTGCCACCCTGTGCTGGGTAGTCAGCCCATTGTGGAACATCATGCCCTGGGCTCTAGGGACACCAGGATTCTATTCCTGTTCTCTATAGCTATCAAGGTTTTGTCTCCAGAGTAGGCATTTGAGTGCTGAGAAAAGCGATGTTGTTTCTAGGCCTGGTATAAACATCTTTGTGTTTGCTGCTGCATGCTCCCTAAAACTACAGTAGAGTACAGATGTCAGCACCACATTCAGGGAGTCTTGGGGGCTGAGTATAAACACTGTGCTTTCTTTTAGGGCTTCCCTGGATCCAGAGGGGAAAAGGTCAGTCCTCATCTCTTGTGGTATCCCAGATCCTGGTCTGGGCTCAGCTCTGGAGTTGGTGGTGGGTGGAAAACAGGCCCAGCTCTCTCTCTTCAGATATCAACTGCAGCCACCATTCGGCTGTTCCTCCGTCCTTGATCGTGTATGGGCTGAGGATGAAGTGCAGGCCTCCCGAGGAAGGGAATTCTGGTAAAGAGGACCTCCCAGTGAGGCTCCTGCCCCCACCACAGGGAGAAAATGAGAGTAGAAGGTAGGGAGTTCAGTCAGTTAGCATAGGGGTGCTAGACGAAGGGGAATTGTTCTTAGGCCAAGTTTCTACCACACTGCCTTCTCATCTGCTAAAACAAAACTAACAGGCTCCTGCAGTCACACCATATCCTGTGAGATGGGAAGATCTGAGATCCTGAACCTTCTATGAGTTTCCCTTTAGTAACTAACAGTAAAATGTCTTAGGGATCTAACCAGAACAAATTCGCCTATTATTTGAGCCCAGAGCTTTGCAAAAATGAGGGTGTTGGCCTAGGCAGTCTATCAGTTTGAAAAGCCCTTGTCCCTACACCCATCCCCCCCCACCAGCACAATATTAGTGCATTGACCCTCTCTTTTGGTTTTCTCCTAGGGATCCAGAGGCGAAAGGGGTGACTTGGGTCCCAAAGGAGAGAAGGTAATGGCAAATCTATGCAAGAGATATTTTGTACTAGAAGTGGGACCTTCTGCTCCCCCAACCTAGGGATTGATGGATAGCCATCTTGAAAATGGCTGACCAAATCTATCCACAGCCAGTTCCAAGTGGCATTTCAAAAAAGCACTCACAATATTTGTTGTTCCTTCCACAGGGTTTCCCTGGATTTCCTGGAATGCTGGGGCAGAAAGTAAGTATCTAGAAGTAGACATAACAGACCTCATGTCCTCCAAACACAGAGAATGGATTACTTCTCTTGGTCCTTCAGGCAGAGATATTGAGGAAATATTGATTTTAATTGTGGAAAGTTCCAGTTTGAGATGGGGGACCAAGTTGTCTTATCCACTGGGCAGAGGGTAGCAGAGAGGTCTGAGGTCAACCTACAGTTTAGTGGGAAAGGCTATCTATCCCCCACCCCCACCACCATGGAGAGAGGCCCCTCTTTCCTTCTCCTACCTCCTGGAGTTTAATGGCAAGATTCAAAAGCTGGAAATATTGTGTGGAGCAGAAACTCCTATCTCCTATCTGAGCCACAGTGGTTAAGAACCATCTTACCCCTCAGACCCTGGAGCCAAGTAGGGATTTGCGTGATTTAGTTTCACTGCTGCCTAAACACTCAATCTGGTCTTCAAGGGTGGTAAATACTGTTGGGGGGGCATGGGATTGTCTTAAATAGGTGACACCTATTTTATTTAAATAAGTGAGATATTTAGTATCTCATACACGACAGGCCTAATTTTAAAAGGAAGCAGTTTAGGTGTGGGGTCCTAATGATGTGTTGCTGACCATGCAGTACAGCTCCTGAGCTAACTCAAAAACATTGAGTCCCCATGACACATAAAGCACTGACCATGTAGGCGTCCCTAAGCTGTCTTGGTTACTTTTCTATTGCTGTGACAAGACACCATGACCAAGACAAGTTAGGAAAGAAAGTGTTTCAGAAGCTTAAGTCCATGATAGGGGAGGAAAGGCATGGTGTTGAATAGCTGAGAATTTCCATCTAGATCCACACATGGGAAGCAGTGAGAGGGGGTGTGTGATGCACTAGACACAGTACAAGTCTTTTGAAACCCAAAGCCCACCCTAGGGACACACTTCCTCCAACAAGAACACACCTTCTAATCCTTCCAAAACAGTCCCACCAACTGGGGCTCAAATACACGAGGCTATGGGGTTGTTCTCATTCAAAAGCCACCTATGCTAACATGGTAATGCTATACCTTCATGCTGTAAGGTATTGATCGGCACTGCGAATTGTTATCTTCACCTCAGTCTCAAACTGAAATTCTTCAAATATGCAAACAAGTGCTTTCTTAGTATTTTTAATTCTTTTTCAACATTCACTTTACAGTGTTACTTCCTGAAGTATAACATTTTTACTGGGCAGTACCCAGCCATCAGGGCATGATGAAGTACTCCAGTCATTATTCAAGTCGCTACAATTTACCCTTACCTTAACCTGTCAGAAACTCAATTCCTGCTATTTTAGATGGGATGTTACATTTTAAAAATAGAGTAATTATATAAACAAGTTGAAGCAAACTTCAAAACACAAATGACTTCCTTAAGATATTTAATCTAGGTTTTCATTCCCTGCTACAGT
Organism: Cricetiscus sungorus; assembly: GCA_030556225.1. Classification (NCBI taxonomy): domain Eukaryota; kingdom Metazoa; phylum Chordata; class Mammalia; order Rodentia; family Cricetidae; genus Cricetiscus; species Cricetiscus sungorus. The sequence goes on from JANBXA010000707.1 coordinate 216,933, forward strand.
GACTATCAAAGATTCATAAATCACTGTAAAATTAAATATGATGGCTTCTCTGGCTTCTGCACAATTTACTAGACTTGGCAACAAAAAAGCCGTCTTCCCCATTTCATGGCAGGCTGTTTTAAGACAGAGCTGATATGATAACCATAATTAGGTCTTAGGAGAGAAATTAGATCAAGAAATTACTGGCTGCTTCTAGTTGATAAAGAGAAGGGCCACACTTCCTTCTGACAATCTGTTTTTAAGAATTCATGTTTTTTTATGCTGATGGTTTCTCTTAGCCAAACAAGACATGCCCTGGGCCCTTTAGACAGCCCAGGGAAATTGTGAAACACCTCCATGGCCCACTGACCCATTATAATCTCACCACCGAGAATCCTGAAAGACTACATGGACGAAAGAGCAATTCTTCCTCAAAGATTTATTCACATGTGTGTCTATGTGTGAGTATGTGACATGAATGTTAGTGCCTGTGGAGATTGGAGGTCTTGGACCCCTCTGGAGTTGGAAGTTTTGTGACAATTCACAATTGCCTAGAGTTTCAGGCAGTGTGAGCCACCTGATACAGATGCTGGGAATTGAGCTTGAGTCCTCTGGAATACTAGTAAGCATCCTTAACTGCTGAGTGAGTTGGGGAAGGATGGAGTCATCTGCTTGCTAGGCTGGCAGGTCAGCTTGAGCTTGATCCTCATCATCTATTGGTTTCCTCTGGAATTTTCCATTGTGTTAGAGAGTCTGAAAAGGAGCCTGGGTGTCTGTTGCTGTCTCTGAGTGGCTAGGGTAGTCCATCATGGTCAGTTTCAGCATGTTTGATAGCAATTGTTACACTGACCATGATGGTGGTGTAGTTTGGGATGCAGGACAATTGCTTGAAGTAGAAATAATGTGTCTCATGGGTCCACACAACTCTCAGAAGCACTTAAGTGGGACAGGAATCCTAGATAGGCAAAGCTAAGGAAAAACTTAGAGGAAAATAGTCTTCTCTCTCTCTCTCTCTCTCTCTCTCTCTCTCTCTCTCTCTCTCTCTCTCATGTTACACATGCCAAAGTGCACCTATTGAGGTCAGAGTTGAACTGGTGGGAGTTGTTTCTCTGTTTCCAGGCTCAACAGCAAGCACCTTTATCAACTTAGCTATTTTGATAGTCTGAGAAATAAGTTTTGCAAAAGGTTGGCCTTGAACTATGAAAAAGTTATTTTCAATCAGGAATGCAATTTACATTGTTTTTCATGTTTTAATAATATTTTTAAAAGGTTTATTTATTATGTATACAGTGTTCTGCATGCATGCCAAAAGAGGTCACCAGATCTCATTACAGATGGTTGTGAGCCACTATGTGGTTGCTGGGGATTGAACTCAAGACCTCTGGAAAGCAGCCAGTGCTCTTAACCACTGAGCATCTCTCCAGCCTTTAATAATATTTTTATAGTGACTATTTGAACACATGCTTGAAACATTGCTCCTCACAGAAAGGATTTTCATCTGAGCTAGGCATAGTGGTTGGTACATTTCTGTGTCTCCAGCACAAGGGAGGTGGAGGCAAGAGGATTAAAACTTCAAGGTCATCTTCAGCTACATAGACAGGTAGAGGCCAGCTTGGGCTGCAGGAGACCGTATCTCAAAAAGGGAGTTGTCTGAATAGATAGAAGTGAGTTTAAACTCAGAATAATATCTACTGAAGTATGGAGAATGCCAGATGGAGTGGCACACACCTTTTGTACCAGCAGGCAGAGGCAGTTGGATGTCTAGGAATTTAAGACTAGCTGGGCTTACATACTGAATTTCTGGCCAGTCAGGGCAGCATAGTGAGACCCTATCTCAAAAAAGAAAAAGAGAGAAAGAAAAAAGAGAGGAAGGAAGGAAAAAGAGAAAAGAGCTGTATAATCCTAAATAAACCCTTTAAAATATCAAACACTACAGTGGACAAGACCGTTTCCAAACATCATAAAAACCCCAACTCATATGTGTGAGTTTGTACTAAAAAGAAAACACAACAACCCATTCTGCACATTTTTAACTAGACAAGGAAGCCTTTTCCTTGTCACACGTGTGACTGCAATGCAGGAACCACCGATGCATGCTGTGGACGGGGTTGTCTCTCTTGCTTGACCACCAGAGCACCAGCTGCTCTACAACACTAAGTCACTCCCCTGGGGGTGTGCTTTCTGTCTTTCCTGTTCCTTGGATATGAGCTCATCATTCTCCCATGCTCCCAGGACAGCCCGCCTGGAAAAGACTTAGAAGAGGAGAGGAGGCCATGGCAGCCAGTGACTAGACAGACCAGCACAGATGTGTCCACTCTTACTCTCGCTTCTCTCTCTTTTCCCCAGGGCGAAATGGGTCCAAAGGGAGAGCCTGGGCTAGCAGGACACAGAGGCCCCACCGGGAGACCAGGAAAGCGAGGCAAGCAGGTAAGGATCCTGGGGTTTACACGCCTGGGGATGTGTGGAGAAGCATGCACAGCCTTATTCAAGAGAGCTATTCCACAGCCTTGGAGTCAGGCATCCTCAGGACTAGTGGACAGATCAGCCTAGTTACTGATGTTCAGGCTTCTCTCCAGCTAGGCATGGTTCAAGGCTACAGGAACCCTCTAGGTCAGAAGCAAGAGTGGCCCCAGGTCATAGTAACGCATCAGTAGCCCTGCTTTTTGCCTCAGTATACTGGGTATACATTGAGTTTTAGAGAACAGCCTAGGTCTGTCCTTGCAGCTAACAGGTCTTTTGAACCCTAGTGACAGTTTTTACTACACAAACCCCTCATTTGGAAGTGATCCTCTTCACTGGGTTTGTTAAGAGCTTTGGGGAATTGTTTGTTCTGAGCCCCCTGGTCATCAGGGTAAGCCAAGTTAAGGAGTTGGGAAAAGGAGGGATGCTCACTGGTTTTGAGGTCTGCGCTAAATGCCCACAGGAAAACTAGCATTTTTGATAATGTACAGATATACCCAAAAGATGTGTCATGATATCTTTTTGTTTGTTTGCTTTAAGACAGGGTCTCACTATGAGACCTTGATAATATTTGAAATTGATCCTTCTAGGCACTTTATCTCCTTTTGCTTGGTGGCTATGGTTATTATATCCTTCCATAATTCTTTTTTCACTTTAAAATTTATTTATTGTTGTTGCTTTAAGATAGAGTCTCATGTAGCCCAGTCTGGTCTCACACTCTGGTTACTCCATCTTCCACCTCAGACATGCTGAGGTTACATGTGGTTGAGAAGCATTTCTTCTCATATTTTAAATGATTTCTTTCTGTCTACCATGTAGTTATTTTGTCCTTCACTTACAGCTTAAAATCACAATGTATACAGCATCTTGTTGTTGTACATATTAATCCATTTTTAAAAATCTTCTAAAAATACCCACATCATATTTAATAAACAAAGAAGCAATAGATTGCTTGGAGAAGAGGCTCACCCAGACCATTGGTGATGCTGAAAGGAGGACATCTTTGGCAGCAAAGGATTTCCATTGTGCTGGTGTGAATATCCACAGTCTCCGGTTTACATTAGCACTGCCTACGCATTTACTGGACACAGACTCCCCTCAGCTACAGTGGCTGCACCTTCAAACACACTCTGCCCCCGGGCCTGGGCCTCATTTCCTAAAGTCTTCAGCATATACTCTGTTTTGTTGAACCCACACATGGGATGCTAATGTGTAGCCAGGAGTCAGAATCACAGTAACCCTTTGAAGATATGTGCTCTTCCCTAAGTCAGTGCAGGAGTGACCTGGCTCTGGGTAGTTCAGACCTCACAGTGACAGTGCTGTGTTTCTCAACACCTTTATATTTGTACAGTTAATCAATCAAGTATGGCAAGATTCTTTTAGTTTGCTTTTAAAGTCACAAAATGAGCCAGGAGGTAGTGGCACATGCCTTTAATCCCAGCACTTGGGAGGCAGAGGCAGGATCTCTGTGAGTTCCAGACCAGCCTGGCTACAAGAGCTAGTCCCAGAACAACCTCCAAAGCCACAGAGAAACCCTGTCTCAAAATAAATAAATAAATAAATAAATAAATAAATAAATAAAGAAATAAATAAATAAATAAAGTCACAAAATGTTAGTCTCCTTTTGACAGTTTTCACAGGGTGGTCACATGGCTTCAAAAGCACACCTAGGTGTCAGGCTCAGAAAATGAATGAAAAAGGGAGAAAGTTCTTCTCTACTATGATTTCATTCTAGAATGTTCCACATTAATGTAAGGAGAGGCGATTGGTTTCTGTCCTTTAGCTTTTTTTCTGGGGTGGTGTTTGTCTTTTCTGGTAAAACCAAAGCCAAGTAGACTGTGTATCAACCCTGATGTTGGGAGTTACATTGGATTGACAATAAGAGCTACACTGACATCACTTGGAGGATTCAGAAGAGACAGTAAAGAAGCTGATCTTTATTATAGGATGCTGGAGCTTACCTTGTGTCCTCCACAGTGCCTTTCCACTCTGCAGACACCTGGACTATTATTGGAAGCCAGCCTTAGGGCTTCCTTCATATGGTGAATTCACTCCTTATGTAGAGTCATATATCCAGAAGTCATATATCCATCGATCAAGTAACTGTAAATTAATCTCAAACTAGGAAACAAAAATCCTGGAAGATTCCAGAGTATAATTTCTAACACAGGATTTCAGAGGTCATTTAATCCAATCTTTCCTTTCATATCTCTCCCATTTATTCACAAGGAAATGAGGCCAGTGAGGTGGAGTTGCTTGCCAAGACCATTCAGCTGAGCCAGCTTTAAGGCCAAGGTTAGAATTTTGGGCACATGTTTTTTCCCCTTGCTATGGCTCTTTATCATGGCCCTGTTTCCAGACTTGTCTCCAGGAAGGTTCAGGAAAGCTGCTATTAACCTGATGATAAAAACCTTCAGGGGATGGGGATATGGATCAATGGTAGAGTGATTACCAAGTGTGAGAAAAAGGCCCTGAGTTCAAGTCCCATAACCACAAAAACAAAACACAACACAACAAACCAAAACAAAACTTCAGTTAAGGAGACAGAATAACTTCAAGAGAAACCTCCTGAGTTCACAGCAAATAAGGGACAAAGAATCCTTTTCCTGAACAATTTGGTTCAGTGAAACCTACCATAAAGACATGGCACCTGCACATGACCAACCAAGTAGAAGACTCCTCTATTCCTGGAGTCAGAGTCAAGAAGTTTTTCTAGCTCCTTCAAGCCATGAATTTCCTGTGCTCAGAGCCAGCTGGCCTGGCTGTTAGGAAAACAAGCTTTACCAGCTATATTAAGCTGGTGTGACTTCCTTTGCCATTCTGGGACCCATCTTGGTTATCATGTGGAATGCTTCAGCCTGGCCTGAGGATTAACAGCCTCCTCTGTGAAGGTGGAATTGGAAACAAGCTAACCTCATTGGTCTTCTGGGACAAGTTTAGAAACATCTCTGGTATTATGGAGAAGACCCCCAAAGCCATGTTGGTAGGAGAGCACCTCACAGAGCCAGTGTTGTGATTGGAAATAGAGTATCCACAGGTGTGACTCTCTTTACACAATCAGGACTTCTTAGGTGTAAGGAATGTTTGGCTTGACATCTGTCATTGGCCACCGTGGTTGATGTAGATGATCTGGCTGTGTGGTTGGCTAAAGATGACCTTCTCCAGTAGAGGACTGTTCTTTGGTTAAGAGTATACAAGTAGTTGTGCTTCCCAGCTAGGATGTAACAAAGCTCTCAGGAGATCAGAACTTCTTTCTCCATGGGTGAAGATGAAGCCTGCCAGTCACTAGGTCAATCAGCTTGTCTCTTCCATCACCCTTCACTCTTCACAAGCCACATTTTCACTTCTGCCATCTCTGTTACCCTCACAGTGAACCTAGATGGGTATGCATATTCTGGTCCTACTTTAGAGAAGGTAAAATCAAGGCATAAAACAATGACATGATTTATACAGCTTCATTGTCAAGCTAAAACATCCTGACTGACAGATTGCCAAAACTCCCTCCCTATTTGCTGCCAACTTCTTTCTCCTCTTTCATTTGGTCTGGGGAGAGAAGATGAACAAGGTAGATTCTAGTCCACATGGAACTTATGTCTCCTAGGGAACAGTAATTAAATGTCTATGCAATACTCTATGGTTAGTGATCTGAAATAAATAGGAAGAACCATGTTTTTCTTTTTTCTTTTTCGTGTGTGTGTGTGTGTGTGTGTGTGTGTGTGTGTGTGTGTGTGTGTGTGTGTGGTTTCTGAGGCTGTTTCATATTGTAGCACTGGGTATCTTAGCATTAGAGCTCACTGTGTATCTCAGGCTGACTTTAAACTAGCAACAAGTCCTCTGCCTCAGCTGGTTGAGTGTTGTGATGACAGGCATGTACCTCAACAAAAGTTTGAAAAAGAAAGTTTTGAGAGAATGTGGTGAGGAACACCAGTGCAGCCTGGGGAGACCAAGGGAGATCTTACTGCTTAGATATAAGAGCTGAAAAGTGAATCAAAGAGGCATAGAGAAGATTTGGGGACAGAGAGAACAGGTTTTTGTTTTTTGTTTGTTTTTTGGTTTTTTTTTGAGAAATGACATAAGAATCATGGTGTTTTTGACAAAAAATAACAATAATAACAATAAAAACAAAAATAACAATAACAACAATAAAAAGCAAACAAACAAAAACTCTGGCTAGGCATGGTAGCACACCTTTAATCCCAGCATTAGGGGAGCAGAGACAGGTGTATCTCTGAATTTGAGGTCAGCCTGGTCCACAAAGTTCCAGGATAGCTATGGCTGTTACACAGAGAAACTTTGCCTTAACAACAACAAAAACAAAATCAAATGAGCAAACAAAAAACCCTTCTGACTGAAGGCTGGAGAGCAGGCCATGTTCAGTAAAGAGCTGGGTCTGTACCAAGAAAGCAGTGGAAAATCCAGGGGTAGAAATAGCTTTTCTGATAGAATGAAAATAAACCTAACAAGTAGATGGGAACTTAAATTATAGGCCTACCTCAGCTACCTCAATACTCAGGCATTGCACAAACACCCTGAGACTCCATTTCCTAATTCTTGCCAGGGGATGAGGTGGATTGGTTCTGTTGTTCTGTGCCATGTTTCTACAACAGAATGAGAGCTTAATGAGAACTTTACATATACACAGATCACTTGCTCTGTCCTTCTCAGGGGCTGGGTGTTGGAGACCAGTTCTATCCCACCATGAGCTTTTGCTTGTTTGAACTATGTGGTCTCTGATTTAGAGGCAAGTAGAGAAGGAACTTTGCCATGCCATGACATCACAACAGGATTTATCTTTCTATCTATCAGGGTCAAAAGGGAGACAGTGGAATTATGGGCCCACCAGGCAAGCCTGGGCCTACTGGTCAACCTGGTCGTCAAGGTCCTCCAGGGCCTCCAGGTGCCCCATCTGCAGGTAAGACCCCAGGTGCCCCATCTGCAGCTTCACTTGATCTACACAGTTTCACACCTAACTAGGTCCCCAGAGAGGCCATAAAGAGATGCGAGCAGAGCTCTGCTTTGTCTCTTGTTAGAAACTGCCAGAAGCTCTTTTTCATACCTTCATAATTTCTCTATGATTTTGTTCACTCAACTTTGTTTTAACATTCTGGAGGATACACTTAGGAAGTTGAGAGGGACTAAATTACATTGGTGATGTCATTTATACTGTCAGTGAAAAGTATACCTATTTTATCAACTAAAATATTTTCCTAGAAAAACATGTTTCATGGCTCTAAACATTATCTTAAACCCAGAAATAACGAAGGCATTGCAGCCTTTTCTGTCTTATGTAGTGTGATGAAAGATTATTTATTTATTATTGGATATGTTGAGTACATTGGAAGGAACTTCTAAAAAGAGATTAAGAGTGGATTATTGGGGCCTGGTTAGTACTTGAAAAGTAGATTATGGAAGATGAAGTAGGTCTGTTTCTACCATGTTTTACTATTTAATTTTATTATCTAAGTCCTTTATCTTATTCCCTTATCTGCTCAACATAAAAAGACAGCATTCCTAGGTCTCTCCTTAGTTATATGATAGGAATCATAATTTTAATTTATCTTACTAAAATTAAAACATTTTAAAAGTCCACAATGTCTACTGTATTTATGGGAACATGTTTGCCATCTCTTAGTGAGGTTACCATAAAAAAATGCTATTCTGTTAGATCCCTTAATCCAAAAGAAAGTTTACTGTGGCATTCCATCTTGCCAAGATGCCATGAAGAATCAATCTTTTGTGTTTATTTCTTTCCTCCCCTTTTAAGTGCTACAAATGGCTTAGGTGAAGATCATGGTATATTTGGCAGGAACACATTGGGGAAGAGCACTCCTACTTTGACCTCCTCCTTGCTCACTTCTTATTTACATTTATGGTCCATGGGTGTCAGGAAATAATTGACTCAGGCTGTGGTTGGGCATCACAGCATTTCTAGAACTGAAAATTCTTGGAGCACCATGCACTACCAATTGGATGACAGCATGGTGGAAGCCTGGTTTTGTTGGTGTAAAGAACTTTCTAGGGGTTTGGAGTGTTTAGGGGCTAAAAACCTGAGGATTCTGGGGACATGTGGTGAGGTAGATGCATACAAAGGTGGCTGGAAGACTTTAATGGTCCTATTGTGCTTCTGTGTCATTGTAAACTGACTTGAGGTTCCTTTCTTGTCCTGGGGACTGTGAGCAGGTACTCACAAAGCCATATTGGTATCATCAGTTTAGAGAACTGGAACCCAAGGACTTAGCAGCCACCACCGTTTTGTTTTCTTTCCCTGACTTTACTTTCTAGTTCCATATTTTCTGTATGGGTATGCCTAAACACCCGCCCTTCCACCCCTCTACCCTGTGCTCGTCCAAGAAGATGCACTGCACTGTCCTTTCTGTTATGGCTCAACATTGGCAATTTGCTTCTTTCTTTCCTCCTTTTACTTCTTTACTACTACTACTACTACTACTACTACTACTACTACTACTACTACTACTTCTACTACTACTACTATTACTATCATTATCATTATTAGTGTGTGTGTATGACTGTGCCATGGCACGCATATGGAGGCTGGAGGACAACTTATTGATTGGTTCTCTCTTTCACCTGAGGACCAAACTCAGGTTATCAGGCTTGGTGAGTGCCTTTACCTTCTGAGTACTTTCCTCTCTATCTCTCCCTCTTTATGTATGTGTGTATTTTTTTTTGAGATAGTGTCTTATATAGTCATATAGTCCAAACTGGCCTTTTTGTTGTTGTTTTTTGATTTTCATTTTGGTTTTTAGAGACAGGGCTTCTCTATGGCTTTGGAGACTGTCCTGGAACTAGCTCTTGTAGACCAAGCTTGTCTAGAACTCACAGAGATCCACCTGCCTCTACCTTCCAAGTACTGGGGTTAAAGGCACCCAACTGGCATTTAACTCACTATGTAGCTGAGAATAACATTAAACTCCTGATTCTTCTGCCTCTACCTTCCAAGTTCTAGGATTACAGACATGTGCCATTGAGGCCAAGTCAGATGATATGGCCATTCAGTGTGTGTGTGTGTGTGTGTGTGTGTGTGTGTGTGTGTGTGTGTGTATGTGTGTGTGTTTTACTAGGTGCTGAGCACAGGGCTTCATATATGCTAAACTATACCCCCAGCTTACTCTTGCTTTCTGTAGATGTGTTTCATCTTCCTTCTATATGCCAACCACACTAAGAAGTGAGCCAGCATCACATCCCCCATGGTATCTGGTGGTTGAAACCACACAGGGACTGGAGCCTACAGGGACTTGCTCTGTTCCTCTGGGTTACACCTGCAGTCTAGCAGGATGATAGGCTGCCTCTCTTCACTGATATTCTCTCCCTCTACCTTCTTTTCAAATTACTTCCTCTCTGAGGAGCCACTCAGAGGAAGAGGGATAAAGAGGCAAAAGAGGCAAAATGGGGCAATATCCCTGCTCTTTGTGAAAATCTGAGGGGGTCTGGGAGTATAGGTATGGGTTAGAAAGGACATCTCTATACCTAACTTAGATAATAATACAGTTACAGAAGCCCCCTGGAGTGAATTTCCACTGATAAAAGCCACAAACCTACAGGTATTATGGCATAGTCTGGTATCTATTTAAGAGTATGGAAAATTCTAAGACTAGCCTGGAGAAAACAGGTCAAACAAAGAGTCACAAAAGCCATTCAAGAAGAAACTGTGTGACCTGCCCCTTCTTCAGTGCTTTCTTGCGATATCCTTAGGCCCCAGAGAACACAAGGTAAAGTCTGTTTCAGTCATTCATTTATGTCTAAGAACCTTGAGCTTCCACAAGGTTACAGAGCTGACTAGTGATCACCACGGTCCAGCCCCCGCCCATGGTTTCTAAAACTTATACACAGACTTCTGATTGTTGTTCTGGTTCCTCTGCCTTCTCACACTATCCCCTCCTGACTTGCTTTCCACAAGAAGCTCCTGGGCAAAGATGGAGATAGAAGTCCTCTGATTACAGGGCATGGCAGTAAATCTGGGGTGAGGAAGTTCAAGTCGCTGTGCCCTTCAGGGCATCGTGGCAGGAAGCTGGCAGGATTATGGATATTCTCTGCCAACTGGGAGGAAGCGGAAGCAGTGGGCATAATGCAGGGGTGACTGTAGGCTCCCTGCCATGTCCTGTTGGGAGGCTACCTCAGGTCTGACTCTCAGCACCACACCACCAGCTGGTGCTAGAGGAGTCAAAGAAGGTAGGAAGTTTTAATTACTCAAGTTACAGGGAAAGCAGTGGGTTGAGAGAAGGATGAGGTAGGAATAAAGGCAAAATTTAAGATGTAATTTGCAATAATACAATTACAGATTTGGATAATTTTTTCCTGTATCCAGACAGGGCATAAATGAATCCAGGTGGTACCTGGGAATGACAGCTCCCTGAGAGCACCTGTACTCTCGGATCTGTCCATCTGAATGGGACACAGTTAGGAGAAGCACGGGTTCACATCTTAGTCACACCACTGATCCATATTATGGTTCCAGAGGCATTCTGGGGTGTAGAACATTTCAGAAGGCTGCTTCATTGCCACTCTCACATTTCTCCTTGTCACAGCCTCACTTCTCCAGGTGGAAAATCTTCATGTTCCCAGGTTTTTAAAACCCAGTTCTGGAGCTGATGGTATCATTGTCTCTTTTGAGTCTTCTGAAAAATCAGAACCCAAGAGTGGTGCTTCCCACAGAACTCTACTCCTATCCTTGTTAGAGCTGTAACTTGACATCTGGTGTTGGGCCAGCTTGTGAGCTGGTTCATTCCCCTGGGTCCTTTTTAGCGTATGGGCTCTTCCCTATGGTCCTGACCAGACATTGCACCCTGGGTTTACTTCATTTGTGCCATTATAGCATCTCCTAGACTAGACTCTGTTCCCAGTTCCTGACTGCCTCCACTGATTTCATAAGACCAAGGACAGGCTGGTTTCCAATGGTCCTTATTGTTCCCAGAGGACGGGCATGTGCTCATCCATCAACTTTTTCATTCTGCCCCTTCCTAGGTATACCCTGACTTTTCTCAGTACCTGGAGGGAGAAATGCCCTGCGCAGGAAATATTCTATTTTCTTCCAAGAGAAACAAACAAACAAACAAACAAACAAAAAACCAAAAAAAACCAAAAAACAAAAAAACCATACACACCACAAAATTCCTCCGTAAATATCCTCCATATTAGAAATTTAAAATACAGTGAAATGTCTGGGCAGTAGTATACACTTTTAATCCCAACTCTAAAGGCAGAGGCAGTTGGATCTCTGAGTTCAAGGCCAACCTGGTCTACAAAGCGAGTTTCAGGAAAGCAAGGGCTACATAGAGAAACCCTGTCTTGAAAAATAAAAACGAACAAGGCAGTGAAAGTTGGACTAGCAAGACAGCCCAGTGACTTGAGTTTTATCTACAGGTCTCATTGGTGGAAGGAGAAGAGAAAACTAACTCCCCAGAGTTGCTCTCTGACCTCCATTCCTGTGCCCTGATATACACAGCCTCCTCCCCTAAATAATTAAAAAAATACAGTAAAAGGTTTTCACCCATTGCATATCCATCTGCAAGAAGACCCTTTTAGTAATGGTCACAAATAAGGTATGTTGTCCTACAAGAAACCTAGAGATAATCAACAGGCAAGCTGTTAGTTTGGTTCTGCCTCTAGGCGTCACTCTCAGGGTTTCACATCCCACAAATTCCTCATCTTTCCCACAGGTTGTTAGTAATTGAGCTAAGGCTGCTACAGACCAACTCTCTTGTGTGTGCCTTCAAGGCAGGATTGCGGAGGAGGCCCATCACTTAATGGCTGCTTTCCCCTTACTCCTCCACACCATGGCAGGAGCCTGTCCCCGCCTGCCATCTGCCTGCAGCTTTCATGTTTCTTCTTGCACGGGTTGCCCACATCTCCTGATTTGTTTACCTCTAGTAACAGTGACATTTTGTTGCTTCCTAGGACAGCTTGTCATGGGACTCAAAGGAGAAAGAGGACTTCCAGGGCCTCCAGGAAGATGTCTTTGTGGACCTCCTGTGAATGTGAATAACCCCTCCCATGGGGACTCAATGTATGGGCCGGGCTCCCCACGAGTTCCTGCGGTAAGGCCCTTCAGGGCACGGTCTGGGTGGATGCTGAGGATGCTCTGTACCTAATCGTAGGCCTTTGTGATGTACTTTAGGAAAATTCACTTTCCTTTGTTACAGTGGCTACCCATTTGCTATAAAAAATTGCAAAGTGGGGACAAAATCAAAAGAAAATAAACAGAGTGTTTGTTAATTTGGATGTGAAGTCATCAAAGGACATTTTCCCCACCCTTTACTTTCGGGACTAACTCCGATGTGGCTTACAATATATTGTTTGAAAAAGCTGGGCTCTGGCTAAGCATGCTGCTCAGTGGTTAGTGCTTGCCTTTGTGCCCTGAGTTCCACACACAGTAGTGCTTGTAATTATCATGGTGAATGAACATTGTTGAAGAGTCACCTCCAGATGTCAAATTACTTACCTATGTAATAGCATTATCTTTTAAGCCTTAGCTACATGTTAGAAAAGACATTTAAACATGTTACATCAAGATAGATAGTTTTATTTCAAACTCGGGCATTCTGAACCAGATTGACATGGTGTGGGCTTTCCGACACTCCTCCCCATGAGAAACAAACTGAGTCTGCTTCTCTGGCCCTATCTGACCTGGGACGTCTTTTCTGGGCCCTGACCACTATGTTCTCTGGCAGATTTTTGTGGTCAACAGCCAGGAAGAGCTTGAGAAGTTGAACACCCAGAATGCCATTGCCTTTCGCAAAGACCAGCGATCGTTGTATTTCAAAGATAGCCTTGGCTGGCTTCCTATCCAGGTACTCTGGGGCAGGCCTGTTGGGCTATGATCCTTCTGTCACCCAGAAAAGGGACAGTCCTATTAGAAGGGAGGACAGCTAGACAGTTGGGGCTGACTACACATCTGCTGTGTGCCTGCAGGAGAGCTATGCACCCTCCTTCCCTGGTCTTGTGAGCAGCCCCCATTAGCCTCTTACCCAAACAAATGCTCATCTTGAGCCAGGCTTCCCTTTGGGAAAGATAGTCTCTCTTACCCCTTCCCTGAAGGAAGCTAAGGGGTGTCCCCTAGACTCAGGGGATCTGTTTCCAGTGCCGGAGACTTGCCTGCTTGTGGATGCCTGGGCATGCTACACTCATTAATGGCTGTGTATTTCTTTGGTCAGCTGACCCCTTTCTACCCTGTGGGTTACACCATAAACCAGCATGGTACCTGTGGGGATGGGGTGCTACAGCCTGGAGAGGAGTGTGACGATGGTAATCGCGATGTGGGGGACGACTGCATTGGTGAGTGAGGCCCAACCTGGGGGGCTTGATCAGCTGAGGGGATGGGGTAAGCCTTGGCTACCTACCAGCTGTGATGGTCTGAGCAAAGACAAGAGACAGTGTACCAGGGACTGTTTTGGAGAGCCCCTTCCCAATTCCAGGCAGCATGTTAATTCTTCCCTCATGCACGCATGTCAACAAGGGAGGTGTTCAGGATCATGCCCTCCCAGACATGCCTACTTGGCCCTCATTCTTCCAGCCCTACTTCTTTGCAAGCTTAGGAGAGGAAGGTGATGCCCCTCACTTGGAACCCTAGAAAAGCAGAAGGAGAGGCTGAGATGGGGTCAGGACTCCTTTTCTAGGTGAAGACCAGGCGCATGCCCTGTCAGTGGAGAGAAGGGTGGCCAGTGCTGCCTGCACCTCTTGTGATAGAGCTAGGACCTGGCTCTGGGGGATTTTCGATGATTTGGGTTTTTTTGTTGTTGTTTTGTCTTTTACATAAAGTGATCAGGAGCAGGAGATGAGGTAGAAATACAGTTTTCATAGTCAAAACAGAGTTCAGCTGCTGGCTCTGTGCCACCCGGCTCACCAAAGATGGAGTGGCAGACCATTTCCAGCTGAGCCTGGCTCTCTTGACGTGGCTTGTCACGTGGCTCATGTCTTCAGAGGTCCCTCCAGCTGACATATGTGGGAGTTGTCTGTATGTGGCTTGGGGTCAGTGCATTCATCCATGTCTTGGTTTGCTGAGAACTGGGCATGTGTGGGCACTGTTGCTGTCCTTGTCCTTAGGGGACAGATGACAGATACTGGGATGACGTTCTACCCAGGGAGGGTTTGAGAAGCAGGAGGTAGTTGTTTATCCCAGTCTAGCTGCACCAGACCCTTGCAGTTTTTGGATGACAATCTATGGGGTATTGGCTTTCCCTAGAATTCCTTCAATAGCTTTTCCTGGAATCCCTCAATAGGAGCTGTCACAATCAAAAGAAAGTAGTGATGTCTCTGTTTCATCTAAAAATGAGTGTGGGCCATGCATGGTGGCACATTTGGGAAGCAGAGGCAGGAAGATGGCCAAAAGTAAAAAGGGAAGTATGGGCTACATAGCAAGACCCTGTGGAGGCAGGTGGATGGATGGGTGGATGGATGGGTGGATGGATGGGTGGATGGATAAATGGGTGGATGGAGTCCTACTGCTTGTATGAAGACAGAGGTCTTTGTGGAGGACACATAGTCTGTCAGGAGCATAGGCTGAGCCTAGTAGTAGGCAGAACCCTTATCAGGCTCTCTCACAGGGGTCTGCTGTTCCAGTCCCCTATGCCTTACCTTACCAGCATTCCATAGTAGTTCTATGAAGGGGAGGCAGTGCCACCTTCCCAGTTTTACAGATGACACGAAGAATCTTATCCCCCCGAAAAGTAAATGGCTGGTGTGTTATACAGAACCCTGGTATGCCAGTATGACACTTAGTCCAGGGTGAGTCTGAAGCCTTCCGAAAGTTGGTTCTCAAGTGGGTGGAAAGCTCTAGCGACTCCACTGGGTCACACTGACCTTACTATGTAGGCAATCATGTTCCACCCTGTTTCTTCTCAGGTCTATACGTTTTTTGTCCCCCTAGATTGTCACCGGGCCTACTGTGGAGACGGTTACCGGCACCAGGGCGTGGAGGACTGTGATGGCTCTGACTTTGGCTACCTGACGTGCGAGACCTACCTTCCTGGGTAGGGAGGCCTTCTATACTCTTCCAGAATCTCCCCTTGCTTGCTTTCATTCACAGATGTTTTAAGGGCCTTTTCTGTTCCTGGTACTTTCTAGACACGGAGGCAGGATAGAGCCCATGCTAGTGATCATATAGTAGTCACAGTCCCCAGGTGGCCTCAGTCAGAGCAGTCACAGCCATCAACATCTTCCTGGGACAGGTCAGAGCAGCAGCTTCCACGTCTGGTAGTCCCAGTGGTTCCTGGGCTGTGGCCTAGGAGGAAGTAGAGAGGAAGGCAGCAAGCAGGTAACATGAGATGAGGACATTTGACAGATTCCATCTGTCTACCCAGCTTAATTCCTAGAGCACAACGCCCACTTCCCACAGATCTAAATGAGATCAGACCAGAGTTAGTATGTAACCTTAGGGATGTAAAATATAGCTCAGTAAATCGAGATTCAGTTCCCAGTTCCTTAAGAAAGGAAAAGGAGGGCCAGCAACATGACACAGTGGGTAAAGACATGTGCCATGCTAGTCTGGTGACCTGATTTTGATCCCCCAGAACCTATGTAAAGGTGGAAGGAGAGAACTGACTCCACAAAGTTGTCTTCTGACCTCCACATGTACACCATGGCATCCTTACCACCAACACACACAAACACAGACACACACAAACAGACAGACAGACAGACACACACACAGACACAAACACAGACACATACAGACACACACACACACACACAAACACACACACATGCATGTGCACACACACGCTTACACGCACAAACACACACACAAGCACACACACGTGCACGTGCACACACGCACACATGTACACACACAGACACACACAGAGACACACAGACACACACACACAGACACTCACACACAAACACACGCACACACACAGACACATAGAGACACACACAGACACACACAAACATACACACATGCATACACAGACACACACACACATAGGCACACACACGCATATACAGGCATACACACATAGGCACACACACACAGACACACGCACATAGACACAGACACATGCATATATACATAGAGACACACAGACACACACATAGACACACACACATATACACACAGAGACACACAGACACATACACACAGACACATATAGACACATATGACACATACACACAGTCACATACACACATAGACACACACATATACACAGACACACACACATACACAGACACACATACAGACACACATATACACACACATATACACACAGACACACATACACACACAGACACACACATACACACATAGACACACACACGCATACACACACAGACACACACCCACGCAGACACACACACAGACACATACATACTCACACACACACATACACACACACATACACACAGAGACACACACACAGACACACATACACACACACATACACACACAGACACACACCCACGCAGACACACACACAGACACATACATACTCACACACACACATACACACACATACACATACACATACACACAGAGTACACACACACACATAGACAGAGATAGAGAGAGGCAGAGAGGGGCAGAGACACACAGAGAGACACACACAGGGACAAACATACATAATTTTTAAAAAATAAAAGGAAAAATATCTGACCTTGACAGTTTCACGGTCCCTTCAAGAAAACATCCCCTTCAAGGACCTGTCTGGCTACCATTGAGCATCCTCACTGGGTATTCAAATGTGTTAGAATTTGTCCTTGCTTTCACAATGGCATCTTTAAGCTACCTGAAGACCCCTCTCCAGAATGTAACCTTCTAGTACAGAATGGTGCTAAATGATCCTAGGCTCACCCAACTGTCCCAGAATCAGTTGTGTGATGCTCTAGGGAGCTAAGTATGTGCTGACCTTTTAGGTCATTGAATCTCTCAATTCCATGTCCTCATCTTTGGATACCATCACTTACCTTCAGCAGACTGGGAAACAGACATCACCTGTCCCACAGTTACCTACATCCCAGTACTCTCGGGTGTCTCCTCAACACTCATCCTCCAACACATCTTAGCATATGTAATCTGGTTGAAGGAGTTGCACATCTCTAGTCACCCCAAGACTTCAACCCTGGGTAGACTCAGCCAGGATCCCTCTACACATGCGTGTCTGTGTGCACTACCCCATGCCTGAACTAAGGAAGGCTCCTGATAGCTACCTATTGGATCTTGTCTGATTAAGTGTCTTAATGGCTTCATAAAGTCATATAGTGTCAGCATCTGAAAGGGCCTGGGGCTTATTCACTAGCTAACCGGGACTACTCCTGTGATCTCTAGAAGCTTCCAAGAGACAGCTGTGAATGTGTGTGGATTATCATTTGTGTTTGCAGATGTGTAGTATACACTGTCCAATATGGCAGCTTCTGTTCCAGGTAGCTGTTTGATTTTAAAATTGTTAGTGCATTTAATTCAGGTCTTCAGTCACACTAGCCAAATTTCAAGAACTCAGCATCTGTACCAGGCCAATGCTGCCCCTTGGGCACAAATAAAGGACATTTGTATTAGTACTAAGTGATTTCACAGGCAGCCCTGGACACCCTCAGGCATCCAGAAGGGGGAGACTGTCTCACAGAAGATGTGTTAATATCTGAGCTAACCATATCCCCCACTGCAGTCTTTCTGCTAGAGCTTAATGTGGAAATCTCTAGAAACCCAACTCATCCTCCCTGAGCCCCACATTCCAAATGAGGCAGAAAAGCTTTCCTGGACCTTGGCGCTTAGTGAGGGGTATGGTAGTTTAATGCAGTTGGGACATAATTTTTTTTTTTTTTTTAAGAATGTGCCTTTCCCTGTGCACTGTGCTGTCTGCTGTCTCTGCCCTGATAAGTATCCTTGTCTTCCTCAGATCATATGGAGAACTTCGGTGCACCCAGTACTGCTACATCGACTCCACACCCTGCCGTTACTTCACGTGAGGGGCTCAAGGAACAGGTGGGCTGCAGCCCATGTCATTGGTGGCTGTATCTCTGCCCCACACATCAAACTGGCCTTACTCTCTCTTGGGCCAGTGTCCACTGACCTTCATGTGACAAAACAAGGATACATTCTTGCTGCTAAGACATGCTTTTGACTCAGTTTGACTGGAAGAATTTTGGACCACTGCATCTTGTCTTAATTAAAAGAACCAGAAACCTTCTAAATGCTCATCCTGGGGACTACCCACTCCCGTCATCTGGCTAAACAGCTGGCTGTAATGCCTTATCTTCTGGAAAGATGCTGGCTCAGGTCATGAACTTGGCTTAGTGCTGTTAGACATATGGGGATTGGCAGGGCTTGTGTGTTTTGTTCTGCTCTCATCTGGGTTTGGGAGAGATTGTGCACAGGTTTCTACACCCTTCAGACCTCCAAGCACAGCTGTTCTCACCCAAGGCAGCCAGCTGTTAGGTCTGTCAAGATTTAAGAACCACAACACAGGAGGTGAGCATATTCTCTTGGGGCAGCTCCTAGCTTCAGATCTGCTGAGCGACCCTTCAACTGGCCAGAGCCCGATCAACTTCATGTGAATTGGAAGCACTTCGAAAGCCACATGACCCAAGCTCACTCCCAAGAAAAGGGTGAAGGCCCAGCTGAGTCACTTTGCCCTGTGAACCATGTCGGAACAGAAACCTTACTCTTCTTGAAGTTCCCCAAGGGACAGTGGTTATAGCTTCAAGTCCCAGGTGCCATCTTGGCCTCTATCTTGACAGTACCCTTCACAAGCATGTCTTGTGTGGGAGACTCACTCCACACACCCTCACCCGGGCAGGTGCTGGTGTTTTCTCTTGCTGGCTTTCCTGGTCTAGAGTTCCACTGCCGAGTCCTTGCTGTCTGCTGGAATGGCCCTGTGAGCCTCTTCCATGCCTGCATCTTGCACATCCTTGTGTTTGTCCCAGTGTGCCTGACCTCTTTCTTTTCCCTGGGATTCATTTTTCCTCAACCCTGCCTATCTGAGAACCGCCTTTCCCATATTTCCTAAGTGGGGTTTGGCTCTCATTTGGAAAGACATTTCTTTATGTCCCTCTCCTCAATACATACAAGTACTTTCTCATCAAACAGGCTGTCTCCCTGGGCTGTTATACAAAGCTCTTCAGTGAGCCTAAGTCTTGGGAACTCAGCAGACAGCACCGTTTAACCCAGCAAGTCAGAACTGTTAACTATATCCTGAGAGAAGTTAGCTAGAGGCTGTGTCTTCGCAGGCAGGCATTTATGCTATTTATATTACATTACTATTCTGGGGCTTCTGGGTGAGCAAGCAAGGAATAAAGGTAATTCCTGGCTGTGGCCCATTCTCCCTTGGGTGTTGGGGTCAGTGCTTACCGATCCTGGGTGGAGCAGAAAGATTGGGTTTGGTTCTACTTCCCAGACTCTCAGATGGCTGGATTTTTTAGAGCATGCAGCTTCCTTGAGGGTAATGGAGGAAACTGATATCCAGAGAGGTGTGAGACTTGCCAAAGATCACCATGCCCAGTCCTGTTAGCTCAATCCTGGCTCTCACCTTGCTTTAGGACCTGTTGGGTGGAGACCTAGTGCCACTCGTAGGCCCTGTTAAAACACATTCTGTCCTGAGTCCCACACCTTGGGGAGCAGCATTTACTGCCTTAGGTGACTTGATGATCTTCACAGGCAGCCATAGAGCCCCTATGTGCCAGTTAAATGTCCCTTGAGGTAATTTTAAAGCCAACATGGAACTGGATGGGGGCTACAGTGTGGAGAGAAGAAGAAAGGAGGATACTCCTTGATCACATCTAGTACAGCATGTCTCCCAGAGTCAGCCAGCTTCCGACTCTGCCAGTTTGCCAGTGTAGATGCTTTTGGACTACTCAGCCTGTTTTGGATCTTAGGTCTGCTTTAAAACAGCCAGAAGTATGGTATCTGATGAGTCCATCAGAGCTGGGTTCCTGAACCCATGATGGCAAAGATTATCCTCTGAGAATTCTCCAAAAACAAAATGGCAAGAAAAGGGTTAGGATGCTGTTTGTTTTCCTTTCTAGTTGCTGTGATAAAATACCCTGACAAAGACAGCTTTGGGGGTAGTGTGGGGTGGAGTGGTGAGATGGCTCAACAGGTAAAGGCACTTGCTACTGTACTTGATGACCTGAGTCCAATCCCTATGACCCACATGATGGGCAGAAGAACCGACATGCTGTTCTCTAAGTTCCACATGTATGCACCCACATACTTATACACAGAGGGTAAACAATAACTCTCATTTAAAAATATTTTCAAGGAATTGCTTAGTGGAGAAAGGGTTTGTTTTTACTTACAACTCTAGGCTACAGTCCATCCTTGTGAAGAAGTCAAGATGGCAGAACGTGAGTTACATCACATGCACACTCGAGCACAGAGAGCAATGAGTTAGAGTATGCATGCTTACTACTCAGCTCACTTTCTCTTCCAGGAACAATGCCACCCGCAGTGGGCTTGCTCGTCACATACTGATGACATAGTCTAGACAGTCCTCTAAAGACTCACCCACAGATCCAGGCAGTCTCTCATCAAAACTCTCTTTCAAGGTGACTATAGATCATGCCACATTGATAAAGCTATTACAGATGCAAGCACCTCCATCACAGGGCCATCACTTTGGATCTTTACTTTCTGACAGGGCATCAGCCACTTGCAGTAGATGTTCAGGAAGACTGTGCATACCCAATCTCTATAGAGGTTCCATTAGGCCTACTAAGAGAGGCTGGCTCATAGGGTACCACAGCTCCAGAAAGATGGGGAAGAATTTAGGGGGAAGGAAAGGAGATTGGATTCCCACATTTAGATTATTATTTACTGGTGTGGGGCTAATAAATCACCTACTTGGAGAGCCAGCAGCATTTTTGTTTCTCCCTTAAGACTGGTTATGTGAGCTGGGTGGTGCTGCTGCATGCCTTTAATCCCAGCACTCGTGAGGCAGAGGCGGACAGATCTCTGTGAGTTTGAGGCCAGCCTGGTCTACAAGAGCTAATTCCAGGACAGGCTCCAAAATCACAGAGAAACCCTGTCTCAAAAAACCAAACCAAACCAAACCAAACAAAAACAAAACAAAACAAACTGGTTATGTGAACTGATCTGGGGAACCTGTTTGGACCATATCCTTTCTTACAAAATAGGAAAAAATACAGTGGTTCTTGTGGTTCTTATGCTGCTACAAGTCATCTCTGAGTGTGTCCCACTCAGTAGGGAAAAAAACCACCAATGTAGTTTCTTTGCCTTGCAGGAAGACAGACCGAATACCAGAACAAGGGCAGTTCTTCAAGCCAAGACCGAGGGGACAGATTTTGGGGAAGACACCTATAAAGTGACTGTAAATTGGACAGTGATGAGCTAGGCCCTGAGCATAGCAGGCTACACCAAAGGGACTGACATCAGGCCCCATGGTAAAGTGGGTGCAGAGCCTGGTTCTTTGTAGACTCTGGAGTTGAGATGAATATGGAATGTTGTGCCTAGAATCCTGCCAGGAATTAGCTGGTAGCTGGGAGATCAATCAGGCTGTGGAGGGTTTACCAGACAAGCTCTAGGACCTGAGTCCTGAGTACTATCCTCAGAATTGACATCCAAAAGAAAGCTGGGTGTGGGGGTGTGTACTTGTAATATCACCACCCTGAGTTGGAGAGAGGGCTCAGCAGTTAAGAGAACTGGCTGCTCTTCTAGAGGACCAGGGTTCAATTCCCAGCACCCACATGGCAGCTCACATCTGTCTGTAACTCCAGTTCCAGCGTTTGTGACACCTCATACAGATAGACATGTGGGAAAAACACCAATGGACAAAAATAAAAGTGATACATATATATGTATATATTGTCAAGGAGGCAGAACCCTGGGCTCAATGGCCAGCAGTAGCCTAGCCTACTTGGTGAGTTCCAGGCCAATGAAAGACCCTGCCTAAAAAAAAAAAAAAAAAAAAAAAAAAAGAGAGCGAGAGCGAGCGAGAGAGAGAGAGAGAGAGAGAGAGAGAGAGAGAGAGAGAGAGAGAGAACAACAACTCAACACCTGAGGTGGTGTCCTCTAACCTCTACACACATGTATCTGCATGTACACATACATACATATGTAGAGAAGGAAGAAAACAGAGGGAGGGGCAGAGGGCAAGACACACACACATACACACACACACACACACACACACACACACACACACACACGCACGCACGCATGCATGCACGCACGCACGCACACAGGGTGGTGGTGGTACAATCCTGTGTTTAGGCTAGAAGTTGAAACTGCTTTTCTGTGGCAGTGTGACCCATGGGGGTCAATTCTCCCAGGCAACAGTGGGATGCTCCATTCATACTGAATGACTTTCAAGGCACAAAGGACTAATAGCCTGTGAGTTCAGTCATTGAGACTGGCAGTGATGAAATGTCAGATGATGATAGTAACAAAGCAAGGCTGGAAATGTCACCCAAAATAAAGCAGTGGCTGCTTAGGAAAGAAGACCTCTTGGAACTGTGGTGACAATACCTTGGGAGAAATGTTACTTTCCATTAATTCTGTAGCTGGTTTTGTGGTGTCTGATGAATGGCAGGGGCATCAGATGGCTTTGATGCCTCCTGGGCTGAAGTTTTACACTATCAGCACTGAACTGGCTTAGAGAACTTCATCAGTGAGAGGTCCCCATTCTGCCCAAATGACTCCCAGGGACACATTTGTTAGGTCAGACTCCTTACGACCCAGCTGTAGAGTTGACATGTGCAAGCAAAGCATGGTCTCCAGAAAAAGTCTAGCAACTAGTACTTAGGAAAAGTAGTAGAACATATTTCTGAGTATGTCCTGCGACACACAAATATCAACCAACCTAACAGGGACATGGAGAACACACTGGGCTCAATGATGGGGAATCTTCAAAGCTCATCATGATTGACAGGTCAGCCTAAGTGCCAGTGACTGCTCCCAGGTATCTAGCTCCACCCATCTCCTGTAGCAGAGCAGGCCAGTTTAAATCATCTGTGAAGTTCAGTTCTTCCACCTGTGTGGAGAGAGCAGACCCTGGATCGGGGCTCTTGGCCACTGACCAAGGGTCTCATTCCACCATTAATTAAACATATGCCTAGAGGATCCAGGAACAAAGACTACTCAGCATATGGCAGAAGAGTGAAGCTGGATGTGGTAGCACACAACTGTGATCCCAAAACTTGGGGACTGAGGCAGGAGGATCAAGACTTTAGGACATCTTAAACTACATATCAAGTTCAAAACCAGATCCACATGGTAAGTCCTCATTTCAGAGTGATGGATTAAGGGAGCCCCTCTCCCCCCTTAGCCAACTCCACTGAGCTGCAGAGTAAGTAAGACCACAGTGCCTTTATCTGAGGGACTCCCTGCCTAGGGACCACCCTGAGTTCTTCCCAGTCCCAGATAACTCTACAAGAAACACAATCTTTGTGACAGAAAAGAGTGGTCCCTGCCCATTTCTCCTAGCTTGTGTAAGTGTGAATGGGTCATTTGTGACACATTTTGTTGCAAGACTCCGACCTCTCCAGTTTCCAATGGTGCAGTTGAGGCAGAAGTGAGTGAAAAGAGGGGCTAGGAAATGAGGCTTTAAATATATATACATCACAGCCATGAAGTCTTGACTTCCTCCTTTTGAATGGGGGAGGAACTGCTTTGACCAAAGGAATATTATGGCTTCCTCAGGTTAGGACATAGGTCATACAGCTTCTCAGAATACACCTAGAGGAGCCAGTTTTGTCAGAAGAAAGCCAGCTCCCTTGAGATGGCTGTGCAAGGCCATGCAGGCCTTGTACCTGCTCTCAGCCATCTCTACCCAGGTACCAGATACATGAATGGAGCCACAGAACAGAGTGGACCAGCCAAGTGTAGCCTCAAACCTTAACAAGCAGAGCCCATGACATAAAATGGTTGTTGTTTTAACCTGCTAAGTTTTAGGTGATTTGTATGGTAACTAGAATCTGGAATGTTGTTGGGGTGAGGAAGACATCATAGTTTTGCTTGTCAACTTGATATACCTGGAAAGCAGGACCTTCAATTAAGAAATTGCCTCTATCAGGTTGACTTGTGGGTACATCTGTGAGCATTTTCTTCATTGCTAACTGGGTATGGGAGGGCCCAGCCCCTCCCAGCCCCACTGCAGGTGATGCTATTCCTGCGCAGCTGGGGTAGGCTGTGTAGGACGGGTAGCTGGGGCTGCCAGAGGGAGCAAGCCAGGAAGGCAGTATTCCTCCATGGTTACTGCTTTGGGCTGTTGATTTGAGTTCCTGCCCTGTTTCCCCTGAGTTATCATTTTCCTCCTTCAAGTTGCTTTTGAAATATTAGGGGGAAAAGGAAGCAAATACAGCACCAAGGGCTGTGTATGCGCAGGTGTAGAACTTGTGTTTGGCGCCCTCTGCAGGAACCAGAGAGAGAAATTTAGAGATTAGTCTGCTCCTACTGGGATTTCCTTTCGGAGAGCCCTGAAGCCTCAGAGATGGAGATCCTATTGCTCTTTTCCTCCCGTCCTCCCTTCCTTCTTTCTTTCCTTCTTTCCTTCCTTCTTCCCTCCCTTCCTTCATCCATCTCTCCCTCCCTCCCTCCTTCCCTCCCTTCTTCCCTCCTTCCTTTTTTTTTTTAATTTTATGTGATGGATTATAATTGATTGTCAACTTGACAGGATCTAGAACCCCCTGGAGACAACTGTCCGGCCACCTCTGTGAGGTGCATTGTCCAGAGTATGTTAAACTGAGGTAGAAAGACTCACCCTAAGTGTGGACAGCACCATCCATCTGACTGACAGGTCTCTTGTGTTGCTTATTCAGGAAAAAGCTAGCTGAACACCAGCATTCATTTCTGTTTGCTGGTTGTAGATGCAAACTGGCCAACTGCCTCAAGCTCCTGCTGCTGTGACTTCCTCCGACATAGACTGTAACCTTGATTTGTAAGTCAAAATAAACTCATTATTCGCGAGGTGGCTTTGTCATCTTATTTTATCATAGCATCAGGAAAAGTAACTGATTTGAATGCCATCATGTTTTGATAGGAATTGTGCTGATCTGTAAATTGCTTTTCATAGCACAGACATTTTAGCAGTATTAACTATTTCAACCCATCAACAAGGGCATCTTTTCATGTCTTTGCATCTCTACTCAGTTCATCTGTGCTGTGTGATTTTTGTTTTAGAGATCTTTGGTTAATTTTTTTTCCTACTTTTTCTGTAGCTCTTGTGAACAACACACACACACACACACACACACACACACACACACACACCACTGTGTTTGCTGTTGGCTTTAGCAGTGCATCTAATTACTAATTTTTGAGTGTTGATTTTGTACCCTGCAACTCTGCTAAATTCATGTTATTATAATACTCTTGGGCGGTATTTGGGGGAAGACTTGCACATAAGATCATGCCATCTGCACTGAGAGAAATCTTTTAATCTTTCCCATTGGTGCATCCTTTCCTCCTCTTGACTCCTCATTCTGGCCAGGACTCACAGAACTATGTTGAATGAAAGTGGTGAGAAGAGACATCCTTGTCTTGTTTCCAAACTCAGGATGTTCTCAGCTCCTCTTCAAATGCTGCCCTTGAATTTACCACCCACTTTCCACATGCTGGTTATTATGGGGATTTATCACCATACTTTTGTTCTGTGCTAGGGATGAAACCTATCAGGTCATGCATGCTAGGCAATCACACCAGCAACTGAGCTACATCTCCCACTTCCTGTTAACTCGAGTCCTTGGCAAGAGCAGTGTGCATTCTGGACACCAACTCACAGAGATTTCCCTTCCTTTGCTGCTTGAGCACTGGGGTTTGGGATTAAAGGCACCTCCACGCCTGGCTAAAAATTTATTTTTGAACAATCAATAGACAAAGAAGAAACTAAGGAGAAAATTAAAATATTTCCTTGAAACAGGCTGGTGGTATAGCTGAGTACAGCATTTGCTTCATATCTATAAGACCAAGGGTTCAATCCCTAACAAAAGAGAAAGAGAGAGAGATGGGATACATTTTTAAATAAAAAATGTTATTGGGGGGCAGCCATGTGTGTAGACATTGGAAGACAACTAAGAATCCCATTTTTATGCTTCATGATTACCATATTAGGACGTTTGTTTGCATAATTACTGAACCAGGGTCCTCTGGAAGAGCAGCCAGTACTCTTAACTTTGGGGCTAGCTCTCTAGCCCTTTGTCATATTTTGTTCAGTTTGAGAGAATTCTCCTAGTATCTCTCTTAGACAAGGTCTCAGGTTGACCTCAAACTCACTATGCAGCTGAGGATGACAGTGAAACCCTGGTCTTCCTGTCCTGCTCCGATGTAGAGGTCCTGTAGAGCATCACTCTCTCAGCTTGTCTCTCCAGTCTTTCTCACATCATTTTCTCTTACTCTGTATACTGATAAGAATTTTGCCAACTTGGCACAAGCTCATGTCATCTGGGAAGAAGGAACCCCAACTGAGAAAATGCCTCCATCAGATGGCCTAGGGGCAAGTCTGTAGGACATTTTCTCAATTAATGATTGGCATGGGAGGGCCCAGCCCACTGTGGGAGGTACCACACCTAGGCAGGTGGTCCTGGGTTGTACAAGAAAGCACACTGAGCAAGTCATGGTGAAGAAGTCAGGGTTCCTCCACGGTCTCTTTTTGTCGGTGCCTGGTTCCTGGCTCCTGTGCTTTAGCTCTGGCCTTGACTTCCCTCAGAGAGGGACTGTGAAGGGCATGTGTAAGCCAAACCTTTTCCTCCCAGGTTGCTCTTGGCCATGGTCTTTACTTCAGCAACAGAAAGCAAACAAGGACAGTCTAAGGTTTCTACTGAGAAGCTGGCTGCCAGGGGTGGATGTTGTTTTTCTCTTGTGGCCTAAGAGTCTTTTCTTTACCCTGTGAGGTTGTTTTTAAGATGTTTAGGGCCTGCAGAGCGGTGGTGGCACACACATTTAATCCCAGCGCTCAGGAGGCAGAGGCAGGCGGATCTCTGTGAGTTCGAGACCAATCTGGTCTACAAGAGCTAGTTCCAGGACAGTCTCCAAAATCACAGAGAAACCCTGTCTCAAAAAACAAAAACAAAACCAACAACAACAAATAAAGATGTTTAGGGCCGGTAATATTAGCACTTAAGATTTCCATTGACTTGGAGGCCAGCATGGGCTGTATGATGAGTTCCAGGCTAGCTTGGGCTACACTGTGAGAACTGCTTTTAAAAACTAAACAAGAGAACTGGGTAGGTTAATTTTAGATCTTCACCTCTCCCTCTTCCATAAGTTAATCCTCCAGTCTCATTCCAGCTTTGTAGCAGAGCCCCTGCTGCAGTCTCCCTTCCTCCACTCATTGTATTGTCCCAGCATCCTACTCCTGCAGACTATCCCTGGGAAGCCTCAGGCACTCTGACCAGAGAGACAGAATCCCAACTGTTTATTTCTTGTCACAAAATGAAGCTTCCAGTACCAGGATTGGGTTACATCTAATTGAGTTGTTGGCCGAAGAAGGACTTCCACAGGACTCTCCAAATAACCCAGGCTCTTGCTAAGACTATAGAGTACTCCCCACAAACTGACAAGTCCCCATTGTTAAAGACAACACCCATATTGAGCATGGAGATGTTGAGCTGGTGCCCACATAGAGCCTTCACCCCTATGTTCCAGCATCTTTGTGTGTTATAGGAAGGTACTCTGCATGCTAGCAAAAGTAATGTAACACCAAAGCAGTCACCTCTATATAATGGTGTCCAGCCTACAAGATGTAATAGAACAATTGTGGCACTAAGCCTATGGAAGTCACCAGAGACTGATGTGACTTAAGGCCCACTCCATGAGATGTAACCCACACCCAACACTGCATGGTTGGTCAAGAATCTGAGACTAGATAGCTCTGGGACCAAGGTAAAACTAAATACTACTGTTCTAAACACCTCCCCCCAAAACAAAAACAGTATCAAATGATTCCTAATAGCCAGGGGATGGTGGTACACACCTTTAATCCTGGCTGAAGCAGAAGCAGAAGCAGAGGAGGCAGGGGCAGAAGCATGGTAAAGGTTAACAGTTTTTACTGTCCCTTAATCTGCTATAAGAGGAAAAATCAGTTTTTCCCTAATGGAGTGACACTGAGGGTACTGGGAGTAGTTGACCAACATATGATAAACTCCACAGTATTTCAGTGTGTGCCTTTATTTTGTTACAGTTTAGTGTCTTTTGTTTATTTTATTTATTTTTTCCTTTGTGGGCATTGTTTTGTTTTCTTGGTTTTTGTTGAATTGGGCTTTTATTATTTGAGGAAGAACTTCAAGTTGGGTGGACAGGTTCAGAGAGATGATCTGGAAAGACCTAGGGGAAAGGAAAATACAATCAAAGTTAAATAAAATTATTTAAATTAAACATTTTTCTTAAATAATAACAAATAAAAACAAAAGGAAAGGAAATGGAAGGTCCTGCATGGCCCAATTTCAAGGCCCATGCCACCCCTGGTGATGATGCATGCTCATATAGGAGTCTGTCTTGCTGAGTAAAGGACAGTTCTAGAGCACCATCTGCAAGCACTGGGCTGAGACAGTGTGATGCCCAAGGTCAGGGCACAGATGATAACAATCCGGTCTTATCTGAGGTCAGTCACAATGATTGCAATACCTCAGGAGGGAGCAGATACTCCCACTCAGGGCCTGATGTAGCTGAAAACAAGTTTGTAAGTCTTGAGACTCCGAGCTTTGGGCTCTGTACAGAGCATCATTTCTGATCCATGGTTGACTTGGTACTGGGCTCTGAGACAAAGCCCTGTGCTTTGATGCCCTGTTCTCCAGAGAGAAGCCAGTTCTGTTCCCACTCTGCTGCTGAGGCTAATGGTCGTCTCTGCTGCTGGCCCTAACCTAGTCTTAGACATGTATTCTGCAGGTTTAGGCTGTAAGTGTCAAGGGGCTTTGCAGGGCACAGGGTTTTAGAGGAGTGCAGGAGCACAGGCACCCGGTTTCAGTCAACTGCAGGGATTTACTGTATTCCCCTACCTCAAGTGGGAAGTTCCTCCCTCCATGCCTGCCTGGATTTGAGGAAGAGATGCTATAGGCATCTTCTCTTCCCACCTCAATGGGGCGTGTCCTGTTACAGTAACTGCAGGCACTATGGTTTCTTCTCTGATTTGCTCAGCTCTGTGAAGACATTCTGATTTGAGAATAAAGTTCTTCAATTTTGCGTGCAGGGAAAGAGCCTGAATACCAAAGGCTCTTATCTGCAATGCTGGCAAGCAAACCTAGTCTGCCTGGAAGAGCAGCCAGCACTCTTCTTTTTTATTCATTTTACATACCAAGCACAGTTCACTCTTCCTCCCTTTTTGCTTCCCCCCCAACTCCCCACCCCACAACCATCCACTCCTCAGAAAGGGTAAGGCCTCTCATGGGGAGCCTGACATATCAAGTTGAGGACCCCCTCCCCCGATTCAAGTAAGGCATCTCACTATAGAGAATGGGCTCCAAAAAGCCAGTTCATGTGCCAGGGATAGATACTGGTACCACTGCTAAGGGTGCCACAAACAGACCAAATGTATTTACTTAATTATTGGTGGGAAGAAGGTATTGGTATATAGAGATCTTTTACTAAATGACTTCAATATATTCTGTTAACTCCAATGTGTCTGCTGTCTTTGTGGGTTCATCCATAAAGCATTATCTAACATGCCACAAATAGTGTTTTATTTCAAAATGTCAGTCTACAAAATTGGGAAAGAATTTTACCAGCTTCATACCCAATAGAGAGCTAATATCAAAAATATATAAAGAAATAAAAAGAACTAAAAATAACTGGACATCTAGAAAATAACCCAATTAAAAATGAAGTACAGATCTAAAGAGATGTTTCAGTAGTGGAAATTCAAATGTCTGGGAAACACTTTAAAAATGTTCAGTATTCTTAGTCATAGAAGTAACGGAAATCAAAACTATTTTGAGATTTTATCTTACAAGAGTCAGAATAGAAAAGGTTAATAAAACAACTGACAGCTCATTTTTCTAGGATGCAGAGTAAGGAAAACATTCATCCATTGCTGGTAGGAGTGTACACTTGTACAGTCACTATGGAAATAAGTGTGTTTATTCCTTGGGAAGCTGAGAATCTTTCAAGACGCAGCTATACCACTCTTGTCATATACCTAAAGGATCCTTCACCAACAACAGACATTTACTTGCTCATCCATGTTCATTGCTGCCCTATTTATAATAGCCAGAAATTGGAGGCATCTTAGGTGTTCCTCAAACAATGGATCTATAAAGAAAATGTGGTATGTAGACAGAAGTTTCTGACCTGTCCAGTCATGCAGCCCATTGGCCCCAAATAAACACACAGATGCTTATATTAATTAGAAGCTGTTGGCTTCTTGCTCAGCTCTTACAATTTAAATTAACCCATAATTCTTACCTGTGTTTAGCTATGTGGCTTGGTACCTTTTCTCAGTGAGGCATTCTCATCTTGTGTCCTCTGTGTCTGGCTGGTGACTCTGTCTCTTCCTTCCTCTTCCCAGAAATCTTCTACTCAGGTGGCCCCACCTATATTTCCTGCCTGGCTACTAGCCAATATATGTTTTATTAAACCAATACAAGTGATAAATCTGTACAGTGTACATTATCCCACATCAGTGGTACATTTACACAATGGGCTATTATTCCGCAGTTTTAAAAGAGAAAGGAAGTTATAAAATTCACAGGTAAATGGATATAACTAGAAAAAGCCATACAGAGTGAGATAACTCAGACACAGAAGGACAAAAATGGTTTGTTTTCACTTATATATGGATGTTAGCTGTTGAGTCAAAGAATAAATAAGCTACAGTATGTATAAGCACAGGTTAGGTATAGACTAGGTGGGAGGGACAAATCTTCATAAACAGGGAATAGAATAGAGTCTTATGGATGGATGAGGAAGGATTTTGGATCAGGATGGTCAAATGAGAAAGGAAAGGGAAGAGGGGAGCAAGTGAAGAAATACAGAAAAGGACAGCAAAAATTAAGTAATTTAAGGGATCTTCTGGAAGCCTAACCACCCTAAAATATATACATATATGAAGGGGATTTAGATGAAATAGCCAAAAGTCCAAATAAATAAAAACAAAATAAACAAGTAAAACCAAAATGTGGGGAGAAAAAGCTCTTGGATATCTTGTATATTTCTTGTCACCAAATAAAGTTTGCAATACTGGCAATGTGTTACATCTAGTCAAGTAGTAGGCAAAAGAGGTCCAGGGGGGACCCCAAACAACCAAGTTGTGGCA
Organism: Cricetiscus sungorus; assembly: GCA_030556225.1. Classification (NCBI taxonomy): domain Eukaryota; kingdom Metazoa; phylum Chordata; class Mammalia; order Rodentia; family Cricetidae; genus Cricetiscus; species Cricetiscus sungorus. The sequence goes on from JANBXA010000707.1 coordinate 248,522, forward strand.
AAGGTAATGGTTGATCTCCATAATATGACAGGAAGGTGTGATTCTTGAAGATGACATTAATGCAAATAATTGAACACGAAGAAGTCAAGCTGATGTCTCTATAGAGCCTTCACCACTTATGGACTAGATTTCCATGGCAATGGAAGGTACCCTGTTCACTATCAAAGGAGAAAGGTAAAACCTCCTATCTAGAATGGTTGACCTGCATCCAAGATATGCTGGTACAACTGTAGCACGAGTTCTAGTATATCTTAATAATAAAAGCCCAGACTCAGAAATAGGGGAAAATGCTGAAAGATTGGAGAGAGAAAAGAGCAATCCACAGCTGACTCTTACCTTGCTAATTTTTCATCTGAAAGAGAACAAGTTCCTGTCTCCCCCTGCCTTATATTCCTTTCTTAGCCCAGGCATAACACTTCCTGACTGTCTGTACAGACCCCAAGATCTCTGTGGTTAACTAGTGGATAGCTCCACTCTCTGATTTTCAGGCAAGCTTTATTTGTTGGAGTGTAAACAAGATATCACTACACACTAGTGGAACAAAGCCCATGTGAGTAACTACTCACTTGATAAAAGGTCCACTTTATGAGTTGGAACCCATACCCAGCACTGCTTGGATGGCCAAGAACCTGAGACTAGATAGGACAGGGTTCATGGAGAAAACCAAATGCTGCTTAAGGGTCATAGGAATAAAATGACTCCTAACAATATTGTGCTATATATATTATCTTATAGATAATGCCTTTCTCAGCCATCATCAGAGCATCTTCCTCATGCAGCAAAAGGGAACAAATACAGTGATCCTCAGCTAGACAATATGCAGAGAATAAGAGATCTTGGAACACTCTCCCTAAACATGACATCTCTAACCAAACACCTCTCTGCAGGGCTCAGAGAACCCTATGGAAGAGGAGGTGTAAATAGTGCCATAGAATAATGCAGATGCCAGGACCGTGGTCCATTTACCTAGGCAAAGCCCAGATGTGGAGTGGAGTCAGACTAACCCTGAGAAAAGCTTCACTGTGTGTGTGCAAAGGGCAGAGCTGCAGAGGTAGGAATGCCCAATCTATTTGGAGCCCAGAAGATTACATGAGAACCAGATACTGGGCATTGGGCTATAGAATTTGGATTAATCGAGCAGGATTTTAGTATTGTTCCCATCTGAATATTTCTGTACTCTATTCTTCCCTTGTGGAATAAGAAAATATGTAATTTCTTTGGTTTGTTTACCAGACCCAACTAGTACTTTAAAAAAGGAGACCTTGAACTTTTGAAGTGTTGCCATTTTAAAAATTTGTGTTATTTTTTTTAAATTTATACCTTGTATTACTTTATGATACTAACATAAGATTTTTGGGAACAAGCCATAAATGGTTATGGTTTTCAGGTGATGTGTTTATGTTATGCTGACAAGGAATGGAAAGTCCTAGTTAACTTTATCTGTCAACTTTAAACAGCCTAGCAACAATGGAGATGAGAATCTCTATTGAAAGACTGCCCAGATGGGACTGGCATGTCTGCATGTCTGTGGGATTACCTTGATTTTCACTGATTTAGGATAATCCAGCCCATTGTGGGTTGTGTCAGAAAGCTAGCTGAGCAAGCCATCAAATAGCATCCTCCCTGGTTTCTTCTTCAAGCTTGTGCTTTTGTTTCTGGACTGTGACCTGTAAACTGAAATAAACCCTTTCATTTCCTCAAAAACCAAACCAAAACAAAAACAAACAAACAAAAAGCCAAAAACCCCACAAAACAACAATAACAACAACAACAACAACAACAACAACAACAAAACCAAACCAAACCAAACCAAAACAAAAAGCCCCACTAAAAGAGTGTTTTGTTTCTGTTTTTTTCTCATTCATACATATTTCATTTGATTTATTAATCAATTGACTGCCTTACCTGTTGCATTATTACAGTAGCAGGACCTCTATTATTTACTAAAGGTTTTCTTTATCTATGAAAGGAATATAGAATGTTCTCAGAAAAAGGTGATTGCTATTAATATTTAGCACACAGACTTCACTAGATGCAGGAAGCTCTCATCTGATTTTAGTTTCCTTACAAATTTTAATCAAATGTTTCATTTGTGTCTATTGACATAATCATGTGACTTTTTTTGCTTTTATTCTTTCCGAGTGATAAGTCACATTGACAGACTTCATATTTCCTCACATTGTTTTCTTGGGAGCACACAACTTGTGCTATATTTTAATATATAAATGGGTTTACTTATACTTTTCATATCTATATTAACAAGAGAAAGTGAACTCTAAATTTGCTTTCTTAATTGTGCAAACGATGCTAACCTAGCAGAGGCAGGTATTGCGGCACACCCCTTTAACCCCAGCACGCAGAAGGCAGGGGCATCAGCTGTTCTAGGCCAACCTGGTTTTCACAGTAAGTTCTAGGACAGCCAGGGCTACACAGAGAAAACCTGCCTTGAAATAAAACCAGAGTTGAGGCACTGTTTTCTTTTATGTTTGGGGACAGCTTTCATTGAAAAGGCATCACTGAGTTGAGCACAATGAATCAAGCCTTTAACCCCAGCACATAGGAGTCAGAGAGGATTACTGTAATGTTGAGTCCTGCCTGGTGTACAAAGTGAGTCTGACTCTAGGCCAGCGAGAGCCACATAGCAGACTGTTCTCTCTCTCTCTCTCTCTCTCTCTCTCTCTCTCTCTCTCTCTCTCTCTCTCTCTCTCTCTCTCTGTCTCTCTCTCTGTCTCTCTCTCTGTCTCTCTCTCTCTGTCTCTCTCTTTCTCTTTCTCTCTCTCTCTGCTACCCTCCATCCCTCCCTCCCTTTTCCTTCCTTCCTTCCTTCCTTGCTGCCTGCCTTCCTTCCTTCCTTCCTTCCTTCCTTCCTTCCTTCCTTCCTTCCTTCCTTCCTTCCTTCCTTCCTTCCTTTCTTTCTTTCTTTCTTTCTTTCTTTCTTTCTTTCTTTCTTTCTTTCTTTCTTTCTTTCTTGGGCATTGACTCTCCTCTAGTAGAGCTGAGGTTTTACCTGTGAAGTAGTCTGAGTCTGGAGCTTTCAGTGAGATGAGCTCAATTTTTACATAAGTTCCTTGTTTTTTTTTTTTTTTTTTTTTTTTCTGTCAGTACGATAACTGACAGAAACAACTTGGGAGAGGAAGGGTTTGCTAGGGTTCATTTTGTCACAGCAGAGAAGACTGGTGGGGAACCTCAGTCTGTGGAGGTGGGAGGCTGAGGCTGAGGCTGAGGCTGTTTCCATGGTAACATACCAGGAAACTGCTTACAGGCTAAAGGAGTTAGGCCAGAACTAGGCCTAGGCCAGGTTTTATTACTCAGACACACAGCAGTAGTGACCTACTTCTCCTAAGGAAGTCCCTCCTAAGAGTCCCCAACCTCTTGAGGTTGCACCAACAGCTGGAGGACAGCTGTTCAAAGCATGAGGCAACACTGTGAAGAGGTTCTGGAGACTTCAAGAGCAGAGTCTAAAGAGAAAGTAGCTCTTGTGGGGAGAGAGGCACTGTGCGTTATATCTTGTTTTGTCTGGCCCCTTCCTGTCTCTTGTCTCTGCTTCCTGTCAGCAATGAGGTAAAACACTCCCACTCACCACATATTACTACTGTGGTATCCTGCCCAAGTCGATGGTCTTGAGCAACCATGGATTAAACTCACTGGAAGTGAAGGGCAGGATAAACCCTTCTCTCCTTAAGCCAGTGGTTCTCAGCCTTCCAACACTGTGACCCCTCAATACAGTTCCTCATGTCACGGGGACCCCTTTACTACCATAAAATTATTTCACTGCTGCTTCATAACTGTATTTTTGAGGCTGTTTTGAATCTTACTGTAAATATCTGATACACAGATACTGTAAATATCTGATATTGACCTATGTAAAATTGTTGCTGCAACCCCCAAAGGTGTCTCAGCCCACAAACTGAGAGTGAAAGCAGACTTTTGAGGGACTGTGCCACCTGGTCTTGGCAAGGTTTGTAGTCATTCTCTTTGGTGTCTTGCTTGTTCATTTTGGATAGCATACTTTCAGCAGTCAAGGCAAGGACACTTTCTTGCCCAGTGGCTACTTTTGCCACAAAGAAAGTAAACTCCATGTGAATTTCTTTGATGTTCATAATCTTCTCTTAAGTAGACTGGTGCTGCCAGGAGCAGACATGTCTCATTGTCATAAAAATAACCCGTTATTAAAACATTTCAAATGACATATTCTGTAGATCTCTGAAGTGTTTGAAGAGGACCTGTCTATCTAAAATATACCTCTGTTTGACTTCGAAAGCATACTTAATGTGATTCCAGTTTGGTTGTGATAGGTGACTAAACATGGATAAACAAATGTTGGGGTTCAAGCTGAAGACCAGTGAAGAAAATCAGCCAAGCTACCAAAGAGATCTTACCTTCAACTTGGCTGTGGTGTTCTTAGTCTCAACATGGCTAGAGAATGAATGCCTCCTACTGAATACTAAAGACCCTGCTTCTATCTTTTATACCCCTCTAGTGCTGGGACTAAATGCATTCGACCTGTTATTCTCTTAGATTGATTCAATCTCATGCATCCCTGGGTGGCATTGAACTCAGAGAGATCCATCTATGTCTTAATCCTAAATCCTAGAATTAAAGGTGTGTACCACTATCTCCTAGCTTCTGGCTGATGGGATTAAAGGTGTGTGCCTGGTTTCTAAGGCTTGTTTGTGGCTGACTTTGCTTACTGAATCCTTAGAAAAGCTTTATTAAATCATAAATAATATACCATCACAGAGAACTTCAGCTTTAATACATGCTTTCTGGATTTGCATAACAGTATCATAAAATAGGATAAAATATTTTAGACAAAAGTCAAGTTAGGCAATTTACTAGTGTGTCACTTGACATCTCCTGTATTTACAGACAAGCTTAAATAGCTAATATAAAGTTTACACACATTGGTAGCATCTGCTATCTGAAAGCTAACTTACAGTTTGCTACATGGTGTAATTGATAGGAAAGATAAGGTAGAGTTAATTATCTGTTATAAGTACATATTAAAGTCATTTTCTAACTTTATTTGAAGATGCCAGGTTAGTGATATCAGAGTCAGTCAGCTACCTACACAAAATATATCCATGGCATGAACAGCCTTAGATGGCAGATATAGTTTACAACTTTCTATTAACAAACCCACTTCCATTTAGCAGTCATTCCAAAAGCTATTGTCAAATATCCATTATTGGAGTAGGCATGAAAATATTAATAATAATTTCACATATTAGAGGAAGCGCTCTGCTCACCTTAATAAACAGACATGCATAGCTTAGATGCAAGTGTATGCCATGATGCAGAGTAACAGATTCAACTTATACTATGTAGCAAATGTCACTGTAAATATTTACTCAAGGTTTTCCTTACCCATCTAAGTAAAGGCTGAATGGCAGTACCACCTTTTCAGTTCACAAAGCACTTGGACCAACAACGTCTAAGGTTCCCCTGTAAATGCTGTTTGAAACATTGTGGCCTCCTCTTGGATGCTGATTCTGATTTTAATCAAGGATGAATGAAAGACATTAGTGTATATACTAACTTATTTCCACATATACAATCTTACATCATTTTACAACACAATACTAATTTTATTAGGTGTACTATACATACTATTTATATTTTTTGTTGTCTCTGTTACTATATGTGTATTGTATGTGTTACCCAAGAAAATAAAAATGTTAATATTATGATACTATTGTCACTTTTGTTCCAGAGAACCACGAATTCAAAATTCAAAGCTGTGACTTTGAACCCCAAGTATCAAATTGAATACATGAGTTATTTTATATACTTTATAAAAATATATAAATCTCAAATAAAATAACATTGTAAGACTTTAAAATGACCAAGTTCCAATGTCAGATGTCAATTAATGGTTTAAATATTTAAATGATCTTAGTGTTTGTCTTGTGAATTTAACATAAGTTCACCAGCTGCAATTACAGGAACTTCTCATAAAATAGCTAAGTGATCCCTAGCCCACATTCAGCTGCCAGTGCGCAGGGCACATGATGGTCATGTTAGACTTCATCATGAGCATGCAGTCACAAAATCCAAACCATAAAGAAGTACATGTGGACCAGCTAGATCCTCCTAACAGTGCAAGAACATCCTGAATCTCAGCCTAGTCTTTGACCACCATCACCAGGCTTCTGCTAGAAGTGAGTCTGGGACCAGTTTGGGTGGAATCCCCCCCACATCCTTCCCTGGGAACTCCCTGGATTGGCTCCAGATCTCGCTCCCTCTGTGTCCTGTCCCCATTACACCTGACTTCTCCATGGAAACTCTCAAGGCCAGAAGGTCCTGGACAGATGTTCTACAAGAAGTAAGAGTCCACGGATGCCAGATCAGGCTACTATACCCAGCAAAACTCTCAATCACTAAAGATGGAGAAAACAAGATATTTAATGACAAAGCCAGATTTTCACAAAACGTATCTACAAATCCAGTGTTACAAGTAGGTTTTTCCTCACCAGCTGCCTGGTCCCTCTGCCATGCAAGCCTCAATAACATGCTAAGACTCTGTATTTGATACAATCCTGTTGGCCAGTTAGTGTTATTGTTTATGGGCTAGCTCTATCTTAATTATTAACCCATTTCTACTTATCTAAGTATTTCCACGTGGTCATCTTTTCCGAGCATGGTGGGCCGGCATTTTGCTTTCTCCATGCTCTACCTGCTGACTCCTCCTCACTACTTCCTCTTTCCTCCTTGTCTTCTAGCCCCACCTATCTTGCTTTCTATTGGCCAAACAGTGCTTTATTCATTAACCAATATGAGAAACATATTTACAGAATAACAACTCCCATCAATCCAGCCCTACAGAAAGTTCTGGAAGGAAAACTCCAACCCAAGGAAGTTAACTACGCTCACAAAGACACAGGCAATAGATAATCCTACTTCACCAGAAACCAAGGGTAAAGCAGGACAAATATATTCACAATACCACTGACAACACCAAATCTAAAACAAACAAACATTAACAATCAATGGTCCTTACGCTCCCTCAACATTAATGGTCTTAAGTCACCTATAAAAAGACATAGGCTAACAGAATGGATATTAAGACAGAATCCATCTTTCTGCTGCATACAAGAAACACATCTAAGCTTCAAAGTTAGACATTACCTCAGAATAAAGGGCTTGGAAAAGATCTAAGCAAATGGATCCAAGAAGCAAGCAGATGTGGCTATCCTAATATCTAACAAGTTAGACTTCAAACCAAAATTAATCAAAAGAGATAAAGACAGTCATTTTGTTTTCATTGCAGGAGAACTCCATTAGCACAAATTCTCAATTCTGAACATCTATGCAAATACAAAGGCATCCACATTCGCAAAAGAAATGCTACTAAAACTCAAAGCTCACTTAAAACCTCACACACTTATAGTGGGAGACTTCAACACCCCACTCTCACCAGTAGACAGGAGCATCAGTCAGAAACTTAACAAAGATACAAAAGAGCAAACAGAAGTTATGTCTCAATTGGGTTTAAGAGACATCTATAGAACATTCCATCGAAACACAGAAGAATATATCTTCTTCTCTGCTATACATGGAACCTTCTGTAAAATCGACCACATACTAGGTAACATAACAAACCTCAACAGATACAAAAAATTAGAATAGGCTCCTGTATCTTATCAGACCATCATGCTTTAAAATTGGAATTCAACAACAACACAAATTGCAGAAACCCTACAAACTCATGGAAACTGAACAATGTGCAACTGCACCATTCCTGGGTCAAAGAAGAAATAAAGAAAGAAATTAAGGACTTCCTAAAATTCAATGAGAATGAGGACACAACATACCCGAACTTATGAAACACCTTGAAAGCAGTGCTGTGAGGGAAGTTCATTGCTCTAAGTGGCCATATGAAGAAAACAGAGGAAAGTCACATTAGAGAATTAACAGCTCAATTGAAGCCTTAAAACAAAAAGAAGCAAACTCACCCTGGAGGAGTAGACACCAGGAAATAATAAATTTGAGGCTGAAATCCATAAAATAGAAACCAGGAAAACAATACAAAAAATCAATGCAACAAAGAGTTGGATTTTTGAGAAAATCAACAAGATAGACAAACCTTTATCCAAACTAACGAAAAAGCAGAGAGAGAACATGCAAATTAACAAAATCAGAAATGAAAAGGGGGACATAACAATGGATAGAGAGGAAATCCAGACAATTTTCAGGTCATACTTTGAATATCTGTACTCCAAAAAATTTGAAAATTCAAAGGAAATGGAAAATTTCTGGAGAACTATCCCTTACCAAAATTAAATCAAGAACAGACAACTTACATAGATCTATAACCCCTAATGAAATAGTAGCAGTCATGCAGTCATTGAAAGCCTTCCAACCAAAAAAAAAAAAAAAAGCCCAGGGCCAGATGCCTTCAGTGCAGAATTCTACCAGAAATTCAAAGAAGAGCTAATACCAATGCTCCCCAAATTGTTCCACACAATAGAAACAGAAGGTTCATTCATTACCACTCTCTTTAACGAGGCCACAATTACCTTGGTACCCAAGCCACACAAAGATACAACTAAGAAAGAAAACTACAGACTAACATCCCTGATGAACATTGATGCAAAAATACTCAATAAAACACTGGCAAACCAAATTCAATAATACATCAGAGAAATCATCCCCATGACAAAGTAGGCTTAATCCCTGGGTTGCAGGGATGGTTTAACATAGGAAAATCTATCAATGTGATCTACCATATAAACAAATTGAAAAAAAAACCAAATAAATGATCATCTCCCTAGATGCTGAAAAAGCCTTCGACAAAATTCATCACACTTTCATGATAAAGGTCTTGGAGAGATCAGGGGTAGCAGGAACATACCTAAACAGAATAACAGCAATATACAGTAAACAACAGCCAACATCAAACTGAATGGAGAGAAGCTTAAGGCGATTCCTCTAAAATCAGGAACAAGACAAGGCTGTTCTCTCTCTCCGTATCTCTTCAGTATTTTACTTGAAGTTCTAGCTAAAGCAATAAGAAAACAAAAGGAGATCAAGGGGATCCAAATTGAAAAGTAAGAAGTCAAACTTTCTCTGTTTTCAGATGATATGAAAGATTATATAAGTGATCCAAAAAACTCTACCAGGGAACTTCTACAGCTGATAAACACCTTCAGCAAACTACCAGAATACATATAAATTCAAAAAAATCAGTAGCTCTACTTTATTCAGATGACAAAGGGGCTGAGAAAGAAATCAAAGAAACATTACCCTTTACAACATAAAGTATCTTGGGGTAATGCTTACCAAACAAGTGAAAGACCTATATAATAAGAACTTTGTGCCTTTAAAGAAAGAAATTAAAGAAGATACCAGAAAATGGAAAAATCTCCAATGCTCTTGGATAGGTAGGTAAACATAGTAAAAATGGCAATCTTGCCAAAAGCAATCTATAGATTCAATGCAATCCCCATCAAAATCCCACCACAATTCTTCACTGACCTTGAAAGGATAATAATAAACTTTATATGGAAAAGCAAAAGACCCAGGAGAGCCAAACAACCCTGTACAATAAAGAAACTTTGGGAGGCATCACCATCCTTGACTTCAAGCTCTACTACAGAGCTATAGTCCTGCCTGGTATTGCCACAAAAATAGACAAGTAGACCAATTGAATCAAATAGAAAATACTGATATTAACCCACACACCTACCACCACCTGACTTTTGAAAAACAGCTAAAAGTATACAATGAGGGGACGAAAGCATCTTCAACAAATGGTGCTGGCACAACTGGATGATGGTATGTAGAAGACTGCAGATTAACCCTTGTCTATTGCCATGTACAAAACTGAAGTTCTAATGGATCAAAGACCTCAACATAAATCCAGCCACACTGAACCTCTTAGAAGAGAAAGTGGGAGGTACCCTTGAACAAATTGGTACAGGAGACCACAGAGACACTGAGATCAACAATTAATAAATGGGACCTCCTCAAACTGAGAAGCTTCAGTAAGGCAAAGAACACAGTTGACAAGACCAAACAGCAGCCCACAGACTGGGATAAGATTTTCACCAATCCTACATTTGACATAGGGCTGATTTCCAAAATATTCAAAGAACTCAAGAAATGAGTCAACAAAACATCAAATAACCCTATTAAAAATGGGGTACATAACTGAAGAGAGAATTCTCAATAGAGGAAATCAAAAAGGCGAAAGACACTTAAGGAAGTGCTCAACATCTTTAGCTATCAGGGAAATTCAAATCAAAACAACTCTGAGATACACGCCTACCACAATAGCTAAAATTAGAAACACCAATGAAAATCTATGCTGGAGAGGATGAGGAGAAAGAGGAATACTCCTCCACTGCGGGAGGAAGCACAAACATGTGCAGCCATTTTGGAGATCAATATGGCGGTTCCTAAGGAAAATGGGAATCGGTGTCCCAGGACATAGCAATTCAACTTAGGCATATATAAAAATGATCAACATCCATGAAACAAAGACATCTGTTTAACTATGTTTGTAGCAGAATTATTTGTAGTAGGGCTGTCCTTTTAGAGGGAGATTTTGTCTTTTTGATTATGTTTTGTTTTCCTGGTTTTGTTTTTTTTTTTCAGGACACATGGAGTAAGCAAGAAGTGATGTGGAGGTATTCAGGTCCAAGGTTTCATGGTCAGAGGAACCTACTGATGGTGACAGTGAGACAGAGAGTTAATGTATGAAGGAAGTACTCCAGTGGGTTCTAGTTTGGTTCCATGAAAAAATAGCTATGGAAACCTATACTTTCAGGGGAGGAGTGTGCATATTTCAGTGGCTGTCTGTGACAATGGTCAACTTCTCTTTCTGAAAAGCAATACCTGTAGCCACACTAGAACATAACTGAGAATCATCATTCTGTACTCCTAATTACAACCATGTGACATGGGACTCCTTGACCACCTTTCCATTTGCTTGCTGTACAAGCCTGGGTCTAGCCATGACTCACTTCCATTTGGGTCCTCACCATAGCTTTTCTGTGTCTTGAAAACTGTTCAAAATAGATGAGCATGGCTACTTCTCCTGGCATCTTGTAGAATGTATAGCACTTTAGTTAAATTATTAATATTCTATACACTGCAGTGTTCTTTATGCAGTTGCTTGTATATGTGTGACCACTCCCAATGTTTGCTTGTAAGGGAAGTGCTAGAATGAACATGCACGAGGAGCTGTTTGACAAAGTCAAGTTTCAGATATGATGCAATGGCATTTTATGGAGTAGCCAGAGACTCCAGCAGACTGGGTAGAGAGAGGCATCGTGCATCGATGTAGTGAATTCTGAGCATAGATCTCTACATAGCAGAGAGCAGAGAAGAATAATTTCAGATGAAAAGACGCAAATTATCTAACGTGTACTGATTGGGCTCCAGAATGGGGAGGAAGAAGAGTAATGAAAGGGATGTCTTGTTGCGGGCAGTAAGTGTTACGGACTGAAGCCTGCTGGGAAGGAAGCTCCCAAGAAACCACAGGAAGAGGCTAGTTAAGCCTCCTACCAAAGGTGCAGTGTGTCTCTGTATTGACCATCTGTGGTAATCAAATGAGTGACTGTCCTCATTGCCATCGGAGACCCTTCATCCAGTCACTCATTGAAGCAGATGAAGAAATGCACAGGCGAGCAGTGGGGAGTGTGCCAGATGTCTTCTAGAACAGAAATGGGAGGGATTGTATGATCCAATCGGGAGTGGACAGTCATGCTCTCAAAGGATGAATCCACAAAGACAGCTGAACTAAACTCCTGAGACCTAGCGACTTGGCACCAACATGTAGTGAGCTTGCACAGGACCAGCCTAGGCCCTCTGGATGTCATTTTACTGTCTTGTAGCTTGTTCTGTTTGTGGGGCTCTGTCTTTTAGTGGGATAGACCAGAAACATCCTAGAGGACTGGACCTCTCCCTGGCAATGTAGTTGGCTGGCTGTGTGACACCTACACCTTAGAAAAAAACACTCAAATCCGCATGAGGAATATACTAACTGACTTGAATTAAATCAGAAAACCCTGGCTTTGTAAGAAGGGGGTGCTACACAGTGGTGCGCTTTGTGTCCCAGGAAAGAAGCATGCATAGGAATAACTGACTTCTGAGTTATGAGGAAAGCTGTTAGCAGGGAATCCATTTTGCTTCCACATGACATCAGCAGCCCCTCTCCTAAGCATTCCGTTGTATCCTGGACACAATAGAATCCTGTGATGTCACCTGTGTTGTGGCAGCACCAACTACCTTTGGCGGGCGAGGACTTCGGTGCCATAAAGGTGCGAAGATGAACATGTTGGCAAGACTGGGGAATCTCCTGAGGAGAGAAAATGGACAAAAGAGACAGACAAGAGAGAGTGAAGAAAGCAGATATTCAGCCTCACATTCCAAGCTCAAGAAATAAACGCTTCCGAAAAAAAAAAAAAAAACAGTAAGTTCTGGGCAGGAGGTGTGCAGCTCCGTGGAGAAGGTTGCCTTCAGCTGGGATTTGGAAAATGGGGGCACAGGAATTGGGGTCTCAGGGAACAAATTGAACTTCACTTCCTGATATATCTCTGGGAAGTCAAGGAGTCCCGGCTAGTAATCTGTCCCTCCCAACTGTCAGGAACTGGCAAGGCAAAAGCTCAAAGTTCACCTGAGAGCTCTTGGTTTACAGTCTTACAGGACAGTGAGGCTTGATGGAGGACCAGCATCAAAATGAGGCCAGAAAGAGGGAAGGCCTAGTGGAGTGTGTGCAACCTAAGTCAGGTCATCACTGTACTTCAAAGGAAGTGGATAACTTGAAGTCCTGTGAACCTTCTCTGTGTGCCCTGAGTTGTCAGTGATGTCCCATTGGGAGTCTGGTGCTCATGTTCTGCACCTGTATGGCTGCTCCACCCATAGACATGTGCTTTGAGTAAGAGGTCAGGATGTTTTGGGTTCTCTAAAATGTGCTGAGTGCCTGTGGACTATCGTCATTTCCTCCAAGCTTGTCAACCCACAGACTTGTGAATTCTACGGGTAAGTTGAAAGGAGACTCTGCAGCTGTGAATAAGCTTGAGGAGTATTCTCTTTCTTCCTTGGCTTCTAGTAGGTGCTTTGGGGCAGCGGAGAAGAGCTGGCTGAGTCCTGTAACTCCCTTCAGAGATCAGAGAGCTGAGATCCCCTCTGGGTCCAAATCCACTGATGTGTCACTGATCACAGGCACAGCAGCTTTCTTCACCACTTAGAGTGCTTAGAGGGATCGGTATATCCTCTATGGTATCATGAAGAAGTTTGAGAAAGTTCTTTCTTCGTTTCTTTCCTTGAAGCATGTGCTGAGTGGACAGAAGAGAGCAGCTGGCTGAGACATGCAACCCCATTCATGGATGGGAGGTCTCAGAGTCCCTGTAGGGCATCAAATGCCTGGGGTCCACATACATTGGCTTGTCTTTGAGTGACAGGCACACCATCTTGTACAAACATATTTTAGGGCTAAGAGTGATCTGTATGTCCTCTATGGCTTGTCAAAATGCAAGTGACTTGTGCTCGTCTATCTACAGGGGTTGCGGGAGAGACTTCACCACCCACAGCCCTCCTCCCCAAAAAGGAGGTGAAACAGCAGGTGGACCTTCTGAGCAGCCAGCTGGATCAAGTGTCCACTGAAACAAAGGAGCTGCAAGAATGCCTCATCTCCATCACGGAAGGATCTCCTGACACTAAGTATTCATTGTTTCCAATGCTATGGTGACCATCTTGGTTCCACAATTTCACCCTTAGTTTATTTCATCTAGGTTCTGAGCTTCTGAGAATGCACACTTGCAGGGTGTTACTTTGCTCATCGCCATCCATCCAAAGGCTTCCAAGGAGGAGAACCTGAAACATGGCAGGCGTGCGATTGGGAGACACTATGTTACTGTTTCCTGCGAAGGAAAACCAGTGGTTTTAGCCCGAGTCAAATAACTGAGAGATTGGGACAGAGGCGTGAGTTCCCAGGCTGCATTTGGAGAGATGCTGCCAAGTGGCAGGTTCTGTGAGATATGAATTGCTGTGAGTTTGTGGTGATTGTCTATTTGTGTGGCAAGACATTGTGTGCTGGCTTCTTCAAGAGGCAAGCAGAGATGCCTGGTCACTCATTTCCATGTGCCGATCAAAGGCCAGGAACTCATCGACCACTGCACATTTTGCTCCTCTCTCTGTGTGTCTCGGTCTGTCCGTCTCTCCATCTCACACACACATGCAGAAACACACAGACGTGTTGTGTATTTATTTCTGTGTTTGTGCATTTGTGCTTGAGTTCACATTTAGACCATGCAAAAAGGCTTTCTGCAGTTGGGCATGAGGAATTTTCTGCCTCACAGTCCCCAAGAGATACCTGTGATGAGAATTGGGATCCCCAATGGAATCCCCCAATTCTTCCAATGAGCTCACCTTAGTTCCATGAAGATATCCCCTTGAGGGGCTCATACATATCCCATGACTTCCGTTTTCAAAAATGTTGGGTCCCATGTACAAGAGAGCTCATGGTGTCATTTTGGCTTCCATTCAGAAAGAAAGGCGGTGGGACTGGGAATTTCTGATTTGAAGATGGGAGACACATCATCCCAGTTTTTGGTGGCCACGCCCCACTTAAAGTAGACAACAGAAAAATTCTGAGCGAGCAATTGCATCAATCCTACTGAAAAACCTCGTGCACCCTCACCTCTCTTCACGGGAAGAGAGTTGCTCTGGTGGTATGGGATCAAGACAGCAGTTGTAAAGAGTGAAACATGTCCCACTTACCTAGTAGGCGGGGTGTGGCAATCCATGGGCTCCAGTAATCTTGGCACAGCTTGAATTTGTGTGATTCATGAAAACTTTGTAAATGGTGGTTTTTCCTTCTAGCTCAGTGCCCTCCCAACGGCCTACTCCTTTATTAGAAAAGATCAAGATGGAACATAAACAAGTCATGGCAGATCTGCATTGGTTGGAGAAGGAGAATTTGAAAGCTTTCGCTAAATTCCAAGTGAGGGGTCACTCTTGTATTGGTAAGTGCCTATCTTCCAGGAGAACACAGCATTGGTTGTGAAATGACCAACTCTACCCAATTTTTCTCTGGACTGCAATGTCCACGCTTCGGGGTCTAGCCTCATGACGCTTAGCAAGCACCCTTAGCAAGCATCTTTTGATCTTGAGCCAATGACACTCAGTTTTGCCAGTTGTGAGACAGACCCTTAGCTCCTCCCGGGAACAGACTCTCATCCTTAAGAGAATGGGGCTCAATGGTTATTAACCTTCCCAATGCTGTGACCATTCCTAGACAATTTGTCATGATTAGGTGAGCTCCAACCACAAACTCAATTTTCTTGCAATTTCTGAATTGTAATATTGTTGCTGTCATGAATCATGATATAAGTATTTGGTGTGCAGCATATGTGAGATATCACCCTTTGAAAGAGTAATTGCATCACCAAAGGAGTCATGACCTGTAATTTGAGGATGAGTTCTCTAGGTAGAGGAAGGATTCACAACATGACAGTGGTATCAGGCAGGGTGTCAGAAAGTGGAAAATTGCCCCCTTGGTTCCTCTACACCCTTTGGGTCTTCTATCCTCCTCACGAGCGGATTTGCCCCTTACCTTCTGATATTGTCCCATTACCACGGTCAGTGAAGGGCATTGAAAGACACACTGTCATTGGTAGACATTCTTGGATTTCTTTCCTTGTTGGCATATGCAGAAAGAGTTTGATTCCTTTTGAACCTCTCCATTCTCTACTCTTGGCATCCGGATTGCAGCTGGCGTGGCTTCATTGGCCTCTTTTTTCTGTCTCCTTTGCAAAAGCGAGCAAAATGGGAGAGATGGGTTATGGAGGCAAGGGTCGCAGGCATGGGCTGGAAGGGCTGACTGTACTGAGACTGTTTCCAGCCATCTTCAGCAACAACTCCACATGGAAAAGACACAGCTGCACAACATGGTGGACAAGTTGAGCCAAGAGACCGAGAAGGTGCTAGGGGAATGGATCCTGCTGCAGCACTATCTGGGACAATTGAAAGTCATTTTTGAGGAGGAAGAAAAACACATCAGAGACTTCCAGACCCACGGACAGCAGGTAGTAACAAGCAGATGTCTCCTGGTTAGGACCTGCACCATTTCCTCGTGTTACCTTAGCCTGTTTGCCCATCCATCCTAATGTGCTTTCACTTATCACTTTACTCGCCCTCCAAAACACATTCATCCAACTCACTCTCATGACGACATCCCACAGTTCATCAGTGTTTCTGGATGTGAGTCTCTTGTAAGAATTAATTGGCAAACAAACCCTGCTGCTTTTCTTGAAGTTTCGTGACAAGCAGGGAGACAGCTCAACAAAGCTAAATACACTTCCATGTCATTGAGATGGTTGGAATGCTGTGTACTATCTTGAGGGAGACAGATCCCTCTGCTGTGGCTCATTGCCTTTGCAGATTCCACGTGACATCACTGCTGAGCAGGGGAATCACCTGGGGATCCGAAGATCCTACTACATATGATAATGAGTGATTCTCATTGCCCCTGTGTTGGATATCATGTGGCCTTTCTTTTAACAGTTCTCTACATCCCAATGTTGTCTCTTCACTCTGCTCAACTCTTGCTTCTCCTGGCAGGAACCTCAGTGACAGGCGACCAGAAGTGTTTCCTATGTGTTTCCCTGGCCAGGTCTCCCATCATAAAGCTTACAGCATGGTGCTGATGGGTTGTCAAGGCATGGCAAAGGGGCTTGTGTCAGGCTGCTTAACTTAATGGGAGATCTGAGGCTTCTAGAACAAGAAATCTGGACAGTTCATCATTGTCAGGCCAATCAGAACATATTCACCTATGAGATTTTAGTCCTGGAATATGGAGTGAAGGGTCACTGGATTCTTTTGAACCATCTGCTGTGCTTACTCCAAACACAAGTGATCATCTAGTATTTATTTGATCTCCTCACTTCCTTTGGTGCTCAGCTTCCAAATGTGAATTCCTATCTCTGCATCTCTCTCGGCCTCTATTCTTTCATGTATTTTCATTTTTTCAGTGGTGTGGGTTTTGTTGTGTTTGGAGCTATGTGTGTTGTACTCTTCGCTTGAAGACATTTCAGGTTTGTCAGTCTCTGCTCTGAAACAGGCATTCTTCCTACCCAGAAGCTTTGATTATGGTAAAACACGAAGACCTTAAGCTCCTGGTATTCTCCCTGCGTGCCAGTACAGTGAGTGAATGGAATGTACTCATGCCTTTGCTCAAAACGCTCCTAAGAACTCATTATTCTGATGAATAGGAGAAGCAGAGACTGGAGGACAATCTGCAGTCCCAGGAGAAGGAGAGAAAGCTGGTCAACCATAAAAAGAGGTTTGCAGAGAAGCTGCAGCATTACTTGACTGTCTCCCTGATGAGGTATGTACCAGAGTGGGAGTTGAGATTTGGATCCAAGTGGATCTGTTTCTTCTACCTTGGATCTCTGCCTTTTGTGGTATCTGCATACACGCACATTTGGCAACGATATCAGAAAAAAAAAGAACAAGTCAGAGTTGTGCTGATGCAGATAAGAGGAAGTTCCATGCAGGTAATTATATGCTTGATATTCATGGAGTTGTAGAATGATGTCCAACTTGCTCCCTTCTGAGTTTTCCAGGATGTTCTCCCAGGGCTTTATTTGAACTCACACACCTCTGCCTGCTTTCACCTCCTAAGTCTGGGTTTCAATAAAGGTGTGTCTTAAAATGCCGCAATTAAATTATGTTTCCATTACGAAACAAGCTGTATGGATGAGATTCCCATCATTGGTTTCACTTTGCAATTCCATTGGCTGTTCTCTTTGTGTGGCCATTTCCCATGGAAAGTGTTCCACAGATACCTTATGCTCACTCATTGCCAGTTGAACCCAGACAGATTTGTGTGCTGAGGGATTGTTGGGAACTCTCACAAGGTGTTGTATGGCAGAATCTAGTAGAGAAATAGCATGTCCATTCCCATCTTTCATCCTTTGGAAACAATGCCGGTTTTCTTTATGAATAAAAACCCCTAGAGGACTCCATGTTCCCAGGCACACATCTGAGGCATTCTTGCTCCACAATGATCGGCTCCATCTTGCATATTGTCTGGATGTAAGGCTCCTTCTCAGCAGGAGGCGTGAAGATATCCCGTGGCTTTGTCCTGGTGTCTAAGCAGCAATGTTGCATTATGTCTGCCTATAAATTTGGGCGGCCCATGTCTAATTCACCGTGAATATTCTGTTTTCTCTCCTATGCTCTTATGCATGGATTTAATTTGCTCTTTTGTTACAATATTGTCACTGGACTGATGGAGAATACTTCATTCTTTCTCATAGATCATATACACACACTACTCTGATCAAATGTGACACTTGTGAAAGGTTGAAAATATTCCAATTCAAGGGATCAGTGACCGTTGTTCCTTAGGGATACAAACAATATCTTCCATGAAAAGATCAACGTTGAGTATCAGGCACAATGTGTCTTTTGGTGACATTAGAGGCTGAGAGCGTACACAGAAGCACCCCTGCAGGAATGTCCTCTAACTGCCTTCCTTCCTTCCTCTGCCAGATCAGAAAAACTTCAGCATGAACTGGAGCAAGTTTCAGGGCAAGAGGAGAGCCTCATGAAGACAGAGATGCTGCAGCAGGGCCACTAAATATCTGGGACTGGCAGGTGACCTTCCATTGTATGACACTCCCAGAAACGATGACATTCTTTGGGTGGATTTTCTTTCTTGTCTCTGGTCTCCTGGGTGTCAATGTGCCATGGACCGACCCTGAATCTGTCTTGTCATTGAACGAAAAAGGCTTAGCTTTGGATCTGATTGCCTTTCTTTCTCTCACAGCACCCTTTCAGTGAATTGAGGAGGCTGATGGAAGACACAGAAACCACAAGCCATAGCATTCTCCACTAAAGAACCAAGACATCCATCCATGGCGATTGCATGTCCTTCCTTCAAAGCCCCAAAGCCGCCTGGCTATACTTGTCATGAAAAGCTTATTAATAATCAGTGCCTAACTTCCTGTTATGTGTCCAAAGCTGGTCACGGTGTGTAGTCCGTGGAACAATATCTGACTGTAAAAAGTAGCATTTAGCTTAACTTGCTTGTTGAGTTCATTGTTTTGAAGTTTGCTTGCTTTGGCATTTTGGCATTTTCTGTTTCGCTTATAAGTTTCCTTTTCTTTTCGTTATTTTTTTGTTTGTTCTTGGTTTGTACTTATATTTTGCAAAGGTTAAATGTTTTATGTATCAAATACCCTGTTTAAACACATGTTGAGTCAAATGATCTTGTTTTTGTAAATAAAAAAATTCAAATTCTTCCTCCTTAAACTAGACTTTTCATCAAGTGTGGTGTCACATTCCTGTAACTGCAAAATTCAACAGATAGAAATGGACATCTGCATCTTCATGGTGACTTTAGATAGATTATTATTTCCCAGACGGACAGAGCTAGAAACCCGGTTGGTGTCTTCGGTGGGCATGGAATGTTCTACTCCCTGGATAAACACTACTTGATGCAAAAAGATCCATATTCCACACGTGACATCACATATTTGGTACTCCATAAAATGGAGTCTCCATACACATATATCCGGGACATGGTCATGTGCAATGTATTCTTGAAGGATACGGCTGTTTCTTTTCATTCATCTCAGGAAATGTGACCCTCCATGATGGGAATATAAAAAGAATAAGGAAACCCACATGTATCTGCTTCTGATTTTCTTCCATGAAAGAAACAGTGATAAGTGCAAAGTAGAGAACAAAACCCGCTAAAGCACATTGGGTTACACAGTATTTTAAGGCACAGTTGACTGTACTACTTATTTCTCAACAAACTTTTATCAGATTCAGTTACTTATATTTACATATACTTCTAGTTAAGCCTCCTACCAAAGATGCTGTGTGTCTCTGTATTGACCATCTGTGGTAGTTGGCCTGTTATCTGTGTACCAAAGTGTACACTTTGCAAAACAACAGAGCAGGGCAATGGATAAAGGAAAAGAAAGCCCATGACTAAGGCAACGGAGTTTGTCTTGGGATGGCACACAGTCAAGCAGAGTGCCTCTGGGTTCAGGGTCATTCCTCAATATCCCTTAGCATCATGTGAAAGCAGTTATGTCACCTCTCACCTAGATGTCAGATCAGGTTATGCCCAACACCAAAATGGATTATTTCGAAGATACTCCTGTGGGTGTAGCTTTCCAAAGGATGGCTGTTGATGCTCTAGCTATTCAGTGTTCATAGGAAGTAAATGCCACGCTACCTTCTTCTGATGAGTGAGTACACAGTGCAAAATTAGGAAGTGAGTGGGATGTTTGATGATACTCTACTCGATTACTACAATAACTCTCAGAAGGTATCGAGGAAGGGTTCATTCCAGAGGAGTGCTTTCTTCTTGTGAAGTACCCCTGCAATCGATCTGATTTCTGATGGTGATAGCGAGTCTGAGAGTTCATGTGTATTGGAAATATCCCAGTGGATTCCAGTTTGGTTCCAAGAAACAACAGCTTTGGAAACCTCTACGGTCAGGAGAGGAGTGTGCATATTTCAGTGGCTGTCTGTGACACTGGTCACCTTCTTTTTCTGCAAAGTAAGCCATACCTGTAGCCACACTGGAACCTAACTGAGAATCATCATTCTGCACTCCTAATTACAACCATGTGACATGGGACTCCGTGACCACTTTTCCATTGGCTTGCTGTACAAGCCTGGGTCTAGCCATGACTCACTTCCATCTGGGTCCTCACCAAACCTCTCCTGTGTCTCGAAAACTGTTCCAAATAGATAAGCATAGCTTCATCTCTTTGAATCTTGTAGAACGTATGGCATTTTAGTCAAATTATCGATATTCCATACACTGCAGTGTTCTTTATGCAGTTGCTTGTATATTCGTGACCACTCCCAATGTATGCCTGTAAGGGAAGTGCTAGAATGAACATGCACGAGGAGCTGTTTGACAAAGTCAAGTTTCAGATATGATGCAATGGCATTTTACGGAATAGCCAGAGACTACGTACTAGCCAGAGACTCCAGCAGACAGGGGAGAGAGAGGCATCGTGCATCGATGTAGTGAATTCTGAGCATAGATCTCTACATGGCAGAGAGCAGAGAAGAATAATTTGAGATGAAAAGACCCAAATTATCTAACGTGTACTGATTGGGCTCCAGAATGGTGGGGGGGGGGGAAGAAGAGTAATGAAAGAGATGTCTTGCTGGGGGCAGTAAGTGTTACAGACTGAAGCCTGCTGGGAAGGAAGCTCCCAAGAAACCACAGGAAGAGGCTAGGTAAGCCTCCTACCAAAGGTGCAGTGTGTCTCTGTATTGACCGTCTGTGGTAATCAAATGAGTGACTGTCCTCACTGCCATCGGAGACCCTTCATCCAGTCACTCATTGAAGCAGATGAAGAAATGCACAGGCGAGCAGTGGGGAGTGTGCCAGATGTCTTCTAGAACAGAAATGGGAGGGATTGTATGATCCAATCGTGAGTGGACAGTCATGCTCTTGAAGGATGAATCCACAAAGACAGCTGAACTAAACTCCTGAGACCTAGCGACTTGGCACCAACATCTAGTGAGCTTGCACAGGACCAGCCTAGGCCCTCTGTATGTAATTTTACTGTCTTGTAGCTTGTTCTGTTTGTGGGGCTCCGTCTTTTAGTGGGATAGACCAGAAACATCCTAGAGGACTGGACCTCTCCCTGGCAATGTAGTTGGCTGTGCGACACCTACACCTTAGAACAAAACACTCAAATCGGCAGGAGGAATATACTAACCGACTTCCAATAAATCAGATAACCCTGGCTTTGGAAGAAGGGGATGCTACACTGCGGTGCGCATTGTGTCCCAGGAAAGAAGCATGCATAGGAATAACTGACTTCTGAGTTATGAGGAAAACTGTTAGCAGGGAAACCATTTTGCTTCCACATGACATCAGCAGCCCCTCTCCTAAGCATTCCATTGTATCCTGGACACAATAGAATCCTGTGATGTCACCGGTGTTGTGGCAGCACCAACTGCCTTTGGCGGGCAAGGACTTCGGTGCCATCAAGGTGCGAAGATGAACATGTTGGCAAGACTGGGGAATCTCCTGAGGAGAGAAAATGGACACGGGAGACAGACGAGAGAGAGAGTGAAGAAAGCAGACATTCAGCCTCACATTCAAAGCTCAAAAAATAAACGTTTCCAAAGAAAAAACAGTAAGTTCTGGGCAAGAGGTGTGCAGCTCCGTGGAGAAGGTTGCCTTCACTGGGATTTGGAAAATGGGGGCACAGGAATTGGGGTCTCAGGGAACAAATTGAACTTCACTTCCTGATATGTCTCTGGGAAGTCAAGGAGTCCCGGCTAGTAATCTGTCCCTCCCAACTGTCAGGAACTGGCAAGGCTTTTAAAAGCTCAAAGTTCGCCTGAGAGCTCTTGGTTTACAGTCTTACAGGACAG
Organism: Cricetiscus sungorus; assembly: GCA_030556225.1. Taxonomy (NCBI): domain Eukaryota; kingdom Metazoa; phylum Chordata; class Mammalia; order Rodentia; family Cricetidae; genus Cricetiscus; species Cricetiscus sungorus. Next base: position 270,899 of record JANBXA010000707.1, read on the forward strand.
TGAGGCTTGAGGGAGGACCAGCATCAAAATGAGGCCAGAATGAGGGAAGGCCTAGTGGAGTGTGTACAGCCTGAGTCAGGTCATCACTGTACTTCAAAGGAAGTGGATAACTTGAAGTCCTGTGAACCTTCTCTGTGTGCCCTGAGTTGTCAGTGATGTCCCACTGGGAGTCTGGTGCTCATGTTCTGCACCTGTATGGCTGCTCCACCCATAGACATGTGCTTTGAGTAAGAGGTCAGGATGTTTTGGGTTCTCTAAAATGTGCTGAGTGCCTGTGGACTATCGTCATTTCCTCCAAGCCTGTCAACCCACAGACTTGTGAATTCTACGGGTAAGTTGAAAGGAGACTCTGCAGCTGTGAATAAGCTTGAGGAGTATTCTCTCTTTCTTCCTTGGCTTCTAGTATGTGCCTTGGGGCAGGGGAGAAGAGCTGGCTGAGTCCTATAACTCCCTTCAGAGATCAGAGAGCTGAGATCCCCTCTGGGTCCAAATCCACTGATGTGTCACTGATCACAGGCACAGCAGCTTTCTTCACCATTTTGAGGGCTTAGAGGATCCTCTATGGTTTCATGAAGAAGTTTGAGGAAGCTCTTTCTTCGTTTCTTTCCTTCATGCATGTGCTGAGTGGACAGAAGAGAGCAGCTGGCTGAGACATGCAAACCCATTCATGGATGAGAGTTCTCAGATTCCCAGCAAGGCATCAAATGCCTGGGGTCCACATACATTGGCTTCTCTTTGAGTGACAGGCACACCATCTTGTACAAACATATTTTAGGGCTTAGAGTGATCTGTATGTCCTCTATGGCTTGTCAAAATGCAAGTGACTTGTGTTCGTCTACAGGGGTTGCGGGAGAGACTTCACCACCCACAGCCCTCTTCCCCAAAAAGGAGGTGAAACAGCAGGTGGACCTTCTGAGCAGCCAGCTGGATCAAGTGTCCACTGAAACAAAGGAGCTGCGAGAATGCCTCATCTCCATCACGGAAGGATCTCCTGACACTAAGTATTCATTGTTTCCAATGCTATGGTTCCACAATGCTTGGTTCCACAATTTCACCCTTAGTTTATTTCATCTAGGATCTGAGCTTCTGAGAACGCACACTTGCAGGGTGTTCCTTTGCTCATCGCCATCCATCCAAAGGCTTCCAAGGAGGAGAACCTGAAACATGGCAGGCGTGCGATTGGGAGACACTATGTTACTGTTTCCTGCGAAGGAAAACCAGTGGTTTTAGCCCAAGTCAAATAACTGAGAGATTGGGACAGAGGCGTGAGTTCCCAGGCTGCATTTGGAGAGATGCTGCCAAGTGGCAGGTTCTGTGAGATATGAATTGCTGTGAGTTTGTGGTGATTGTCTATTTGTCTGGCAAGACATTGTGTGCTGGCTTCTTCAAGAGGCAAGCAGAGATGCCTGGTCACTCATTTCCATGTGCCGATCAAAGGCCAGGAACTCATCGACCACTGCACATTTTGCTCCTCTCTCTGTGTGTCTCGGTCTCTCTGTCTCTCCATCTCACACACACATGCAGAAACACACAGACATGTTGTGTATTTATTTCTGTGTTTGTGCATTTGTGCTTGAGTTCACATTTAGACCATGCAAAAAGGCTTTCTGCGGTTGGGCATGAGGAATTTTCTGCCTCACAGTCCCCAAGTGATATCTGTGATGAGAATTGGGATCCCCAATGGAATCCCCCAATTCTTCCAATGAGCTCACCTTAGTTCCATGAAGATATCCGGTGAGGAGCTCATCCATCACCCATGACTTCCGTTCTCAAAAATGTTGGGTCCCATGTACAAGAGAGCTCATGGTGTCATTTTGGCTTCCATTCAGAAAGAAAGGCGGTGGGACTGGGAATTTCTGATTTGAAGATGGGAGACACATCATCCCAGTTTTTGGTGGGCACGCCCCACTTAAAGTAGACGACAGGAAAATTCTTAGCGAGCAATTGCATCAATCCTATTGAAAAACCTCGTGCACCCTCACCTCTTTTCACGGGAAGAGAGTTGCTCTGCTGGCATGGGGTCAAGACAGCAGTTGTAAAGAGTGAATCGTGTCCCACGTACCTAATAGGCGGGGTGTGGCAATCCATGGGCTCCAGTAATCTTGGCACAGCTTGAATTTGTGTGATTCATGAAAACTTTGTAAATGGTGGTTTTTGCTTCTAGCTCAGTGCCCTCCCAACGGCCTACTCCTTTATTAGAAAAGTTCAAGATGGAACATAAACAAGTCATGGCAGATCTGCAGAGGTTGGAGAAGGAGAATTCGAAAGCTTTCACTAAATTCCAAGAGGTGGATGAGGGGTCACTTTTCTATTGGTAAGTGCCTATCTTCCAGGAGAACATAGCATTGTGAAATGACCAACTCTACCCAATTTTTCTCTGGACTGCAATGTCCACGCTTCGGGGTCTAGCCTCATGACTCTTAGCAAGCACCCTTAGCAAGCATCTTTTGATCTTGAGCCGCTGACACTCAGTTTTGCCAATTGTGAGAGAGACCCTTAGCTCCTCCCGGGAACAGACTCTCATCCTTAAGAGAATGGGGCTCAATGGTTATTAACCTTCCCAATGCTGTGACCATTCCAAGACAATCTGTCATGATTAGGTGAGCTCCAACCACAAACTCAATTTTCTTGCAATTTCTCAATTGTAATATTGTTACTGTCATGAATCATGATATAAGTCTTTGGTGTGCAGGATATGTGAGATATCACCCTTTGAAAGAGTTAATTGCATCACCAAAGGAGTCATGACCCGTAGTTTGAGGATGACTTCTCTAGGTAGAGGAAGGATCCACAACATGACAGTGGTATCAGGCAGGGTGTCAGAAAGTGGAAAATTGCCCCCTTGGTTCCTCTACACCCTTTGGGTCTCCTATCCTCCCCACGAGCGGATTTGTCCCTTACCTCCTGATGTTGTCCCATTACCATGGTCAGTGAAGGGTATTGAAGGACACACTGTCGTTGGTAGAGATTCTTGGATTTCTTTCCTTGTTGGCATATGCAGAAAGAGTTTGATTCCTTTTGAACCTCTCCATTCTCTACTCTTGGCATCCGGATTGCAGCTGGCGTGGCTTCATTGGTCTCTTGTCTCTGTCTCCTTTGCGAACCTGAGGAACGGTGGGAGAGATGGGTTATGGAGGCAAGGGTGGCAGGAGGGGGCTGGAAGGGCTGACTATACTGAGACTGTTTCCAGCCATCTTCAGCAACAACTCCACATGGAGAAGACACAGCTGCACAGCGTGGTGGACAAGCTGAGGCAAGAGACCGAGAAGGTGCTAGGGGAATGGATCCTGCTGCAGCACTATCTGGGACAATTGAAAGTCATCTTTGAGGAGGAAGAAAGACACATCAGAGACTTCCAGACCCACGGACAGCAGGTAGGGACAAGCAGATGTCTCCTGGTTAGGACCTGCACCATTTCCTCGTGTTACCTTAGCCTGTTTGCCCATCCATCCTAATGTGCTTTCACTTATCACTTTACTCGCCCTCCAAAACACATTCATCCAACTCGCTCTCATGACGACATCCCACAGTTCATCAGTGTTTCTGGATGTGAGTCTCTTGTAAGAATTAATTGGCAAACAAACCCTGCTGCTTTTCTTGAAGTTTCGTGACAAGCAGGGAGACAGCTCAACAAAGCTAAATACACTTCCATGTCATTGAGATGGTTGGAATGCTGTGTACTATCTTGAGGGAGAAAGATCCCTCTGCTGTGGCTCATTGCCTTTGCAGAGTCCACGTGACATCACTGCTGAGCAGGGGAATCACCTGGGGATCCGAAGATCCTACTACATATGACAATGAGTGATTCTCATTGTCCCTGTGTTGGATTTCATGCGGCCTTTCTTTTAACAGTTCTCTACATCCCAATGTTGTCTCTTCACTCTGCTCAACTCTTGCTTCTCCCTGGCAGGAACCTCAGTGACAGGGGATGTTTTCCTGGCCAGGTCTCCCATCATAAAGCTTACAGCATGGTGCTGAGGGTTGAAGGCATGGCAAAGGGGCTGTGTGGCTGTTAAAGAGGAGCTTCTAGAACATGGAAGTATATGCAGGCCAATCAGAAAATAGTGAAGAGAAGGAGTGATCCAAACACAAGTGATCATCTAGTATTTATTTGATCTCCTCACTTCCTTTGGTGCTCAGCTTCCAAATGTGAATTCCTATCTCTGCATCTCTCTCGGCCTCTATTCTTTCATGTATTTTCATTTTTTCAGTGGTGTGGGTTTTGTTGTGTTTGGAGCTATGTGTGTTGTACTCTTCGCTTGAAGACGTTTCAGGTTTGTCAGTCTCTGCTCTGAAACAGGCATTCTTCCTACCCAGAAGCTTTGATTATGGTAAAACACGAAGACCTTAAGCTCCTGGTATTCTCCCTGCGTGCCAGTACAGTGAGTGAATGGAATGTACTCATGCCTTTGCTCAAAACGCTCCTAAGAACTCATTATTCTGATGAATAGGAGAAGCAGAGACTGGAGGACAATCTGCAGTCCCAGGAGAAGGAGAGAAAGCTGGTCAACCAGAAAAAGAGGTTTGCAGAGAAGCTGCAGCATTACTTGACTGTCTCCCTGATGCGGTATGTACCAGAGTGGGAGTTGAGATTTGGATCCAAGTGGATCTGTTTCTTCTACCTTGGATCTCTGCCTTTTGTGGTATCTGCATACACACACATTTGGCAACGATATCAGAAAAAAAGAACAAGTCAGAGTTGTGCTGATGCAGATAAGAGGAAGTTCCATCCAGGTAATTATATGCTTGATATTCATGGAGTTGTAGGATGATGTCCAACTTGCTCCCTTCTGAGTTTTCCGGGATGTTCTCCCAGGGCTTTATTTGAACTCACACACCTCTGCCTGCTTTCACCTCCTAAGTCTGGGCTTCAATAAAGGTGTGTCTTAAAATGCCGCAATTAAATTATGTTTCCATTACGAAACAAGCTGTATGGATGAGATTCCCATCATTGGTTTCACTTTGCAATTCCATTGGCTGTTCTCTTTGTGTGGCCATTTCCCATGGAAAGTGTTCCACAGATACCTTATGCTCACTCATTGCCAGTTGAACCCAGACAGATTTGTGTGCTGAGGGATTGTTGGGAACTCTCACAAGGTGTTGTATGGCAGAATCTAGTAGAGAAATAGCATGTCCATTCCCATCTTTCATCCTTTGGAAACAATGCCGGTTTTCTTTATGAATAAAAACCCCTAGAGGACTCCATGTTCCCAGGCACACATCTGAGGCATTCTTGCTCCACAATGATCGGCTCCATCTTGCATATTGTCTGGATGTAAGGCTCCTTCTCAGCAGGAGGCGTGAAGATATCCCGTGGCTTTGTCCTGGTGTCTAAGCAGCAATGTTGCATTATGTCTGCCTATAAATTTGGGCGGCCCATGTCTAATTCACCGTGAATATTCTGTTTTCTCTCCTATGCTCTTATGCATGGATTTAATTTGCTCTTTTGTTACAATATTGTCACTGGACTGATGGAGAATACTTCATTCTTTCTCATAGATCATATACACACACTACTCTGATCAAATGTGACACTTGTGAAAGGTTGAAAATATTCCAATTCAAGGGATCAGTGACCGTTGTTCCTTAGGGATACAAACAATATCTTCCATGAAAAGATCAACGTTGAGTATCAGGCACAATGTGTCTTTTGGTGACATTAGAGGCTGAGAGCGTACACAGAAGCACCCCTGCAGGAATGTCCTCTAACTGCCTTCCTTCCTTCCTCTGCCAGATCAGAAAAACTTCAGCATGAACTGGAGCAAGTTTCAGGGCAAGAGGAGAGCCTCATGAAGACAGAGATGCTGCAGCAGGGCCACTAAATATCTGGGACTGGCAGGTGACCTTCCATTGTATGACACTCCCAGAAACCATGACATTCTTTGGGTGGATTTTCTTTCTTGACTCTGGTCTCCTGGGTGTCAATGAGCCCTGAATCTGTCTTGTCATTGAACGAAAAAGGCTTAGCTTTGGATCTGATTGCCTTTCTTTCTCTCACAGCACCCTTTCAGTGAATTGAGGAGGCTGATGGAAGACACAGAAACCACAAGCCATAGCATTCTCCACTAAAGAACCAAGACATCCATCCATGGCGATTGCATGTCCTTCCTTCAAAGCCCCAAAGACGCCTGGCTATACTTGTCATGAAAAGCTTATTCATAACTAGTGCCTAACTTCCTGTTATGTGTCCAAAGCTGGTCACGGTGTGTAGTCCGTGGAACAATATCTGACTGTAAAAAGTAGCATTTAGCTTAACTTGCTTGTTGAGTTCATTGTTTTGAAGTTTGCTTGCTTTGGCATTTTGGCATTTTCTGTTTCGCTTATAAGTTTCCTTTTCTTTTCTTTATTTTTTTGTTTGTTCTTGGTTTGTACTTATATTTTGCAAAGGTTAAATGTTTTATGTATCAAATACCCTGTTTAAACACATGTTGAGTCAAATGATTTTGTTTTTGTAAATAAAAAAATTCAAATTCTTCCTCCTTAAACTAGACTTTTCATCAAGTGTGGTGTCACATTCCTGTAACTGCAAAATTCAACAGATAGAAATGGACATCTGCATCTTCATGGTGACTTTAGATAGGTTATTATTTCCCACAAGGACAGAGCTAGAAACCCAGTTGGTGTCTTCGGTGGGCATGGAATGTCCTACTCCCTGGATAAACACTACTTGATGCAAAAAGATCCATATTCCACACGTGACATCACATATTTGCTACTCCATAAAATGGAGTCTCCATACACATATATCCGGGACATGGTCATGTGCAATGTATTCTTGAAGGATACGGCTGTGTCTTTTCATTCATCTCAGGAAATGTGACCCTCCACGATGGGAATATAAAAAGAATAAGGAAACCCACATGTATCTGCTTCTGATTTTCTTCCATGAAAGAAACAGTGATAAGTGCAAGGTAGAGAACAAAACCCGCTAAAGCACATTGGGTTACACAGTATTTTAAGGCACAGTTGACTGTACGACTTATTTCTCACAAACCTTTTATCAGATTCAGTTACTTATATTTACTTATACTTGTAGTTAAGCCTCCTACCAATGATAATGTGTGTCCAATCGGGAGTGGGCAGTCATGCTCTTGAAGGATGAATCCACAAACACAGCTGAACTAAACTCCTGAGACCTAGCGAATTTGAACCATCTAGTGAGCTTGCACAGGACCTGCCTAGTGCCTCAGTATGTAATTTAACTGTCTTATAGCTTGTTCTGTTGTGGGAATCACCCTATTAGTGATAGACCAGGAACATCCTAGAAGACTGGACCTCTCCCTGGCAATGTATTTGGCTGTGTGCCACCTACACCTTAGAACAAAACACTCAAATCCTCATAAGGAATATACTAACCGACTTCCAATAAATCAGAAATCCCTGACTTTGGAAGAAGGGGGTGCTACATGGTGGTGCGCTTTGTGTCTCAGGACAGTAGCATGCATAGGAATAACTGACTTCTGAGGTATGAGTAAAACTGGTAGCAGGGAGTTAGGGTGTTGTGTCAAGCTTGTTAACTTACTGGGAGATCTGAAGGTTCTAGAGCAAGAAATCCAGAGAGTTCATCATTTTCAGGTTAATCAGAACATATTCTCCTATGCAATTCAGTCCTGTGCAGGTGATCCGATTCTTTTGAAATATCTACTGTGCTTACTCCAAACCAAAGTGATCATCTAGTATGTGATCTCCTCACTTTCTTTGTTGCTCAGATCCCTTCTATGAATTCCTATATCTGCATCTCTCCCGGTCTCTGTTCTTCGTGTATTTTATTTTCAGTGGTGTGTGTGGTGTTGTGTTTGTATCTGTGTGTTGTACAGTACCTCTTTGTTTCAAGACATTTCAGGTTTGTCAATCTTGTCTCTGTATCAGGCAATCATCCTCCCCAGAAACTTTGATTTTATTAAAACGGGAAGACCATCAATCTCCTGGTATCCTCCCTGCGTGAATGTACAGTGAGTGATTGTACTCATGCCAGTGTTCAAAACGCTCCTAAGAACTCATTTTTTAAGGAATAAAAGCTGCAGAGACTGGAGGACAAATTGCAGTCCCTGCAGAAGATGAGAAAGCTGTTCAACCAGAAAAAGAAGTTTGCAGAAAAGCCGCATTACTTGACCTTCTTTCTGATGAGGTATGTACCAGAGTGGGAGATTAGAAATGGATCCAAGTGGATCTGTTTCTTCTACCTTGGATCTCTGCCTTTTGTGATATCTGCATACACACACATTTTGGCAACGATATCAGAAAAAAAGAACAAGTCAGATTCGTGCTGATGCAGACGAGAGGAAGTTCCATCTAGGTAATTATATGCTTGATATTCATGGAGTTGTAGAATTACGTCTCACTTGCTCCCTTCTGAGTTTTCTGGTATGTTCTCATAGGGCTTTTCTTGAACTCACACAGCTCTGCCTGCTTTTGTGTCCAAAGCATGGGCTTCAATAAAGGTGTGTCTTAAAATGCTGCAATTAAATTACGTTTTCATTACAAACAAGTTGCATGGATGAGATTCCCAACCTTGGTTTCACATTGCAATTCCATTGACTGTTCCCTTTTTTGGCTATTTCCAATGGAAATCTGTTTTTGATGTCCTTCTAAGATAACAACAGTGATAACTGCAAGAAAGAGAACAAAACACGCTAAAGCATATTGGGATACACAGTATTTTAAGGTGCAGTTGATTGGACTTCTTATTTCCCACAAATCTTTTTTTCAGATTCATTACTTATATTTATATGTACTGGTAGTTTTCCTGCCATCTGTGTTCCAAAGTGTCCAGTTTCCAAAACAACAGAGCAGGACAATGAATAAAGGAAAAGAAATCCCATGACAAAGGCAATGGAGTTTGTCTTGGGATGGCATACATTCAAGCAGAGTGCCTCTGGGTTCTGTTCATTGCTCAATATCCCTTAGGTTCAATTTAAAGCAGTTATGTCACCTCTCATCTAGATGTCTTTGCATGTTAGGACCAACAGAAAAATGGAGAATCGAGAAGATACTCCTGTGGATTTAGGTTTGCAGTATGGCTGTTGAAGTACTAGCTACTCAGTGTTCATAGGAACTAAATGCAATGCTAACTTCTAATGACTAGTGAGCCTATCAGTACAAAACTAGGAAGTGACACTGGTTACTGACACTCTTTACCTTCTGCAGAGATTAGTCTGACACAGTGAGGCATGGCTTGACCACACTAGAATCTAGCTGAGGCTTTATTCATCCTATTATTCAAGTAAGGGGCCTGTGCCTTGTGTCACCTTTCATCTATTCACTATCTGGAAGACAGAAATTAAAGAGATCCTAGATTCAATATTATGAATATACAACAACCCAAACTTATGGAACACTATGAAAACAGTTCTACAGTTCTATAGAACTAACTCCCTGAATAAAGAATTTGGAGAAATCCCATACTAGGTGTTTAGAAAAACAAAAAAAAAATGCAAACTCACCCAGGAAGAGTGTATGACTAGACTTAATCAAACTCAGGGCTGAAATCAGAGAAGAAGAAACAAAAAGAACAACACAAATAATCACTGAAATAAAAGAGTTGGTTCATTAAGAAAATAAACAAGATAGGCAAATCCTTATTCTAACTAATGGAAAGTCAGAGACAATATCCAAATTAAATATAAAATCAGCAATAGAAATTGAGTCATAATATACAATGAGAAAATTCAGACAATCATTAGGTCATACTATAAAAAATATTTATTCCACAAAATTGCAAAAATACAAGACACAAACATTTTTCAAACAGGTATCACAAACCAAAAAAAAAAAATCAAGACCAGATAAATAAGTGAAATAGCACTACAACCCACGAGAAAAGGCAAGCAATCCTTAAAAGTCTCCCAGTCAATAAAGTTCAGGACTAGATGGTTTCAGTTTAGAATTCTACCAGAATTTCAAAGAACGGGTAAAACCACTAGTCTGTAAATGGTTTCACACAAGAGAAACAGAAGGCATGTTTCCAATTTTTTGCTGAGGCTACAGTAATGCTGATATCAAAATCACTAAAATAAACAACAAAAAAGAGATTTCAGACCAATCTGCCTCAAAATTAATGCAAAAGTACACAATAAAATACTGGCAAACTGAATCTAAGAACAAATCTAAACAATTATCATCAAACATAATTAAGTACTCTTCATCTCAGCGATTCAGGGATAATTCAGCATAGAAAAATCTGTGAATATAACCAACCTCATAAATAAAATGAAAGAAAAAAGTTCACGATTATCTCATTAGATGCTGAAATGTAAATATGGCAAACTTAACGAAATCAGTCTACAGATTCTATGCAATATTCACTAAATTCCAACAAAAATTTTCACAAATTTTGAAAAAATAATAATTTCATATGAAAAAACTTTAAAAAACGCAAAACAAACAAAGAAACAAAAACAGGATAGCTTAAACAGTTCCATACAAAAAAAGAGATTCCAGACGTATCAACACCCCTAACTTCAAGCTCTATTATAAAACTTTGCTACAGCTGTGGCAATGAATATGAACCACAAAACTCAATAAAATGCAGGAGGAGTTTGTTAGAGAAAGGGAACAAATGCTGGGGAAGGTTATTGGTCAAATGGTAACCGAGATGGACTGAGAAGGAGAAGGCAGGGAACAGATATGGAAGGGGAAAGAGGAAAATGGCGTTCGGGTGTGGTGGGGGATACTTGCACATGCGTACAGAGTCCTTATGCAGCCATGACATACCTTGCAACTCAGGGCCCTTTAAGCCTGAATGAAGGTGTTTGTACCTTTCCAGTTGCCAGGGGGTAGTGTCAGCATAATGCCTGGACCTTTATATATTCCCATATTTATTTATTATTAAAAAGGTTAGGAACAAACAAGCTCATTGCAAATTATAATTTAAAAAACTGTCAAAAGCAGAAAAAAAAGCAAAGAGCTACTCCTGGCAAGTTAGGGAATAAGGGTGTTGAGTTCTCCAGACTATATCCTACTGAACTGGGGGCATCTACAATCTTTGGTGGACCTGAGAAAGCTGGCATGCTGCCATGTCCTGGAGTGTCTGGTTGTTTCATTGCAGCCCAAGCCATATGGAACTCTCTGGTGCCTCTTCGATCTGGCAAGTGTTTGGCAGAGCAGAGGGCAAGGTTATATTTAGGAAAAAAAAATATTAGGTAAATGAATGGAAGTGGAGGGAGGGCTTCCTGAGGTGCTCCCAAAATGATGGAAGGGAGTCCTGGGACCAGGAAAGGTTGAATAATGTTCATCTGGAGTAAATCTGAACTGTTTGGGTAGGTCCAATTCTGCTCCCTGGAACTTAAAACATTCCGTTGAGATTGTGAAAACATAATTGTTAGACAAATTAGCATTTCCATTGTTTATGATCTGTTCGGAATTTTGCATTGAAAAAATGGCAGTATACTCATGTCATAAATGATATGGTTGAAAGCATTAATATGCTTAAAAATGACATTAAACACAATGAGAAGCACCATAATTTTCAGCTTACGGTTATGATCATATAGTATGATGTTTAGTATACTGTCAGAGTTGGATTAATAACTTCTCTGAACTTTATTGAATAATATTAAGACTATGAACAGTACAATGACAGAGAGAGAGAGAGAGAGAGAGAGAGAGAGAGAGAGAGAGAGAGAGAGAGAGAGAGAGAGAGATCTGGAACATGATTTATTCTTTTGAATGTCTCAAATCACGTTTTTGCCATCACTTAAGCCTATTTATCCTCGGACCTTCATAACTTGCATACTTAAATATACACTTTCTAATTTCGTATATTCACGTAGTTAAACCATAAAACACCTGTTCCTGAAATCTGTTGTGTGACAGTTGGAACCTTGACTGCTGCTTTAAGCTGACAAAGCTAGCAGTCATCAAAAGCATCAGAGTTCTTGAGAAGAATAAAAATTTACCTGAATTAATGATAGAGAATAACAGAGACTTCCTAACTGGCCTCAAGAACAGCCACCCACAGAGTCCTCCTTAGTTTTTTATGGTAGAGGTTTTAAGATACATGCCTTCTACTGTCAGTGTGGGGCCTGTGGATTAGGAGCTTTAGGAAGACTTCCCTACTGTGTCCTTAGCAATGTGGAAACAGTCATTTCCATGCCCTCTTGTCCACTCTGAAGAATCCTTTGCAGCAGGTGAGGTGAAAGGTAGGATTTGCTCAGTGGCTAGAGCTGCCAATTATGAAGCTATTCTGGGTGGAGTTTCTGCAGTGTCCAGTCTTCTTTGGAGGAAATGGGGTAGTGCCAGACCTTGGCAAACAGACCGGAAATTTAAAGAGACAGCGTACACTTAAAACTAACTCCCAGTGACAAGAAAGCAGATCTGCTGCATATGGAACAGGCAGGGTATTTTGCATGAAATATGTGCCCTACCAGGCCCTGGAAAGGCATGCCATTACACAAACAAGCCATGAACAACAGAGCCAGTGAAAGAAATTGAGACAAGAAAAGAAACAAAAGTAAATAAACAATGTCTGGCAGCAGGCTTTGTCAGCAGGAACTGGCTAGACTATCCTTCTACCCAGCTGAGGGAAGAGAGTAACCCATGGAGTGGACAGACATATGGATAGGCCACACGGTCACTCTCAGTGAAGATGGTGACTGCCATTAACAGGATTTGTTCGCTCCACCCCCACACAATTGATGCAGAAAGATATATGTGACTCATTGGACACCAGAGACCAGGGGTCAAAACATCCAAAAAGACCACTGAATGTCTGAAAAAGGAATGTACTTGTCAGTATAGACAGTGCCAGGGTACAAAACCAGACAGAACCCTCATAGGTCTGAGAAGATATTAACCAGTCAGGATGGGTGGTACTAAGGTAAATAAATTTAAAACCTCATTCATCATGAAAAAATTAAACTGTTCGAGCATCCAGAACAGAAGCTGTCTCAGGCCAGACTCCTCTGCGATGCTGGCATTTGCACAGAGAACAAACATGTTAGTAGCACAGCTATATGGAAAAGAAGAATACATCATATCCCAGGATGAATGGCTTGACATAGAGAAGACAAAAAGGAGACAATTTCAACAGAACCATAAGATGTCTAGTTTCCAGGCAGAAAGAAGTTCCTGCCCTGAGAAAGAGTTGGTGATGGTGGGGAGGTGGCAGGCAGGCAGGAGAGAATTTAGCATGCTGGGAAGAAGAG
>JANBXA010000708.1:0-17567 GCA_030556225.1 Cricetiscus sungorus
TTACGGCAGGTTTCCCCGCCGGCTGCTGCTGGTTCTGCAGCCATGTCCTACAACCACGTGTGCCCCAAATAACACTCAGAGACTCTGTATTTGATACAATCCTGTTGGCCAATTACCATTATTGTTAATGGGCTAGCTCTGTCTTAATTATTAACCCATTTCTACTTATCTAAGTATTTCCACGTGGTCGTCTTATCGGGGAGCCGCGCGACAGGCGTCCTGCTCCTTCCCGGGCTACATCTTGACCCCTACTACTTCCTCTCTCCTCCTCCTGGTCTCCTAGCCCCGCCTATCTTGTTTCCAATTGGCCACAGGGCTTTATTAACCAGTATGAGAAACATATATACAGAATCACATCTCCCATCATCTCCTCTTTTCTGTCTAAAGTAAAAGAAGGTTTAACCTGTAACATAGCAAAATATAACATACAATAGTTATCAAGAATCACAGTTAACAATATTTAGTCCATTAACATTTTGTAAGACTTAAAGAAAATATCATCTATCCTATCTTTGTCAGTCTAAAGACCTATATGTAACTTATTTTTAATCCTAACTAAGAAAAACTATAATCATAACTATCTGTCTTCAACTCCTTCAAAGACCACAGAAGGATAATATATAAACTCTAGAAATGACAGAGACAACTCATCGCCTGGTCAGTCACCCGACGTTCTTCTGTAATGTTCCATCTTCAGCCCATAGGCCATAGTGTGTGTCCAGACTCCTCAACAAGGCAGGAAACTTTTCTCTGTGTCCTGTAGACTGTCTGGCTGTGTCCATCTTGCACCTTTTTGTGGGTCCTGCATGTCCAGTTTCTACAACATAAAGTCAACCAGTCCAGAAGAGCAGTACCTTGCCCAAATGGCTAGTCTTGCCATATTAGAAGCAAACTTCATAACGAGTTTCTCCAATGTCCATCTTCCTTTTTGACGCAGGTAGTGTTACCAGGAGCAATTGTGCCTCATTGTCAAGAAAAATCCTAAACCATTTTAAATGCCATATTCTGTAGGTCTTTGAAAGGTTTGAAGAATGCCTATCCATCTCAAATACATCTCTGCAAATCTAGAAATCTTAACTAACTTAACTCCAAGTTTTAACTATCATAGGTAACTCTCTATAATCTGTACTAAATTATACATTACATTTTCCAATGAGCTATATAAACACAATACCTAAACAAGAGGAGAAATATACATATCACAAAATTGACCTTAAATTGTATCAATAAAAGAAAATCCATTCCAAAGCAAAGTATTCATATCTATGCCATAATTCCCTTTTTACCTTTAAAAAAGATTGCTTGTGGTCATTAACCATTTATAATCAAGCCAATTTAAATGAAAACAAACATTTATAAACAATATTTGGGAATTTGGGCGTTGTTCTTTCCAAACTACTTCCTGCTGGTAGAGGGCGCTGTCATAGGGGTCCAAAGAAGACGCAGAAATCTTGCCAGTAGTCTGCAAGGCTTTGTCTCAACTGCTTTGAATGTTGGATCACCTGGGGAGCTGTTTCAGGGGGTCTGGCTTGATCAAACCATATAAGTCTGGAAAGAATCCATAGCTTTTTCATTTTCTGTGGAAACAAAAATAGAAATCCTTTTCCCCAGTAACTTGTCCTTATGCTTAAATTTTGGAGTCAAAGCATTTTTAAAATATATAAATTGAATTAATCCAGCAGCATTTCTTTTATCAGTAGTTGTTATTTTCTCAGCAATTAAATAATTTGAAGACAACAGAATCGCGTATAGTATCCAACATTTCTCTGTGCTTTCCATCTTTACGTGGCTTTTTTATTACTCTATTTCTTCTACTTCTATTTTTACATATTTTGAGACAGGGTTTCTCTGTGTAACTTTTATCTGTCCTGGAATTCATTGCATTCCAGGTTTGCTTTGAAATCACAGAGATCTGCTTGCCTCTGTCTGCTGAGTGCTGGGATTAATGGCATGTCCCATTATACCCATTCATTCTATTTTTTTTTTTCTTTTTTAAACCATTGTACCCTGTTTCTTTTTCTCTCCCAAGCCAGTGTATTTTTTAAAACACAGTGTAAACCTTCATTGCAGCTCTTGTACACACCAATGAATTGTTAGCAGAGCTCTTTAAAAGCCAGGCAGCTTTTTGCCGCTTATGCTAATTTTGGAAACTTCCCTTAAAGGAGCCGCGCAAATCTCTGTCTACAGCAAAACAAATCCAATCAAGAAAATGCTGCTACCAAGAAGTCTCTGTTCCCTTGTTTCTAAAAACTATTTTTTAAGCTTTTGTTAAGTTTTAAATGAAAGTTCTCAATCCCGCTTCTGACACCATTATGTTACAGCAGGTTCCTCCCCGCCAGCCTCCCGGTCCTGCTGCCACTACAGTTTAGGATATTTATCTTGCTGCCCTCTTGTCTAGACATTTCTACTCTACCTCTACTTTAGGAATTTACATGTGCATAATTATATTGTTTAGGTGTGTATCCTTGCTTTTCTCAAGGAAGTTTTAATCAGGTTTTTAGCTAAGTTCCTGAGTATTATAGATCATCCTCACCTGTGTTTCCTTTGCCTATGAGATTAGTCAGCAATAGATGCTTAATCTCCAATCACTTCATAGACCTGCAGAACACGGCATTTAAATGTTTTAATATTAGTACTCCGTTGACATGAGACACTGTTGCTCCTGACAGCACCATGCACTTTCCCCAAAGTATGTTGGACACTGTCATTGCTCCTTCTGGAGTTCACCCTCACTTGCCATGGCCTCTTGGGCAAGGAACTGCCCCTACCTTGACAACTGATCTGGACATGCAGTCCTATGTGCTTGCAGGAGACAAACAGAAGACTGCTGAACCTTGCCAAGTCAGGGTAAGACAGCCTTTCTTCCTCCCTGCTTTTGTTGTGATCTGTCAGGTACTGTTGGCCTTAGCCAAAACTGGCTGTACCAACATTGCTCTGAGACCTTGGGTGACTGTCCAGGTAGCTTGCTGTTTCTGTCTTGAGGCATCTTTTGGAAGTTGCCCATCCGCACTTCCTGTCTATCCTAGTATTGCTATTTTCCTTCTCAGGTCTTGATGAGGTTGTAGATTAAACCATCACAACTATTATTCTCTCTTCCTAGTTTGATAGATTAGGGACTAGGCTTAAGCTTTCTAGCTTAAGATAACTCTATTGTAAACTGCGTTATGTCTTCATCCTAGGACTAGATATGTAGGTCATTTTGTTCTCAATTTTTTCCTTTTCTTAGAGCACACTTGTTATTCACTGTTTTGTATATAGTTTTGTATCAAACCCAAATCTTTTCTTTAGACTAAAAGGGGAATTGCAGCGAGATATTCACCTTGTCTGCACCTGTGGCTTAGGCCATGCCCATTGGGGCGGAGACAGGGCCGGATGGGAGCAGAGAGAAAAGGTTGGGAGAGGGTCGGGCCGCCCCTTTCGGGACGCTGGAAGGCTCAGGATCTGCTGGAACCCGCCGCGTGCATCTGCCTATGTTGTGAGTTATTTCTCCCTTAATAAACTTCTGTTCGGCCTAATTGTTTATCCTGATTCTTATTAAATCACAATAGGGGAGGTGTGAGAATTGTGAGTTCAAAACCAGGCTGATTACATCAGAAGTTCCATATCTGCCTGGGTTACAGATCAAGATTCTATCTTAGAAAGAAAAAAAGGGAAACCTTTACATTTATGACAAATTTAGATGAGTGAACCCCTATAGATTTATAGATTAAAACAATGAGCTTAAGTCCAGTGTCATAACGTATGCCAGTAACTACAGTACTCAAGGGTAGGGCCAGGAGAATTGTACATAAGTTTAGAACAGCCTGGACTACAGAGTGAGACTGTCTCAAAACCAAAATTTACAGGGAAAGTGACCTTTTGTTGACTGCTGAGTTACACACTGAAGAGTCCTACTAATACTCTTTTTTAAATTAATATTATATAATAAAGTTGAATGGATCACTTAATTATACAGACATGTCTTTTACTGAGCTTTGCAAATATGCTACTTTTTAAACATTAAAGTAATTTGGCAACTCTAAATTGAGCAAGTCAGTAGTGTTTTCAGTAGCTCGAGTGATCATTGGCATCCTTAAGCTATAAAGTATTTTTAATTAAGGTTATATCTCATTTTCAGAAATGAAGCTTCAAACATTTAATAGGCTACAGTAAAGTATTAAAATGCTGTTGCTGCTGCTTTTGTTTTTTATTTTTGTTTTATTTTTTGAGACAAAGTCTTTGTGTATAACCCTGGATATCCTGGAACTCAATATGTAGACCAGGCTGGCCTTTAAACTCAGAGGCCCCCTGCCAGTTGCCTCCTGAGAACTGGGATTAAAGGGTTTGCCACATTATATAACAATGTTATTTTTCTTGTTGTTGTTGTTGTTGTTGTTGTTGTTGTTTGTGGCAGTGCTGAGTTGATTCTAATGAATTTATTTGACATGCACACACAGCCAATCTCCTAAATCTCTTGCCCATTTTTCTTTTGAGTTTTTTCTTTGATTTGTAGCAGCTTTTCATATTTGAATGAATCCCTTTGAGTTGTAGGTGCTATAAATTTTTTTTTTCTTTTTTGAGATAAGGTTTCTATGTATTGTTTTGGAGACTATCCTGGAACAATCTGTCTGTAGACCAGGCTGACCTCGAACTCACAGAGATCTTCCTGTCTCTGCCTCCTGAGTGCTGGGGTTAAAGGCATGCACCACCAAACATGAGGTATTAATTTTAACTTAGTCCAGGTTTTCATTTACAGTTAATGCCTTTGATGTCTTAGTTAAAGATAGCATCCCATCCCCCATGTATGTTCTTGTTCTCTCTCCCTCCCTCCCTCCCTCCCTCCCTCCCTCCCTCCCTCTCTCCCTCCCTCCCTCCCTCCCTTACTCCCTCCCTCTCTCCTGTCTAATGTAAAAGAAAACACTTATTTGTTTGAAATATGATTCATTGTTCTAGAGCTCACCAACTGGGCTAATGTGACTGGCCAGTGAGTCCCAGGGATCTTCTGTCTTTGCTTTTCCAAATGCTGAGATTGCAAGTACTTGCCACTCTGCCCCAATCTTTTAGAAATGTGTGTGTATTGAGAGGGGAATAGTAACCACATGGAAATTGCTTGCCTGGCACATGGAAATCAGGGGACAGCCTTGAGTGTGTGCCCTTAAGAGCTTTCTTTTTCTTTAAGGTAGTATCTCTCTTTGACAAGGCTGAGCAGTTCCACAGGGACCCTCTTGCCGGGATCCCTCAGCACTCAAGTTACAAACACATGGCACAGCTCCTTTATTTATTGTATGGATGGGGGTATACATTGGTGCAGGTGCTTACCTGTGCACGGGAGGTCGTCTGTCCTTAATATCTTTCTACCTTTTGTTTGAGATAACGTCTTTGATTCATCTGAATATTGTCATTGTAGGTCAGGCTGCCTAGTCCATTAACCAGGGATTTGCCTGTCTCTGCCTCCCATCTCATCATTGCTGGATTTTGAATTACTGGTATAGTCTACTATAGTACTTTTTCTGTGTGTTCTGGGAATTGAACTCAGATCCCCATGCATAGTAAATACTTTACCATATGAGCAGTCTCCAGAATCTCCTCTAACTTGAATAAAAGATAATACTCCATATTTATGAGAACTTCTAAAATGTTGCTCTTTATGCTAGATGGTGGTGATACACACCTTTCAGTCCAGGATGTGGGAGACAGGAACTGGGAGTTCAAGACCAGCCTGGTCTAGAATAAGTTCCAGGACAGCCAGGAATACACAGAGAAACCCTGTCTTGAAAAACTACAAACTAACCAAACAAACAAAAAACCAAAAAACAACAACAAAATTTTTCCCTTTGCATTTAAAAGCTTTGCAACATACTTGAGATTAAATTTTGCATGTAGTGAGGATGAGTTCTCTATCCTCCATGTGCTAGGACTATAGGCATGCATCAACAACTCAGCTTCTTTGCCTTCTTGAACTCCCATAATGCAATGTTCATTCTCCTGTGATTTACAGCACTACCCACCCCCTACCCACCTGTCTCTCCCTTTCCTTTTCACTCCCCAGCTCCTCAACTGAACTAATTTAAGACTTGTCCATGTTCAGAAATTCTACTTGACCTATTCTGTTTTTTTTTAAACCTTTGAATTTAAATGTTTCATTCATTGAAGGTTTTGATTGAAAGCTTTCTGTTGGGAGTATTGTTTTGATTTGTTTTTATGAGCTCTTTATTGAATTTTTCATTCAGGCCATGAATTGCTTTCCTGAGTTCATTAAATTATCTGTCAGATTGTTTGTCTCATATAATGCTTCAGTATGATCATTATTCTGAATTCCTTTCCAGACAGTTTATAAGTTTATTTTTTATTTTTGGTCAGATGCTAGGAAATAATTGTGTTTAATGCCCCACCCCCCAACCCAGTTTTTCTGCTAGTCTTTCCATTAGGTATGGTGGGTAAACTTTGATTCTGTTTTGACTCTATATGGATTCTGCAGTTTTCTCTTGACTATGGTTCTTGTGGGAAATATCTGTACTTATGTTAGTGATCTAGGCTGCAAACATACATCATTGTGCCAGTGTCAGCAGCTTTTTCCTCCTCTTAGAAAAGGCCTGGGTTACTTCTGTTGACTTTTACTGTATAAAGCTCTGTAACCTAAGTGTGGTCACTGAATTTGGGAGCAAGGTCTCAGCTTTTCTGCTGAAAGTAGATCTGTGCATCATGTACAAGCATGATGGAATAACAGTTGTCTCTCAAGAATGGAGTTACACGTAGCTACTGTCCCTCAAGGTAGGATATGCTCCAACAGTGGGTCTATTAGATCATGGTTGGGGATACATATCATGATCTTCTACTCTGGTGATAAAGTCATATAAACGCCAAGCAACTTTCTAAATTGTAAAGAGCCTATGAAGACCATGGGGGTCATCTCTGTAGTCACCTACAGAAGCAGTAGACTCTGTTGGTATCTATCTCCCTATTTCTTAAGAAGTCCATCTTCGCTGTCAGACAACCATGGTGGTGGAAACAGGTCAGAGAAGAGGCAGCCAGGTTCTTTCTTCTCTATGGTGCTGTTTGGGGACTTGGTGCTCCACAGCAGTCTCACTACTTATGGAAGCAGAGGTAGGATTATGCTGAGTTTGAGCCTCCATGGATTACCTAAGAGTTGTAGACCAGCCTGTGGTACACAGGGAAACACTTTGTAAGACAAAACTAGTCCTTTTTACTTTCAGTCTTTTTTGAGGCACAGAGTCTAGTGTTCTAGTTGTCTCACCATCTTCAGTTCTGTAGCACTTTAAATGTCTATAAATTTCCTTTATTTGGTTCTTCATTCCTGATTTGTAATTTAAATCCTATTTAAATAAACCACATATACATAAATTAGACACACATTTTACCCTTGGTAAATTCAGACCCTACTGTATGATCAAGAGTATGTGGATTTGTTAGTGGAAGACTGTATAAGTCAAAGAACCTCGTGCAAAAAAAAAAAAAAAAATTATTCATTTTATTCAGTAAACCGAGACTATTGCTTAGTCATGTGAGTTAAATAAAGGTTGATGAAGAGCTTCTTGTGTTTCATTATTTAACCATTTAGGGGACATCCAGTTTGTTTTCAGTATTTTTGCTTCCCACAATGATTCAATGATTCAATTAACTCTCCTCATTTATTCTAAAGACAGGTTAGAAGTTCTTCATTTTAAAAAAAGTAATTTTAAAAGCCATATTTTGCTAATGGGAATTTTAGCTTTTGCCTAAAGTAAAACAAGATCTGTACTTTTTTCTTTTGTTAGTCATTAATTCCCTCCTTTTTGGTTTGATTTACATAGAGGAATATTATGTTAATATGAGTCATTCATAGCTTCATAGTAGTCCAAGCATTGAGTCACAGAATTCCAGGCATCTTAGACACAGTTGACTCACTTTCTGTGTCATCATGCTTTCTGTCATGTTTATTCATTGCAATAGAGATGTGTTTTTATTTTACTAGATCTGTTACATCTTTATGTTAGCAGAGTTTGTTTGGTTAATGAGTAACATCAAAATGTCTAAGTTAGTATTCAAATTTCAGTAAATCTTTATCTTTTCAATGTTTACTAGCTATTGTGTTAGCTTTTCAATAGTTGTTTAGTGTGTGATTTCTGTCTATTCTGTTTCCTGGGATGAAAATTAAAAACCTGATGGCAGTAGATTCAGAGGTAAGGACCCTTAGAATACTAACTCCTTTAACATTTCTAACACTATAATTTCCCATGTAGTATTTTTATGGTATTGCTAAGCCCCCCCCCCCACAGATACTTTTTCTCAGCTATTCTTAAAGTAATTTAGGGATTCTCAAACTAGAAAATCATTCCAAAATGAAGTAATTTTATTATCTGTGTGTAACAGCCTGGCACAACTTGCTTTCTACAGACAGCAAATAGAACATGGTGGAAAAGAATTTAACACTAAATGTAAATCTCAAAATAAGTCATGTCAGTGATAGTCCAATGTAATTTTGTATGTGCTTTGTTGATTAAAAGTCTCTTAATGTGACATTACTTTATACCTTGCTTTAATTGGAACACATTTGTTTCAGAGGAAGAGAATTATAAAGCTGTATGTTAAATGTAGCTTCCCTTTCTAGAGGAAGATTTGGGAAAAAGATGTATTTTTTATATTAAAACAGAAATGCATGTATTTTGGGTATGAAAGTAAAAAGCAATAGAAACATTAAGACTAACCTTAGTATTGTGTTAAAAGGTAAATCTAAATTCACAAAGACATTTTCTTTCTGTCTCTTAGAGTACTCCTATGGAAACATTTTTATGAGTACATTATCTGATATTTTGAAGTTTGTTAAGCTGTCAATTTTTGCAGCTGTATTGGTAAAAAAAAGTATGTAAAAAAAAATATTTGTTCAAGCCAGGCACAGTGGTACACTCCTTTAATCTCAGCATTGTAACACAGAGGCAGGCATCTGAGTTTGAAGCCAGCCTAGTCTACATAGTGAGACCCTGTCTTGGGGGGGGGGGAAGGGGAGATATGTATGTATGTATGTATGTATTATATAATACTATTTCCTCATTTGTATTGTAATTTTTATTATTTGATGAACTTTATATAGGTTGACTATCCTTTATCTAAAATTCTTGGGACCAGAGTGTATTGTTTTGAGGATGGGATTCAAGTTTAATCACAAGATTTGTGATTTCACATATGTCTTATAAACATCACCTGAGGGTAATTGTGCATAATATCTTTAAGAATTTTGTGTGTGAAACAAAAATTTCTTCAAAGTTAATTTTCCATTTGTGGTATTATGTCAGATCTCAAAACCTTTTGGAATTTGGTTCATTGCAGATTTTCAATATAGGGCCAAACCATTCAGCTCAAACCATGATTTTATAGTCAACTGCATTTGTAAAGGCCTTTTTCTCATCTTAGCAGTTGAAACACCCTATATTTTCTTGAGACTTATAGAGTTGTAGAAATAATAATTGTGTGGTTAATAATGTTTTCATTTTATTCAAACTTTTATTTATTTATTTATTTATTTATTTATTTATTTATTTATTTATTTATTGCTATTTTAAAAGTGTTATTCCATCTTTCCAAACAGGATAATGAAAAGAGAACTCCTTTACATGCTGCTGCCTATCTTGGAGATGCAGAAATCATTGAACTACTTATTTTATCTGGTAGGACGACTCCTGTGATAAGTTCATGTTTGGTTTTTTGTCATAATTAGTGTTTATCAAGCTTGAGTGCCTACTGTTTCTTAATAGTGGTTTCATAAATTGTGACCAATTGATTCACTCTACAAAATATGATCACATAATGTGTTGTAGGTGCTTAAAGAACTTTAAGAAGTAGAACAAAAGTTGCTGTCCTTATAGGAGGAATGAGAATGAAATAAATGTTACAAAAGGCCTTACATACTGTAATTTTCATGGGCCTCATTGAATACAGAGTTACAAGGAGCCAATTATATCTATCCAAAGGTGACTTCTCCAAAGGAGACAGGGTAATAGTGGTAATAGTGGCCCAGCAGCTACATAGGAAGAAACAAATCATACTGTATACAGAAATTTAAGGCAGGGCTAATAGAACTTATTTCTTTAAGTGGCTTTTATTTTGAGCTGTGGATATTGATAGTTGGTAAAGTGCTTGTTGTGTAAGCTGCAACTTGAAGTTTAGATCCCCAGCACCCACATAAGAATCCAAGTGCAGCAGTTCACAGCTGCAGTCTCAGTTTTGGGGAGGCAGAGACAGGTAGATGTCTAGAGTTCAATGGCCAGCTAAACTGCCTAGCAAAAGCAGTGAGTTCAAGGTTCAGTAAGAGACTTAAAAAAAAAATAGGTAGAAATTAATTGAAAGACAACCCAAAATTGACTTCTGGTTTTCACATACACATATATACCACATGTACCTATATAGGAAAAGACACATATACACCCCCGAAAGAAAATAGCTTTTATTTCAATTTTTAAAAGGTGTTTAAAATGCCTTTTTAGAAATCATGCTTTATGGGCTGAGTGTGTAGCTCAATTGGTCTCCCATATAGGAAACCCTGGGTTCCATACCCAGCTCCCTAGCACTGCCTAAACTAGGTGTGGCAGCACACATGTTACTGTAATCCCTGCTCTGGAAAGAGAGCAGCAGGAGAATCAGGGGTCCAAGATAATTCTCAGCCTACAATATATAATACCCTATACATGCATTCAAGAGCAGGGGGTGATTCTAGTTTATTTCTCTTTTTTAGCTTCTAAACTTTTCAGTGAAGTCTTCTATTATATAACACTAGAACTTACTTTTATTGAATAGCTCTTATTGACACCAGACTGGCTATGAATCCCAAAGCAGGAAGTCAAGTGGTTTAGAAATATTTCTATTATTGCCAGATTTTTTTTTTAATGTGTATGAATACACGTATGTATGTTCACCACATCTATGCCTGGTACCTATAGAGGTTACAAGAGGGCCTTTGAGGTCCTGGAACTAGAGTTATAGGTGGTTGTGAGCGACCACATGGGTCCCAATTTTGTGAATTCCTCGGCTTTGTATAGTGCTCACAACTATGAAAAACGTGCATGAAAGCAGAAGACAGTGAGGTGACCTGGAACAATCGTGCAGTATTCAGACCATGCCATCCTCAGTATAGGAAGTTCCAATGAGCCATCAAGATTATACTGACTGTCACTTCACATTATAGTCTCTTGGGAGATAATGAGAGTAGACGATAAATAATGGCTAGCCAGGCATTTGTGCAAGAGATTTTGGAACAGCATGTCCCTAACATTGTTATCATAGTTTCAAATGCCAGATGTCCACCCTATACTCCTCTAATGTACCTTCCAGTTTATGGTTTGATGATGGCCTTTTTTATTTCTATAATTACTCACAGCAAGTTTTATTTGAAATATATAGTGTAGGCAACAGCACCTGAAAAGACTCTGGGCTCTAATGTGCTAGAGGGTTCTATTCTCTAGCTTACCATTATCACTGATGCTATCTTTCAAGGAAAACAGAAGCAGATACATTTGGGATTTTCTGTTTCTTTTATACTCCCATAATGAAGGTTCCCATCCCCTGAGATGCATTATTCAATAATGATTATTGAGTGTATTACTCAATAAGAGTTTATGATTGATCATGTTATGAACATGTATATATGTAGGGTCCACATTATTTGGAGTAGCAAAATGTGATGTCAGGAGTAGAATATGGGTATTTTTCATCATTTAGTAGGTACACATGAACTAGGACGTAACATCCACACCAATAACACCAACCCCTTTTGTAGATCTGTCTGTCTGTGAACTTATAATGTTGCCAAGTCACCTGGAAGGTGCAGAGTTCCATCTCTGTTGAATTTTGCAGTTACAGAAGTGTGACACCACACATGATTAAAATTCTAGTGAAGCTAAGCAATATTTTCAACATTCAGATTTGATTGCAGTGTCTAAGCCTTTGGCCATCCTAGGACACATGATAGGCAGACAGCATATTCATTTCATCACAAGTATAGCCAAGCCACATTGAAGGTCAAGCATTCGCCTAATATGAATCTATAATATGTTGACCAATATATTATTCTTTTCGTCACCATAGGTCCATGTGCCTCCTCAAGAGCAAAACAGAATATAGGAAGACATGCTGTCCAAAGACATAAAAGGCCACTCTGAAATCCTGTCTCAATCTTTTATCTCAATCTTCTATGGAGGCTGCGAAATAGGACAATGGGCAGTCGATTTCATAAGGGAAGAAGTAATGATTAAGAACTACCAAGGTACTGTTGTCATCTCTGTAAAGCAATTAACTCAGCATGAGAGGTGCATAGCATGCAGTAGCTTCAGCACTGGACAGGATGAGAATTTGTTGTTGGTGTGGTCTGTCTTAAACGAGTGTCATATGTTGATCTGAGTACTGTATGTAAATGCTCTATGAGAAAGAATTGAACATTCTGCAACAATCTGGGAAAATATTGTAACAAAAAGAATAGTAGCTTCAAATCATGTATAACTAAAAAGGATAGAAACACAGAATGTTCATGTCGAAATACACATGGACCACCTCATTTTTTAGGTAGAAATAATATGACTTTGCAGTGTAAACAACTGGACTAGGTCATGGAACATGCTCATGCCTCCTGCTTGGAAGGAACCTAACATTTAGGCAATATGGAAAATGGAGCCAATCATGGAGCAACCACATATCCACAGATGTGTCCCTGTAAACATAGTCGCTTCTGGGGCTCTTTTTTTTTTGGTAATGAAAAGCAGCCTTGTATCCTGAGGATGAAAGCTGGAATTCTACATTCTGTTTCTGATCAGACTAGCAGATACTTCATCTTGATGTTTTCTGATAATGGAATTGGATGTTGGTAGGGCATGGAACTAGAAGCATTACCAAAGTTTCCATGGATCATATGAATTCAGACTGTGTTCCAGACTACTGGAGCCCATGAAATCTCACACCCTGCCTCCTACATATTGGAAATTCTGTTGTTTATTAACTTGCTAGACTGACCCTAGGACAGCAGAGGCAGGAAGATCAGGTGAAGGAAGGAGGAGCTGCATGAGCTTTTTCAGGAAGACTGCTGAATTATCTGGTTTAGAAGACCCACTTGTCTATGTTACTGCATGTGCCCTCCAAAACCGGGGAATGTTGCCTGTCACAATGGAGGCCAAAATCACACCTTGTGGACTTTTGTGGGTGGGAATGAACATTTTGGAGAATGGAACCCATGATAGATTTATAAAGTCCCCATGGGGATATCTACATGGCACTTGAATGAGCATATCCACAGAGGTGTAATACCAATGCTCATCACTGGTATCTCCTGGGAAGTGTGAGACAGGAAAGTCCTTATGCCCAACTGCAGGTTCTACAGGTAACAAATATACAAATGCACAAACATATAGACAATTACAGAACAAAACAGTGGTTCTGTATTGTAGTGGGATATTCACTTTTTCGCCTTCTGTGGCACTGACCATGGCCATTTTGTGGTGGAACCAGGGGTGGAAGTGACCATTGGACCCCATTGGAATTAGGTCGGAGGAGGGGTCAGGAAATGTTCTCTTGCTGGTGCGATGTGGAGAGGAGAGCATCCGGTGGAATATACTGGTGTTCATCTGTCTAGGTTGAAAGTCATTTCTCCTTTAACAAACACCAATTAAGCCTGTTTATCCTAATCCTTTTTAAATTGCAATACTCTATGTGTATGTTTGATTGTGTGTTAGACAGAGACAAAGAGTGAGAGGATGCTACCGAGGGTTGTCAAATTAATGCATGCAGATGTATTGTCTCAGAGAGGACCTGAGACCCAGGCTACAGCTCTGCCTTATATATGTAGGAAACACAATACTAGTCTGTTCATTCTCCTACCTGGAATTCATTTTCTGCTTCTGGGTTGCATTTAGTGAAATGGTGCTGGGCTAAGTGACACCCTAATGGTATAGACACTCAGAAGCCCAGATCTTAGATGAAATAAATGAAGGGCAAAATTGTGGAAAGCAAGTTGGTCACCATAGCATTGGAAAGAATGAATACCTATTGTCAGGTGATCCTTCAATGATGGAGATGAAGCATTTTCTCAGCTCATTTTTTTATCTGGTCACTTGCTCTAGCTGACTGGTCAGAATCACATCCATTTTTGTGAGGTGGGTTGGGTGATTGATGACTCTCAAATAAACCATTTGGGGAGTTGAATATAAGTAAACTTAAATTGTGACAAGTTTTATAGGATATACAGATCACTCTGAGCCCTAAAAATGTTTGAGAATGCTCCTGTGCCTGTGACTCAGTGATAAACCTATGGATTTTAACTCAGGCATTAGATGCCTTGCATCTCTGAACGTAGTTGTATGACCCAGCCAGCTGTTCTCCCCTTCCTTCTCTGCACATACTTCAAGCAAAGACAGAACTTCCTTAACCTTATTCACAGCTGCAAAGTCTCCATTCAACTTACCTGTAGAATTCATAAATTTGTGGGTTGAGAAGCTAGAAGGCAATAACCATAGTGCACAGTCACTCAGGTCTTTTTGAGAACCCTAAACATCCTGACCTGTCTCTCACAGCACATGTCTATAGGTGAAGAAGGTATATGGGTGCAAAATATAATCACAAGACTCCCTATGCGATGTCACTGACAGCTCAGGGCACACAGATAAGGTTCACAGGACTTCAAGTTATCCACTCCCGTTGAAGTACAGCGATGACCTGCTTCATGCTGTGCACACACACTCCACTAGTCCCTCCCTCACTCTGGACTCATTTTGATGCTGTTCCTCCTTCAAGCCTCACTATCCCATAATACTGAAAAACAAGAGGTCACAGTCGAACCTCCATCTTTTGCCTTGCTAGTTTTTGACTTTTTGGAGAGATAGATTACTAGACTTGATGTCTTGACATCCTGAAGTCAGGCAGTGAAGTTCAGTTTCTTCCCAGAAACACCTATTCCTGTGCACCCATTACCTCAAGTCCCAGCTGAAATGAACATTCTCCAGAGAGCTCCCCACAACTTGCCCAGGACTTACTGATCTTTCCTCTGAACCATATTTGTCTTTGATGGTTTAAACTGAAGCCAAAGATTAACTTTCTTCTTCCTCTCTCCAGTCTCTCTCCTGTCTCCATTTGCTCTCACAATGAGACTACTCTGTATTGCAAACATGTTCATCTGAGAACCCTATAAGCACTAAAGTTTCCCCATATGCCATTGGTTTTTCTCCAAAACAGGTGACATCACAGGATTCCAGGGTCTCCAGGATTAAATGGAATGATCAGGGAAGGGGCTGCTGATGGCATGTGGAATGAAGATGGCCTCCCTACTAACCGGCTTTCCTCATAACTCAGCAGAAGTCAGGTATTCCTATTCAGGAATCTCTCCTGTGATGCAAAACATATCCTGCGGCACCACCTTCTTCCTTAATCAGATATCCCTGATTAAATGGAAATCATTTAGTAACTTCCACATGTGGAATTAACTGTTATGTCCAACTAAAATTACATGTTTACATGGTAATGGTATTATATAATTTCTTCTTCTATATTCTTATTTAAAGGACAGCATAGACTTGTTGATGAGATGTAATGTTTTTGAAGAAGAACGTTACATCCTGGCAAAAGTCAAAAGAACTTAGTGTGTCAGTAGGAAAGAGGCAGCTCATTTGATCCACATTGATAATCACAGGCTTTATTTGAGCATATTACTTGGGATCTAAAGGAGATCATCTTGCAAAGATATAGTTTGTAGAGTCTTTTATGATACACCATGAGTTAAACAAAAATAACGACTAATTTCCTGTAGACATTGCTATTCATTTTTTACAAATGCTTCTGCAAAGCATAGCAAACATATTTTATCCCAATAAATCATACTCCACAAAAGATAGTCCTCTCCCTTACAGTTATATAGCCCAGCAGTCTAAACTTGAGAAATTTAATAAGCTTTTATAAGATATTGCTGAGCCAGTGGATATTTTACATCACTTTATATGTACATTTTCACATGAAGGGGAGAGATACATTAAATTTGGAAAATGGAAATGGCTAAACGTGAGGGAAAAAAGTTTAGAATGTAAAAATAGTATTATGAAGGAATTAAAATTTGTAATTGTTTTCTAATTTTTATTCTTTTACCATATTTTATTAATTTATTTTGCATCAAGAGCACAATATTTATTCCATCCACTCCTCCTATTCCTTGCTCCTACTACCGGTGACCCATCATGCACTCATACATCTCCCTTAAGAAAAGGACTGGCTTGCATTGGTGTAATCAAAGCACGGCTTATCAACGCGAGACATGATCATGAACTTGCCCTGCATCAATGCTGGTCATAGTAATTCAGCTTGAGGAATAGGTATGTAAAGCCAGGTGAAGTGACAGAAAGATGTCCAGTCAAATACAAGGTTCCTGATGCAGCCCACTGCAATGGGTCTGGTGAATAAACCAAGCCTTGAGAATGTCATACACATGTAGAGGGCCTAGTTTGGTCCTGTGCAGGCTCCTGAGATGTTGGCCCAGTGTTGGTAAGCTCTCCAGAGTTCACTTCCTCTGTATTTGTGGTTTCATCCATCATGAGCATGACCTCCCTCCCCCTATTGGATCATAGAATCTCTGCTCCTTCTGTTCAACAGGGCATTCAGCACTCTGGCCAGTGATTGCCTTGTGGGTCCCTGCATCTGCTTCAATAAATTACTGAATGAAGGTTTTCTGATGGCAATGAGGGTAGACTTTAATCTGATTTCAGCATATGGCCAGTTCAGGCACCCTCTCCACCTTTGTAGGAGTCTTAGCTAGTGTCTTCGTGTGGAGTCTTAGGAGTTTCTTTCACTCCAGGCTTCTCCCTAACCCTGATATGTCCCCATCAAGACACCTCTTTCTCTCATTATCCCCCCCTCTCCTTCAGGAGCCCCAGACATCCAACACTATCCCTCATTGTTACTAGTCCTTGTTTTGCCCAAACCAACCCTTGTTTATCCAGGAGATATCTTTCCAGGGACATATATGGATTCCTTGTCTGATCCTTTTTGTTAGTGATTGTAGTGATTGTAGCCTGGTTATTCTTTACTTAACACCTAATATTTATTCATAAGGAGAACATACCATGTTTGTCTTTCTGGATCTTTGTTACTTCTCTTAAGTAGATTTTCTTCTTTTCTTCTTCTATTCATGTAAATTACATGAACTGCCACATTTTTTTTAATACAATCTTCTGTTTCATGGCATCAAGGTTGATTCAAGGGTCTGCCTATTATGAATAACCCTGCTGTGAATCTAGTTGATCAAGGGTCATTGTGGTATGCTTGAACATCCTTGCGGTGTATTCCCAAGATTGGTATAGCTGGGTCTTTTGGCACATCACAGTCATTTTTGAAGTGGCTGTTCAAATTTGCACTCCCACCAGGAGTCGAGGTGTGTTCCCCTTGCTCCATACTGACTGGTGTAAATTGCTTCACAGACCCATGAGGGTTCTCTCTGGTATTGTATCCTTTCCCCAATGAGTTCTCTAGGTTGGTTTTATTGAGTTTTGCAAAACAACATTTGTTGTCAAAAAACTGTCTCAGGTTTTTCCACCACCGGCTTCTCTATCAGTCAGAGATATTGTGAGATCCTG
>JANBXA010000709.1:0-77903 GCA_030556225.1 Cricetiscus sungorus
CCAGCATGCTAAATTCTCTGCTGCCTGCCTGCCACCTCCCACCATCACCAACTCATTCTCAGGGCAGGAACTTCTTTCTGCCTGGAAACTAGACATCTTATGGTTCTGTTGAAATTGTCTCCTTTTTGTCTTCTCTATGTCAAGCCATTCATCCTGGGATATGATGTATTCTTCTTTTCCATCTAGCTGTGCTACTAACATGTTTGTTCTCTGTGCAAATGCCAGCAGCTCACAGGAGTCTGGCCTGAGACAGCTTGTGTTCTGGATGCTCGGACAGTTTAATTTTTTATGATGAATGAGGTTTTAAATATATTTACCTTAGTACCACCCATACTGACTGGTTAATATCTTCTCAGACCTATGAGGGTTCTGTCTGGTTTTGTACCCTGGCACTGTCTATACTGACAAGAACATTCCTTTGTCAGACATTCAGTGGTCTTTTTGGATGTTTTGACCCCTGGTCTCTGGTGTCCAATGAGTCACATATATCTTTCTGCATCAATTGTGTGGGGGTGGAGCGAACAAATCCTGTTAATGGCAGTCACCATCTTCACTGAGAGTGACCGTGTGGCCTATCCATATGTCTGTCCACTCCATGGGTTACTCTCTTCCCTCAGCTGGGTAGAAGGATAGTCTAGCCAGTTCCTGCTGACAAACCCTGCTGCCAGACATTGTTCATTTACTTTTGTTTCTTTTCTTGTCTCAATTTCTTTCACTGGCTCTGTTGTTCATGGCTTGTTTGTGTAATGGCATGCCTTTCCAGGGCCTGGTAGGGCACATATTTCATGCAAAATACCCTGCCTGTTCCATATGCAGCAGATCTGCTTTCTTGTCACTGGGAGTTAGTTTTAAGTGTATGCTGTCTCTTTAAATTTCCTGTCTGTTTGCCAAGGTCTGGCACTACCCCATTTCCTCCAAAGAAGACTGGACACTGCAGAAACTCCACCCAGAATTGCTTCATAATTGGCAGCTCTAGCCACTGAGCAAATCCTACCTTTCACCTCACCTGCTGCAAAGGATTCTTCAGAGTGGACAAGAGGGTATGGAAATGACTGTTTCCACATTGCTAAGGACACAGTAGGGAAGTCTTCCTAAAGCTCCTAATCCACAGGCCCCACACTGACAGTAGAAGGCATGTATCTTAAAACCTCTACCATAAAAAACTAAGGGGGACTCTGTGGGTGGCTGTTCTTGAGGCCAGTTAGGAAGTCTCTGTTATTCTCTATCATTAATTCAGGTAAATTTTTATTCTTCTCAAGAACTCTGATGCTTTTGATGACTGCTAGCTTTGTCAGCTTAAAGTAGCAGTCAAGGTTCCAACTGTCACAAAACAGATTTCAGGACCAGGTGTTTTATGGTTTAACTACGTGAATATACGAAATTAGAAAGTGTATATTTAAGTATGCAAGTTATGAAGGTCTGAGGATAAATAGTCTTAAGTGATGGCAAAAATGTGATTTGAGACATTCAAAAGAATAAATCATGTTCCAAATCTCTCTCTCTCTCTCTCTCTCTCTCTCTCTCTCTCTCTCTCTCTCTCTCTCTCTGTCATTGTACAGTTCATAGTCTTAATATTATTCAATAAAGTTCAGAGAAGTTATTAATCCAACTCTGACAGTATACTAAACATCATACTATATGATCATAACCGTAAGCTGAAAATTATGGTGCTTCTCATTGTGTTTAATGTCATTTTTAAGCATATTAATGCTTTCAACCATATCATTTATGACATGAGTATACTGCCATTTTTTCAATGCAAAATTCCGAACAGATCATAAACAATGGAAATGCTAATTTGTCTAACAATTATGTTTTCACAATCTCAAAGGAATGTTTTAAGTTCCTGGGGAGCGGAACTGGACCTACCCAAACAGTTCAGATTTACTCCAGATGAACATTATTCAACCTTTCCTGGTCCCAGGACTCCCTTCCATCATTTTGGGAGCACCTCAGGAAGCCCTCCCTCCACTTCCATTCATTTACCTAATATTTTTTTCCTAAATATAACCTTGCCCTCTGCTCTGCCAAACACTTGCCAGATCGAAGAGGCACCAGAGAGTTCCATACGGCTTGTGCTGCAATGAAACAACCAGCCACTCCAGGACATGGCAGCATGCCAGCTTTCTCAGGTCCACCAAAGATTGTAGATGCCCCCAGTTCAGCAGGATATAGTCTGGAGAACTCAACACCCTTATTCCCTAACTTGCCAGGAGTAGCTCTTTGCTTTTTTTTTCTGCTTTTGACAATTTTTTAAATTATAATTTGCAACGAGCTTGTTTGTTCCTAACCTTTTTAATAATAAATAAATATGGGAATATATAAAGGTCCAGGCATTATGCTGACACTACCTCCTGGCAACTGGAAAGGTGCAAACACCTTCATTCAGGCTTAAAGGGCCCTGAGTTGCAAGGTATGTCATGGCTGCATAAGGACTCTGTACGCATGTGCAAGTATCCCCCACCACACCCGAACGCCATTTTCCTCTTTCCCCTTCCATATCTGTTCCCTGCCTTCTCCTTCTCAGTCCATCTCGGTTACCATTTGACCAACAACCTTCCCCTGCATTTGTTCCCTTTCTCTAACAAACTCCTCCTGCATTTTATTGAGTTTTGTGGTTCATATTCATTGCCACAGCTGTAGCAAAGTTTTATAATAGAGCTTGAAGTTAGGGGTGTTGATACGTCTGGAATCTCTTTTTTTGTATGGAACTGTTTAAGCTATCCTGTTTTTGTTTCTTTGTTTGTTTTGCTGTTTTTTAAAGTTTTTTTCATATGAAAGTATTATTTTTTCAAAATTTGTGAAAATTTTTGTTGGAATTTAGTGAATATTGCATAGAATCTGTAGATTGATTTCGTTAAGTTTGCCATATTTACATTTCAGCATCTAATGAGATAATCGTGAACTTTTTTCTTTCATTTTATTTATGAGGTTGGTTATATTCACAGATTTTTCTATGCTGAATTATCCCTGAATCGCTGAGATGAAGAGTACTTAATTATGTTTGATGATAATTGTTTGGATTTGTTCTTAGATTCAGTTTGCCAGTATTTTATTGTGTACTTTTGCATTAATTTTGAGGCAGATTGGTCTGAAATCTCTTTTTTGTTGTTTATTTTAGTGATTTGGATATCAGCATTACTGTAGCCTCAGCAAAAAATTGGAAACATGCCTTCTGTTTCTCTTGTGTGAAACCATTTACAGACTAGTGGTTTTACCCGTTCTTTGAAATTCTGGTAGAATTCTAAACTGAAACCATCTAGTCCTGAACTTTATTGACTGGGAGACTTTTAAGGATTGCTTGCCTTTTCTCGTGGGTTGTAGTGCTATTTCACTTATTTATCTGGTCTTGATTTTTTTTTTTTGGTTTGTGATACCTGTTTGAAAAGTGTTTGTGTCTTGTATTTTTGCAATTTTGTGGAATAAATATTTTTTATAGTGTGACCTAATGATTGTCTGAATTTTCTCATTGTATATTATGACTCAATTTCTATTGCTGATTTTATATTTAATTTGGATATTGTCTCTGACTTTCCATTAGTTAGAATAAGGATTTGCCTATCTTGTTTATTTTCTGAATGAACCAACTCTTTTATTTCATTGACTATTTGTGTTGTTCTTTTTGTTTCTTCTTCTCTGATTTCAGCCCTGGGTTTGATTAAGTCTAGTCATACACTCTTCCTGGGTGAGTTTGCATTTTTTTTTTGTTTTTCTAAACACCTAGTATGGGATTTCTCCAAATTCTTTATGCAGGGAGTTAGTTCTAAAGAACTGTAGAACTGTTTTCATAGTGTTCCATAAGTTTGGGTTGTTGTATATTCATAATTCTTGAATCTAGGATCTCTTTAATTTCTGTCTTCCAGATAGTGAATAGATGAAAGGTGACACAAGGCACAGGCCCCTTACTTGAATAATAGGATGAATAAGCCTCAGCTAGATTCTAGTGTGGTCAAGCCATGCCTCACTGTGTCAGACTAATCTCTGCAGAAGGTAAAGAGTGTCAGTAACCAGTGTCACTTCCTAGTTTTGTACTGATAGGCTCACTAGTCATTAGAAGTTAGCATTGCATTTAGTTCCTATGAACACTGAGTAGCTAGTACTTCAACAGCCATACTGCAAACCTAAATCCACAGGAGTATCTTCTCGATTCTCCATTTTTCTGTTGGTCCTAACATGCAAAGACATCTAGATGAGAGGTGACATAACTGCTTTAAATTGAACCTAAGGGATATTGAGCAATGAACAGAACCCAGAGGCACTCTGCTTGAATGTATGCCATCCCAAGACAAACTCCATTGCCTTTGTCATGGGCTTTCTTTTCCTTTATTCATTGTCCTGCTCTGTTGTTTTGGAAACTGGACACTTTGGAACACAGATGGCAGGAACACTACCAGTACATATAAATATAAGTAATGAATCGGAAAAAAAGATTTGTGGGAAATAAGAAGTCCAATCAACTGCAGCTTAAAATACTGTGTATCCCAATATGCTTTAGCGTGTTTTGTTCTCTTTCTTGCAGTTATCACTGTTGTTATCTTAGAAGGACATCAGAAACAGATTTCCATGGGAAATAGCCAAAAAAGAGAACAGTCAATGGAATTGCAATGTGAAACCAAGGTTGGGAATCTCATCCATACAGCTTGTTTTGTAATGAAAACGTAATTTAATTGCAGCATTTTAAGACACACCTTTATTGAAGCCCATGCTTTGGACACAAAAGCAGGCAGAGCTGTGTGAGTTCAAGAAAAGCCCTATGAGAACATAACAGAAAACTCAGAAGGGAGCAAGTGAGACATAATTCTACAACTCCATGAATATCAAGCATATAATTACCTAGATGGAACTTCCTCTCTGCATCAGCACGAATCTGACTTGTTCTTTTTTTCTGATATCGTTGCCAAAATGTGTGTGTATGCAGATATCACAAAAGGCAGAGATCCAAGGTAGAAGAAACAGATCCACTTGGATCCATTTCTAATCTCCCACTCTGGTGCATACCTCATCACAAAGACGGTCAAGTAATGCGGCTTTTCTGCAAACTTCTTTTTCTGGTTGAACAGCTTTCTCATCTTCTGCAGGGACTGCAATTTGTCCTCCAGTCTATGCAGCTTTTATTCCTTAAAATATGAGTTCTTAGGAGCGTTTTGAACACTGGCATGAGTACATTCACTCACTGTACAATCACGCAAGGAGGATACCAGGAGCTTGATGGTCTTCCCGTTTTAATAAAAACAAAGTTTCTGGGGAGGAAGATTGCCTGATACAGAGACGAGATTGACAAACCTGAAATGTCTTGAAACAAAGAGGTACTGTACAACACACATAGATACAAACACAACACCACACACACCACTGAAAATAAAATACACGAAGAACAGAGACCGGGAGAGATGCAGATATAGGAATTCATAGAAGGGATCTGAGCAACAAAGAAAGTTAGGAGATCACATACTAGATGATCACTTTGGTTTGGAGTAAGCACAGCAGATATTTCAAAAGAATCGGATCACCTGCACAGGACTGAAATTGCATAGGAGAATATGTTCTGATTAACCTGAAAATGATGAACTCTCTGGATTTCTTGCTCTAGAACCTTCAGATCTCCCATTAAGTTAACAAGCTTGACACAACACCCTAACTCCCTGCTACCAGTTTTACTCATACCTCAGAAGTCAGTTATTCCTATGCATGCTACTTTCCTGGGACACAAAGCGCACCACCGTGTAGCACCCCCTAATTCCAAAGCCAGGGATTTCTGATTTATTGGAAGTCGGTTAGTATATTCCTTATGAGGATTTGAGTGTTTTGTTCTAAGGTGTAGGTGTCACACAGCCAAATACATTGCCAGGGAGAGGCCCAGTCTTCTAGGATGTTCCTGGTCTATCACTAATAGGGCGATTCCCACAACAGAACAAGCTATAAGACAGTTAAATTACATACTGAGGTCCTAGGCTGGTCCTGTGCAAGCTCACTAGATGGTTCAAATTCGCTAGGTCTCAGGAGTTTAGTTCAGCTGTCTTTGTGGATTCATCCTTCAAGAGCATGACTGCCCACTACCGATTGGACACACATTATCTTTGGTAGGAGGCTTAGCTACAAGTATAAGTAAATATAAGTAACTGAATCTGATAAAAGGTTTGTGAGAAATAAGTAGTACAGTCAACTGTGCCTTAAAATACTGTGTAACCCAATGTGCTTTAGCGGGTTTTGTTCTCTACCTTGCACTTATCACTGTTTCTTTCATGGAAGAAAATCAGAAGCAGATACATGTGGGTTTCCTTATTCTTTTTATATTCCCATCGTGGAGGGTCACATTTCCTGAGATGAATGAAAAGACACAGCCGTATCCTTCAAGAATACATGGCACATGACCATGTCCCGGATATATGTGTATGGAGACTCCATTTTATGGAGTAGCAAATATGTGATGTCACGTGTGGAATATGGATCTTTTTGCATCAAGTAGTGTTTATCCAGGGAGTAG
Source organism: Cricetiscus sungorus (assembly GCA_030556225.1). NCBI lineage: Eukaryota > Metazoa > Chordata > Mammalia > Rodentia > Cricetidae > Cricetiscus > Cricetiscus sungorus. Next base: position 6,485 of record JANBXA010000709.1, read on the forward strand.
AACATTCCATGCCCACCGAAGACACCAACCGGGTTTCTAGCTCTGTCCGTCTGGGAAATAGTAATCTATCTAAAGTCACCATGAAGATGCAGATGTCCATTTCTATCTGTTGAATTTTGCAGTTACAGGAATGTGACACCACACTTGATGAAAAGTCTAGTTTAAGGAGGAAGAATTTGAATTTTTTTATTTACAAAAACAAAATCATTTGACTCAACATGTGTTTAAACAGGGTATTTGATACATAAAACATTTAACCTTTGCAAAATATAAGTACAAACCAAGAAGAAACAAAAAAAATAAAGAAAAGAAAAGGAAACTTATAAGCGAAACAGAAAATGCCAAAATGCCAAAGCAAGCAAACTTCAAAACAATGAACTCAACAAGCAAGTTAAGCTAAATGCTACTTTTTACAGTCAGATATTGTTCCACGGACTACACACCGTGACCAGCTTTGGACACATAACAGGAAGTTAGGCACTAGTTATGAATAAGCTTTTCATGACAAGTATAGCCAGGCGTCTTTGGGGCTTTGAAGGAAGGACATGCAATCGCCATGGATGGATGTCTTGGTTCTTTAGTGGAGAATGCTATGGCTTGTGGTTTCTGTGCCTTCCATCAGACTCCTCAATTCACTGAAAGGGTGCTGTGAGAGAAAGAAAGGCAATCAGATCCAAAGCTAAGCCTTTTTCGTTCAATGACAAGACAGATTCAGGGCTCATTGACACCCAGGAGACCAGAGTCAAGAAAGAAAATCCACCCAAAGAATGTCATGGTTTCTGGGAGTGTCATACAATGGAAGGTCACCTGCCAGTCCCAGATATTTAGTGGCCCTGCTGCAGCATCTCTGTCTTCATGAGGCTCTCCTCTTGCCCTGAAACTTGTTCCAGTTCATGCTGAAGTTTTTCTGATCTGGCAGAGGAAGGAAGGAAGGCAGTTAGAGGACATTCCTGCAGGGGTGCTTCTGTGTACGCTCTCAGCCTCTAATGTCACCAAAAGACACATTGTGCCTGATACTCAACGTTGATCTTTTCATGGAAGATATTGTTTGTATCCCTAAGGAACAACGGTCACTGATCCCTTGAATTGGAATATTTTCAACCTTTCACAAGTGTCACATTTGATCAGAGTAGTGTGTGTATATGATCTATGAGAAAGAATGAAGTATTCTCCATCAGTCCAGTGACAATATTGTAACAAAAGAGCAAATTAAATCCATGCATAAGAGCATAGGAGAGAAAACAGAATATTCACGGTGAATTAGACATGGGCCGCCCAAATTTATAGGCAGACATAATGCAACATTGCTGCTTAGACACCAGGACAAAGCCACGGGATATCTTCACGCCTCCTGCTGAGAAGGAGCCTTACATCCAGACAATATGCAAGATGGAGCCGATCATTGTGGAGCAAGAATGCCTCAGATGTGTGCCTGGGAACATGGAGTCCTCTAGGGGTTTTTATTCATAAAGAAAACCGGCATTGTTTCCAAAGGATGAAAGATGGGAATGGACATGCTATTTCTCTACTAGATTCTGCCATACAACACCTTGTGAGAGTTCCCAACAATCCCTCAGCACACAAATCTGTCTGGGTTCAACTGGCAATGAGTGAGCATAAGGTATCTGTGGAACACTTTCCATGGGAAATGGCCACACAAAGAGAACAGCCAATGGAATTGCAAAGTGAAACCAATGATGGGAATCTCATCCATACAGCTTGTTTCGTAATGGAAACATAATTTAATTGCGGCATTTTAAGACACACCTTTATTGAAGCCCAGACTTAGGAGGTGAAAGCAGGCAGAGGTGTGTGAGTTCAAATAAAGCCCTGGGAGAACATCCCGGAAAACTCAGAAGGGAGCAAGTTGGACATCATCCTACAACTCCATGAATATCAAGCATATAATTACCTGGATGGAACTTCCTCTTATCTGCATCAGCACAACTCTGACTTGTTCTATTTTCGGATATCGTTGCCAAATGTGTGTGTATGCAGATACCACAAAAGGCAGAGATCCAAGGTAGAAGAAACAGATCCACTTGGATCCAAATCTCAACTCCCACTCTGGTACATACCTCATCAGGGAGACAGTCAAATAATGCTGCAGCTTCTCTGCAAACCTCTTTTTCTGGTTGACCAGCTTTCTCTCCTTCTCCTGGGACTGCAGATGGTCCTCCAGTCTCTGCTTCTCCTATTCATCAGAATAATGAGTTCTTAGGAGCGTTTTGAGCAAAGGCATGAGTACATTCCATTCACTCACTGTACTGGCACGCAGGGAGAATACCAGGAGCTTAAGGTCTTCGTGTTTTACCATAATCAAAGCTTCTGGGTAGGAAGAATGCCTGTTTCAGAGCAGAGACTGACAAACCTGAAACGTCTTCAAGCGAAGAGGTACAGTACAACACACATAGCTCCAAACACAACAAAACCCACACCACTGAAAAAATGAAAATACATGAAAGAATAGAGGCCGAGAGAGATGCAGAGATAGGAATTCACATTTGGAAGCTGAGCACCAAAGGAAGTGAGGAGATCAAATAAATACTAGATGATCACTTGTGTTTGGTCACCTGTCACTGAGGTTCCTGCCAGGGAGAAGCAAGAGTTGAGCAGAGTGAAGAGACAACATTGGGATGTAGAGAACTGTTAAAAGAAAGGCCGCATGAAATCCAACACAGGGACAATGAGAATCACTCATTGTCATATGTAGTAGGATCTTCGGATCCCCGGGTGATTCCCCTGCTCAGCAGTGATGTCACGTGGACTCTGCAAAGGCAATGAGCCACAGCAAAGGGATCTTTCTCCCTCAAGATAGTACACAGCATTCCAACCATCTCAATGACATGGAAGTGTATTTAGCTTTGTTGAGCTGTCTCCCTGCTTGTCATGAAACTTCAAGAAAAGCAGCAGGGTTTGTTTGCCAATTAATTCTTACAAGAGACTCACATCCAGAAACACTGATGAACAGGGGGATGTCGTCATGAGAGCGAGTTGGATGAATGTGTTTTGGAGGGCGAGTAAAGTGATAAGTGAAAGCACATTAGGATTGATGGGCAAACAGGCTAAGGTAACACGAGGAAATGGTGCAGGTCCTAACCAGGAGACATCTGCTTGTCCCTACCTGCTGTCCGTGGGTCTGGAAGTCTCTGATGTGTTTTTCTTCCTCCTCAAAGATGACTTTCAATTGTCCCAGATAGTGCTGCAGCAGGATCCATTCCCCTAGCACCTTCTCGGTCTCTTGCCTCAGCTTGTCCACCACGCTGTGCAGCTGTGTCTTCTCCATGTGGAGTTGTTGCTGAAGATGGCTGGAAACAGTCTCAGTATAGTCAGCCCTTCCAGCCCCCCTCCTGCCACCCTTGCCTCCATAACCCATCTCTCCCACCGTTCCTCAGGTTCGCAAAGGAGACAGAGACAAGAGACCAATGAAGCCACGCCAGCTGCAATCCGGATGCCAAGAGTAGAGAATGGAGAGGTTCAAAAGGAATCAAACTCTTTCTGCATATGCCAACAAGGAAAGAAATCCAAGAATCTCTACCAACGACAGTGTGTCCTTCAATACCCTTCACTGACCATGGTAATGGGACAACATCAGGAGGTAAGGGACAAATCCGCTCGTGGGGAGGATAGGAGACCCAAAGGGTGTAGAGGAACCAAGGGGGCAATTTTCCACTTTCTGACACCCTGCCTGATACCACTGTCATGTTGTGGATCCTTCCTCTACCTAGAGAAGTCATCCTCAAACTACGGGTCATGACTCCTTTGGTGATGCAATTAACTCTTTCAAAGGGTGATATCTCACATATCCTGCACACCAAAGACTTATATCATGATTCATGACAGTAACAATATTACAATTGAGAAATTGCAAGAAAATTGAGTTTGTGGTTGGAGCTCACCTAATCATGACAGATTGTCTTGGAATGGTCACAGCATTGGGAAGGTTAATAACCATGGAGCCCCATTCTCTTAAGGATGAGAGTCTGTTCCCGGGAGGAGCTAAGGGTCTCTCTCACAATTGGCAAAACTGAGTGTCAGCGGCTCAAGATCAAAAGATGCTTGCTAAGGGTGCTTGCTAAGAGTCATGAGGCTAGACCCCGAAGCGTGGACATTGCAGTCCAGAGAAAAATTGGGTAGAGTTGGTCATTTCACAATGCTATGTTCTCCTGGAAGATAGGCACTTACCAATAGAAGAGTGACCCCTCATCCACCTCTTGGAATTTAGTGAAAGCTTTCGAATTCTCCTTCTCCAACCTCTGCAGATCTGCCATGACTTGTTTATGTTCCATCTTGATCTTTTCTAATAAAGGAGTAGGCCGTTGGGAGGGCACGGAGCTAGAAGCAAAAACCACCATTTACAAAGTTTTCATGAATCACACAAATTCAAGCTGTGCCAAGATTACTGGAGCCCATGGATTGCCACACCCCGCCTATTAGGTACGTGGGACACGATTCACTCTTTACAACTGCTGTCTTGACCCCATGCCAGCAGAGCAACTCTCTTCCCGTGAAAAGAGGTGAGGGTGCACGAGGTTTTTCAATAGGATTGATGCAATTGCTCGCTACGAATTTTCCTGTCGTCTACTTTAAGTGGGGCGTGCCCACCAAAAACTGGGATGATGTGTCTCCCATCTTCAAATCAGAAATTCTCAGTCCCACCGCCTTTCTTTCTGAATGGAAGCCAAAATGACACCATGAGCTCTCTTGTACATGGGACCCAACATTTTTGAGAACGGAAGTCATGGGAGATGTATGAGCTCCTCACCGGATATCTTCATGGAACGAAGGTGAGCTCATTGGAAGAATTGGGGGATTCCATTGGGGATCCCAATTCTCATCACAGGTATCACTTGGGGACTGTGAGGCAGAAAATTCCTCATGCCCAACCGCAGAAAGCCTTTCTGCAAGGTCTAAATGGGAACTCAAGCACAAATGCACAAACACAGAAATAAATACACAACACGTCTGTGTGTTTCTGCATGTGTGTGTGAGATGGAGAGACGGACAGACCGAGACACACAGAGAGAGGAGCAAAATGTGCAGTGGTCGATGAGTTCCTGGCCTTTGATCGGCACATGGAAATGAGTGACCAGGCATCTCTGCTTGCCTCTTGAAGAAGCCAGCACACAATGTCTTGCCAGACAAATAGACAATCACCACAGACTCACAGCAATTCATATCTCACAGAACCTGCCACTTGGCAGCATCTCTCCAAATGCAGCCTGGGAACTCACGCCTCTGTCCCAATCTCTCAGTTATTTGACTCGGGCTAAAACCACTGGTTTTCCTTCGCAGGAAACAGTAACATAGTGTCTCCCAATCGCACGCCTGCCATGTTTCAGGTTCTCCTCTTGGAAGCCTTTGGATGGATGGCGATGAGCAAAGGAACACCCTGCAAGTGTGCGTTCTCAGAAGCTCAGATCCTAGATGAAATAAACTAAGGGTGAAAATGTGGAACCAAGATGGTCACCATAGCATTGGAAACAATGAATACTTAGTGTCAGGAGATCCTTCCGTGATGGAGATGAGGCATTCTCGCAGCTCCTTTGTTTCAGTGGACACTTGATCCAGCTGGCTGCTCAGAAGGTCCACCTGCTGTTTCACCTCCTTTTTGGGGAGGAGGGCTGTGGGTGGTGAAGTCTCTCCCGCAACCCCTGTAGATAGACGAACACAAGTCACTTGCATTTTGACAAGCCATAGAGGACATACAGATCACTCTTAGCCCTAAAATATGTTTGTACAAGATGGTGTGCCTCTCACTCAAAGACAAGCCAATGTGTGTGGACCCCAGGCATTTGATGCCTTGCTGGGAATCTGAGACCTCCCATCCATGAATGGGGTTGCATGTCTCAGCCAGCTGCTCTCTTCTGTCCACTCAGCACATGCTTGAAGGAAAGAAACGAAGAAAGAGCTTCCTCAAACTTCTTCATGAAACCATGGAGGATATACCGATCCCTCTAAGCCCTCAAAATGGTGAAGAAAGCTGCTGTGCCTGTGATCAGTGACACATCAGTGGATTTGGACCCAGAGGGGATCTCAGCTCTCTGATCTCTGAAGGGAGTTACAGGACTCAGCCAGCTCTTCTCCACTGCCCCAAAGCACATACTAGAAGCCAAGGAAGAAAGAGAGAATACTCCTCAAGCTTATTCACAGCTGCAGAGTCTCCTTTCAACTTACCCGTAGAATTCACAAGTCTGTGGGTTGACAAGCTTGGAGGAAATGACGATAGTCCACAGGCACTCAGCACATTTTAGAGAACCCAAAACATCCTGACCTCTTACTCAAAGCACATGTCTATGGGTGGAGCAGCCATACAGGTGCAGAACATGAGCACCAGACTCCCAGTGGGACATCACTGACAACTCAGGGCACACAGAGAAGGTTCACAGGACTTCAAGTTATCCACTTCCTTTGAAGTACAGTGATGACCTGACTCAGGCTGTACACACTCCACTAGGCCTTCCCTCATTCTGGCCTCATTTTGATGCTGGTCCTCCATCAAGCCTCACTGTCCTGTAAGACTGTAAACCAAGAGCTCTCAGGCGAACTTTGAGCTTTTAAAAGCCTTGCCAGTTCCTGACAGTTGGGAGGGACAGATTACTAGCCGGGACTCCTTGACTTCCCAGAGACATATCAGGAAGTGAAGTTCAATTTGTTCCCTGAGACCCCAATTCCTGTGCCCCCATTTTCCAAATCCCAGTGAAGGCAACCTTCTCCACGGAGCTGCACACCTCTTGCCCAGAACTTACTGTTTTTTCTTCGGAAACGTTTATTTTTTGAGCTTTGAATGTGAGGCTGAATGTCTGCTTTCTTCACTCTCTCTCTCGTCTGTCTCCCGTGTCCATTTTCTCTCCTCAGGAGATTCCCCAGTCTTGCCAACATGTTCATCTTCGCACCTTGATGGCACCGAAGTCCTCGCCCGCCAAAGGCAGTTGGTGCTGCCACAACACAGGTGACATCACAGGATTCTATTGTGTCCAGGATACAATGGAATGCTTAGGAGAGGGGCTGCTGATGTCATGTGGAAGCAAAATGGATTCCCTGCTAACAGTTTTCCTCATAACTCAGAAGTCAGTTATTCCTATGCATGCTTCTTTCCTGGGACACAAAGCGCACCGCAGTGTAGCATCCCCTTCTTCCAAAGCCAGGGTTTTCTGATTTATTGGAAGTCGGTTAGTATATTCCTCCTGCGGATTTGAGTGTTTTGTTCTAAGGTGTAGGTGTCGCACAGCCAACTACATTGCCAGGGAGAGGTCCAGTCCTCTAGGATGTTTCTGGTCTATCCCACTAAAAGACGGAGCCCCACAAACAGAACAAGCTACAAGACAGTAAAATGATACACAGAGGGCCTAGGCTGGTCCTGTGCAAGCTCACTAGATGTTGGTGCCAAGTCGCTAGGTCTCAGGAGTTTAGTTCAGCTGTCTTTGTGGATTCATCCTTCAAGAGCATGACTGTCCACTCCCGATTGGATCATACAATCCCTCCCATTTCTGTTCTAGAAGACAACTGGCACACTCCCCACTGCTCACCTGTGCATTTCTTCATCTGCTTCAATGAGTGACTGGATGAAGGGTCTCCGATGGCAATGAGGACAGTCAATCATTTGATTACCACAGACGGTCAATGCAGAGACACACTGCACCTTTGGTAGGAGGCTTACCTAGCCTCTTCCTGTGGTTTCTTGGGAGCTTCCTTCCCAGCAGGCTTCAGTCTGTAACACTTACTGCCCCCAGCAAGACATCTCTTTCATTACTCTTCTTCCCCCCCCACCATTCTGGAGCCCAATCAGTACACGTTAGATAATTTGGGTCTTTTCATCTCAAATTATTCTTCTCTGCTCTCTGCTATGTAGAGATCTATGCTCAGAATTCACTACATCGATGCACGATGCCTCTCTCTACCCAGTCTGCTGGAGTCTCTGGCTATTCCGCAAAATGCCATTGCATCATATCTGAAACTTGACTTTGTCAAACAGCTCCTCGTGCATGTTCATTCTAGCACTTCCCTTACAAGCATACATTGGGAGTGGTCACAAATATACAAGCAACTGCATAAAGAACACTGCAGTGTATGGAATATCGATAATTTGACTAAAATGCCATACGCTCTACAAGATTCAAAGAGATGAAGCTATGCTTATGTATTTGGAACAGTTTTCGAGACACAGGAGAGGTTTGGTGGGGACCCAGATGGAAGTGAGTCATGGCTAGACCCAGGCTTGTACAGCAAGCCAATGGAAAGGTGGTCACGGAGTCCCATGTCACATGGTTGTAATTAGGAGTGCAGAATGATGATTCTCAGTTAGGTTCCAGTGTGGCTACAGGTATGGCTTACTTTGCAGAAAAAGAAGGTGACCAGTGTCACAGACAGCCACTGAAATATGCACACTCCTCTCCTGACCGTAGAGGTTTCCAAAGCTGTTGTTTCTTGGAACCAAACTGGAATCCACTGGGATATTTCCAATACACATGAACTCTCAGACTCGCTATCACCATCAGAAATCAGATCGATTGCAGGGGTACTTCACAAGAAGAAAGCACTCCTCTGGAATGAACCCTTCCTCGATACCTTCTTAGAGTTATTGTAGTTATCGAGTAGAGTATCATCAAACATCCCACTCACTTCCTAATTTTGCACTGGGTACTCACTCATCAGAAGAAGGTAGCGTGGCATTTACTTCCTATGAACACTGAATAGCTAGAGCATCAACAGCCATCCTTTGGAAAGCTACACCCACAGGAGTATCTTCGTAATACTCCATTTTGGTGTTGGGCCTAACCTGCACTGACATCTAGGTGAGAGGTGACATCACTGCTTTCACATGATGCTAAGCGATATTGAGGAACCAACCTGAACCCAGAGGCACTCTGCTTGACTGTGTGCCATCCCAAGACAAACTCCGTTGCCTTAGTCATGGGCTTTCATTTCCTTTATCCATTGCCCTGCTCTGTTGTTTTGCAAAGTGTACACTTTGGTACACAGATAACAGGCCAACTACCACAGATGGTCAATACAGAGACACACAGCATCTTTGGTAGGAGGCTTAACTACAAGTATATGTAAATATAAGTAACTGAATCTGATAAAAGTTTTGTGAGAAATAAGGAGTACAGTCAACTGTGCCTTAAAATACTGTGTAACCCAATGTGCTTTAGCGGGTTTTGTTCTCTACCTTGCACTTATCACTGTTTCTTTCATGGAAGAAAATCAGAAGCAGATACATGTGGGTTTCCTTATTCTTTTTATATTCCCATCGTGGAGGGTCACATTTCCTGAGATGAATGAAAAGACACAGCCGTATCCTTCAAGAATACATGGCACATGACCATGTCCCGGATATATGTGTATGGAGACTCCATTTTATGGAGTAGCAAATATGTGATGTCACGTGTGGAATATGGATCTTTTTGCATCAAGTAGTGTTTATCCAGGGAGTAGAACATTCCATGCCCACCGAAGACACCAACCGGGTTTCTAGCTCTGTCCGTCTGGGAAATAATAATCTATCTAAAGTCACCATGAAGATGCAGATGTCCATTTCTATCTGTTGAATTTTGCAGTTACAGGAATGTGACACCACACTTGATGAAAAGTCTAGTTTAAGGAGGAAGAATTTGAAATTTTTTATTTACAAAAACAAAATCATTTGACTCAACATGTGTTTAAACAGGGTATTTGATACATAAAACATTTAACCTTTGCAAAATATAAGTACAAACCAAGAACAAACAACAAAAATAAAGAAAAGAAAAGGAAACTTATAAGCGAAACAGAAAATGCCAAAATGCCAAAGCAAGCAAACTTCAAAACAATGAACTCAACAAGCAAGTTAAGCTAAATGCTACTTTTTACAGTCAGATATTGTTCCACGGACTACACACCGTGACCAGCTTTGGACACATAACAGGAAGTTAGGCACTAATTATAAATAAGCTTTTCATGACAAGTATAGCCAGGCGTCTTTGGGGCTTTGAAGGAAGGACATGCAATCGCCATGGATGGATGTCTTGGTTCTTTAGTGGAGAATGCTATGGCTTGTGGTTTCTGTGTCTTCCATCAGCCTCCTCAATTCACTGAAAGGGTGCTGTGAGAGAAAGAAAGGCAATCAGATCCAAAGCTAAGCCTTTTTCGTTCAATGACAAGACAGATTCAGGGCTCATTGACACCCAGGAGACCAGAGTCAAGAAAGAAAATCCACCCAAAGAATGTCATGGTTTCTGGGAGTGTCATACAATGGAAGGTCACCTGCCAGTCCCAGATATTTAGTGGCCCTGCTGCAGCATCTCTGTCTTCATGAGGCTCTCCTCTTGCCCTGAAACTTGCTCCAGTTCATGCTGAAGTTTTTCTGATCTGGCAGAGGAAGGAAGGAAGGCAGTTAGAGGACATTCCTGCAGGGGTGCTTCTGTGTACGCTCTCAGCCTCTAATGTCACCAAAAGACACATTGTGCCTGATACTCAACGTTGATCTTTTCATGGAAGATATTGTTTGTATCCCTAAGGAACAACGGTCACTGATCCCTTGAATTGGAATATTTTCAACCTTTCACAAGTGTCACATTTGATCAGAGTAGTGTGTGTATATGATCTATGAGAAAGAATGAAGTATTCTCCATCAGTCCAGTGACAATATTGTAACAAAAGAGCAAATTAAATCCATGCATAAGAGCATAGGAGAGAAAACAGAATATTCACGGTGAATTAGACATGGGCCGCCCAAATTTATAGGCAGACATAATGCAACATTGCTGCTTAGACACCAGGACAAAGCCACGGGATATCTTCACGCCTCCTGCTGAGAAGGAGCCTTACATCCAGACAATATGCAAGATGGAGCCGATCATTGTGGAGCAAGAATGCCTCAGATGTGTGCCTGGGAACATGGAGTCCTCTAGGGGTTTTTATTCATAAAGAAAACCGGCATTGTTTCCAAAGGATGAAAGATGGGAATGGACATGCTATTTCTCTACTAGATTCTGCCATACAACACCTTGTGAGAGTTCCCAACAATCCCTCAGCACACAAATCTGTCTGGGTTCAACTGGCAATGAGTGAGCATAAGGTATCTGTGGAACACTTTCCATGGGAAATGGCCACACAAAGAGAACAGCCAATGGAATTGCAAAGTGAAACCAATGATGGGAATCTCATCCATACAGCTTGTTTCGTAATGGAAACATAATTTAATTGCGGCATTTTAAGACACACCTTTATTGAAGCCCAGACTTAGGAGGTGAAAGCAGGCAGAGGTGTGTGAGTTCAAATAAAGCCCTGGGAGAACATCCCGGAAAACTCAGAAGGGAGCAAGTTGGACATCATCCTACAACTCCATGAATATCAAGCATATAATTACCTGGATGGAACTTCCTCTTATCTGCATCAGCACAACTCTGACTTGTTCTTTTTTTTCGGATATCGTTGCCAAATGTGTGTGTATGCAGATACCACAAAAGGCAGAGATCCAAGGTAGAAGAAACAGATCCACTTGGATCCAAATCTCAACTCCCACTCTGGTACATACCGCATCAGGGAGACAGTCAAGTAATGCTGCAGCTTCTCTGCAAACCTCTTTTTCTGGTTGACCAGCTTTCTCTCCTTCTCCTGGGACTGCAGATGGTCCTCCAGTCTCTGCTTCTCCTATTCATCAGAATAATGAGTTCTTAGGAGCGTTTTGAGCAAAGGCATGAGTACATTCCATTCACTCACTGTACTGGCACGCAGGGAGAATACCAGGAGCTTACGGTCTTCGTGTTTTAACATAATCAAAGCTTCTGGGTAGGAAGAATGCCTGTTTCAGAGCAGAGACTGACAAACCTGAAACGTCTTCAAGCGAAGAGGTACAGTACAACACACATAGCTCCAAACACAACAAAACCCACACCACTGAAAAAATGAAAATACATGAAAGAATAGAGGCCGAGAGAGATGCAGAGATAGGAATTCACATTTGGAAGCTGAGCACCAAAGGAAGTGAGGAGATCAAATAAATACTAGATGATCACTTGTGTTTGGAGTAAGCACAGCAGATGTTTCAAAAGAATCCAGTGACCCTGCACTCCATATTCCAGGACTAAAATCGCATAGGTGAATATGTTCTGATTGGCCTGACAATGATGAACTGTCCAGATTTCTTGTTCTAGAAGCCTCAGATCTCCCATCAAGTTAACCAGCCTGACACAAGCCCCTTTGCCATGCCTTGACAACCCATCAGCACCATGCTGTAAGCTTCATGATGGGAGACCTGGCCAGGGAAACACATAGGAAACACTTCTGGACGCCTGTCACTGAGGTTCCTGCCAGGGAGAAGCAAGAGTTGAGCAGAGTGAAGAGACAACATTGGGATGTAGAGAACTGTTAAAAGAAAGGCCGCATGAAATCCAACACAGGGACAATGAGAATCACTCATTGTCATATGTAGTAGGATCTTCGGATCCCCAGGTGATTCCCCTGCTCAGCAGTGATGTCACGTGGACTCTGCAAAGGCAATGAGCCACAGCAAAGGGATCTTTCTCCCTCAAGATAGTACACAGCATTCCAACCATCTCAATGACATGGAAGTGTATTTAGCTTTGTTGAGCTGTCTCCCTGCTTGTCATGAAACTTCAAGAAAAGCAGCAGGGTTTGTTTGCCAATTAATTCTTACAAGAGACTCACATCCAGAAACACTGATGAACAGTGGGATGTCGTCATGAGAGCGAGTTGGATGAATGTGTTTTGGAGGGCGAGTAAAGTGATAAGTGAAAGCACATTAGGATGGATGGGCAAACAGGCTAAGGTAACACGAGGAAATGGTGCAGGTCCTAACCAGGAGACATCCGCTTGTCCCTACCTGCTGTCCGTGGGTCTGGAAGTCTCTGATGTGTTTTTCTTCCTCCTCAAAGATGACTTTCAATTGTCCCAGATAGTGCTGCAGCAGGATCCATTCCCCTAGCACCTTCTCGGTCTCTTGCCTCAGCTTGTCCACCACGCTGTGCAGCTGTGTCTTCTCCATGTGGAGTTGTTGCTGAAGATGGCTGGAAACAGTCTCAGTATAGTCAGCCCTTCCAGCCCCCCTCCTGCCACCCTTGCCTCCATAACCCATCTCTCCCACCGTTCCTCAGGTTCGCAAAGGAGACAGAGACAAGAGACCAATGAAGCCACGCCAGCTGCAATCCGGATGCCAAGAGTAGAGAATGGAGAGGTTCAAAAGGAATCAAACTCTTTCTGCATATGCCAACAAGGAAAGAAATCCAAGAATCTCTACCAACGACAGTGTGTCCTTCAATACCCTTCACTGACCATGGTAATGGGACAACATCAGGAGGTAAGGGACAAATCCGCTCGTGGGGAGGATAGGAGACCCAAAGGGTGTAGAGGAACCAAGGGGGCAATTTTCCACTTTCTGACACCCTGCCTGATACCACTGTCATGTTGTGGATCCTTCCTCTACCTAGAGAAGTCATCCTCAAACTACGGGTCATGACTCCTTTGGTGATGCAATTAACTCTTTCAAAGGGTGATATCTCACATATCCTGCACACCAAAGACTTATATCATGATTCATGACAGTAACAATATTACAATTGAGAAATTGCAAGAAAATTGAGTTTGTGGTTGGAGCTCACCTAATCATGACAAATTGTCTTGGAATGGTCACAGCATTGGGAAGGTTAATAACCACTGAGCCCCATTCTCTTAAGGATGAGAGTCTGTTCCCGGGAGGAGCTAAGGGTCTCTCTCACAATTGGCAAAACTGAGTGTCAGCGGCTCAAGATCAAAAGATGCTTGCTAAGGGTGCTTGCTAAGAGTCATGAGGCTAGACCCCGAAGCGTGGACATTGCAGTCCAGAGAAAAATTGGGTAGAGTTGGTCATTTCACAATGCTATGTTCTCCTGGAAGATAGGCACTTACCAATAGAAGAGTGACCCCTCATCCACCTCTTGGAATTTAGTGAAAGCTTTCGAATTCTCCTTCTCCAACCTCTGCAGATCTGCCATGACTTGTTTATGTTCCATCTTGATCTTTTCTAATAAAGGAGTAGGCCGTTGGGAGGGCACGGAGCTAGAAGCAAAAACCACCATTTACAAAGTTTTCATGAATCACACAAATTCAAGCTGTGCCAAGATTACTGGAGCCCATGGATTGCCACACCCCGCCTATTAGGTACGTGGGACACGATTCACTCTTTACAACTGCTGTCTTGACCCCATGCCAGCAGAGCAACTCTCTTCCCGTGAAAAGAGGTGAGGGTGCACGAGGTTTTTCAATAGGATTGATGCAATTGCTCGCTAAGAATTTTCCTGTCGTCTACTTTAAGTGGGGCGTGCCCACCAAAAACTGGGATGATGTGTCTCCCATCTTCAAATCAGAAATTCTCAGTCCCACCGCCTTTCTTTCTGAATGGAAGCCAAAATGACACCATGAGCTCTCTTGTACATGGGACCCAACATTTTTGAGAACGGAAGTCATGGGAGATGTATGAGCTCCTCACCGGATATCTTCATGGAACGAAGGTGAGCTCATTGGAAGAATTGGGGGATTCCATTGGGGATCCCAATTCTCATCACAGGTATCACTTGGGGACTGTGAGGCAGAAAATTCCTCATGCCCAACCGCAGAAAGCCTTTCTGCAAGGTCTAAATGGGAACTCAAGCACAAATGCACAAACACAGAAATAAATACACAACACGTCTGTGTGTTTCTGCATGTGTGTGTGAGATGGAGAGACGGACAGACCGAGACACACAGAGAGAGGAGCAAAATGTGCAGTGGTCGATGAGTTCCTGGCCTTTGATCGGCACATGGAAATGAGTGACCAGGCATCTCTGCTTGCCTCTTGAAGAAGCCAGCACACAATGTCTTGCCAGACAAATAGACAATCACCACAAACTCACAGCAATTCATATCTCACAGAACCTGCCACTTGGCAGCATCTCTCCAAATGCAGCCTGGGAACTCACGCCTCTGTCCCAATCTCTCAGTTATTTGACTCGGGCTAAAACCACTGGTTTTCCTTCGCAGGAAACAGTAACATAGTGTCTCCCAATCGCACGCCTGCCATGTTTCAGGTTCTCCTCTTGGAAGCCTTTGGATGGATGGCGATGAGCAAAGGAACACCCTGCAAGTGTGCGTTCTCAGAAGCTCAGATCCTAGATGAAATAAACTAAGGGTGAAAATGTGGAACCAAGATGGTCACCATAGCATTGGAAACAATGAATACTTAGTGTCAGGAGATCCTTCCGTGATGGAGATGAGGCATTCTCGCAGCTCCTTTGTTTCAGTGGACACTTGATCCAGCTGGCTGCTCAGAAGGTCCACCTGCTGTTTCACCTCCTTTTTGGGGAGGAGGGCTGTGGGTGGTGAAGTCTCTCCCGCAACCCCTGTAGATAGACGAACACAAGTCACTTGCATTTTGACAAGCCATAGAGGACATACAGATCACTCTTAGCCCTAAAATATGTTTGTACAAGATGGTGTGCCTCTCACTCAAAGACAAGCCAATGTGTGTGGACCCCAGGCATTTGATGCCTTGCTGGGAATCTGAGACCTCCCATCCATGAATGGGGTTGCATGTCTCAGCCAGCTGCTCTCTTCTGTGCACTCAGCACATGCTTGAAGGAAAGAAACGAAGAAAGAGCTTCCTCAAACTTCTTCATGAAACCATGGAGGATATACCGATCCCTCTAAGCCCTCAAAATGGTGAAGAAAGGTGCTGTGCCTGTGATCAGTGACACATCAGTGGATTTGGACCCAGAGGGGATCTCAGCTCTCTGATCTCTGAAGGGAGTTACAGGACTCAGCCAGCTCTTCTCCACTGCCCCAAAGCACATACTAGAAGCCAAGGAAGAAAGAGAGAATACTCCTCAAGCTTATTCACAGCTGCAGAGTCTCCTTTCAACTTACCCGTAGAATTCACAAGTCTGTGGGTTGACAAGCTTGGAGGAAATGACGATAGTCCACAGGCACTCAGCACATTTTAGAGAACCCAAAACATCCTGACCTCTTACTCAAAGCACATGTCTATGGGTGGAGCAGCCATACAGGTGCAGAACATGAGCACCAGACTCCCAGTGGGACATCACTGACAACTCAGGGCACACAGAGAAGGTTCACAGGACTTCAAGTTATCCACTTCCTTTGAAGTACAGTGATGACCTGACTCAGGCTGTACACACTCCACTAGGCCTTCCCTCATTCTGGCCTCATTTTGATGCTGGTTCTCCATCAAGCCTCACTGTCCTGTAAGACTGTAAACCAAGAGCTCTCAGGCGAACTTTGAGCTTTTAAAAGCCTTGCCAGTTCCTGACAGTTGGGAGGGACAGATTACTAGCCGGGACTCCTTGACTTCCCAGAGACATATCAGGAAGTGAAGTTCAATTTGTTCCCTGAGACCCCAATTCCTGTGCCCCCATTTTCCAAATCCCAGTGAAGGCAACCTTCTCCACGGAGCTGCACACCTCTTGCCCAGAACTTACTGTTTTTTCTTCGGAAACGTTTATTTTTTGAGCTTTGAATGTGAGGCTGAATGTCTGCTTTCTTCACTCTCTCTCTCGTCTGTCTCCCGTGTCCATTTTCTCTCCTCAGGAGATTCCCCAGTCTTGCCAACATGTTCATCTTCGCACCTTGATGGCACCGAAGTCCTCGCCCGCCAAAGGCAGTTGGTGCTGCCACAACACAGGTGACATCACAGGATTCTATTGTGTCCAGGATACAATGGAATGCTTAGGAGAGGGGCTGCTGATGTCATGTGGAAGCAAAATGGATTCCCTGCTAACAGTTTTCCTCATAACTCAGAAGTCAGTTATTCCTATGCATGCTTCTTTCCTGGGACACAAAGCGCACCGCAGTGTAGCATCCCCTTCTTCCAAAGCCAGGGTTTTCTGATTTATTGGAAGTCGGTTAGTATATTCCTCCTGCGGATTTGAGTGTTTTGTTCTAAGGTGTAGGTGTCGCACAGCCAACTACATTGCCAGGGAGAGGTCCAGTCCTCTAGGATGTTTCTGGTCTATCCCACTAAAAGACGGAGCCCCACAAACAGAACAAGCTACAAGACAGTAAAATGATACACAGAGGGCCTAGGCTGGTCCTGTGCAAGCTCACTAGATGTTGGTGCCAAGTCGCTAGGTCTCAGGAGTTTAGTTCAGCTGTCTTTGTGGATTCATCCTTCAAGAGCATGACTGTCCACTCCCGATTGGATCATACAATCCCTCCCATTTCTGTTCTAGAAGACAACTGGCACACTCCCCACTGCTCACCTGTGCATTTCTTCATCTGCTTCAATGAGTGACTGGATGAAGGGTCTCCGATGGCAATGAGGACAGTCAATCATTTGATTACCACAGACGGTCAATGCAGAGACACACTGCACCTTTGGTAGGAGGCTTACCTAGCCTCTTCCTGTGGTTTCTTGGGAGCTTCCTTCCCAGCAGGCTTCAGTCTGTAACACTTACTGCCCCCAGCAAGACATCTCTTTCATTACTCTTCTTCCCCCCCCCACCATTCTGGAGCCCAATCAGTACACGTTAGATAATTTGGGTCTTTTCATCTGAAATTATTCTTCTCTGCTCTCTGCCATGTAGAGATCTATGCTCAGAATTCACTACATCGATGCACGATGCCTCTCTCTACCCAGTCTGCTGGAGTCTCTGGCTATTCCATAAAATGCCATTGCATCATATCTGAAACTTGACTTTGTCAAACAGCTCCTCGTGCATGTTCATTCTAGCACTTCCCTTACAAGCATACATTGGGAGTGGTCACGAATATACAAGCAACTGCATAAAGAACACTGCAGTGTATGGAATATTGATAATTTGACTAAAATGCCATACGCTCTACAAGATTCAAAGAGATGAAGCTATGCTTATGTATTTGGAACAGTTTTCGAGACACAGGAGAGGTTTGGTGGGGACCCAGATGGAAGTGAGTCATGGCTAGACCCAGGCTTGTACAGCAAGCAAATGGAAAGGTGGTCACGGAGTCCCATGTCACATGGTTGTAATTAGGAGTGCAGAATGATGATTCTCAGTTAGGTTCCAGTGTGGCTACAGGTATGGCTTACTTTGCAGAAAAAGAAGGTGACCAGTGTCACAGACAGCCACTGAAATATGCACACTCCTCTCCTGACCGTAGAGGTTTCCAAAGCTGTTGTTTCTTGGAACCAAACTGGAATCCACTGGGATATTTCCAATACACATGAACTCTCAGACTCGCTATCACCATCAGAAATCAGATCGATTGCAGGGGTACTTCACAAGAAGAAAGCACTCCTCTGGAATGAACCCTTCCTCGATACCTTCTGAGAGTTATTGTAGTAATCGAGTAGAGTATCATCAAACATCCCACTCACTTCCTAATTTTGCACTGGGTACTCACTCATCAGAAGAAGGTAGCGTGGCATTTACTTCCTATGAACACTGAATAGCTAGAGCATCAACAGCCATCCTTTGGAAAGCTACACCCACAGGAGTATCTTCGTAATACTCCATTTTGGTGTTGGGCCTAACCTGCACTGACATCTAGGTGAGAGGTGACATAACTGCTTTCACATGATGCTAAGGGATATTGAGGAACGACCCTGAACCCAGAGGCACTCTGCTTGACTGTGTGCCATCCCAAGACAAACTCCGTTGCCTTAGTCATGGGCTTTCTTTTCCTTTATCCATTGCCCTGCTCTGTTGTTTTGCAAAGTGTACACTTTGGTACACAGATAACAGGCCAACTACAACACAGATGGTCAATACAGAGACACACAGCATCTTTGGTAGGAGGCTTAACTACAAGTATAAGTAAATATAAGTAACTGAATCTGATAAAAGGTTTGTGAGAAATAAGTAGTACAGTCAACTGTGCCTTAAAATACTGTGTAACCCAATGTGCTTTAGCGGGTTTTGTTCTCTACCTTGCACTTATCACTGTTTCTTTCATGGAAGAAAATCAGAAGCAGATACATGTGGGTTTCCTTATTCTTTTTATATTCCCATCGTGGAGGGTCACATTTCCTGAGATGAATGAAAAGACACAGCCGTATCCTTCAAGAATACATGGCACATGACCATGTCCCGGATATATGTGTATGGAGACTCCATTTTATGGAGTAGCAAATATGTGATGTCACGTGTGGAATATGGATCTTTTTGCATCAAGTAGTGTTTATCCAGGGAGTAGAACATTCCATGCCCACCGAAGACACCAACCGGGTTTCTAGCTCTGTCCGTCTGGGAAATAGTAATCTATCTAAAGTCACCATGAAGATGCAGATGTCCATTTCTATCTGTTGAATTTTGCAGTTACAGGAATGTGACACCACACTTGATGAAAAGTCTAGTTTAAGGAGGAAGAATTTGAAATTTTTTATTTACAGAAACAAAATCATTTGACTCAACATGTGTTTAAACAGGGTATTTGATACATAAAACATTTAACCTTTGCAAAATATAAGTACAAACCAAGAACAAACAAAAAAAATAAAGAAAAGAAAAGGAAACTTATAAGCGAAACAGAAAATGCCAAAATGCCAAAGCAAGCAAACTTCAAAACAATGAACTCAACAAGCAAGTTAAGCTAAATGCTACTTTTTACAGTCAGATATTGTTCCACGGACTACACACCGTGACCAGCTTTGGACACATAACAGGAAGTTAGGCACTAATTATGAATAAGCTTTTCATGACAAGTATAGCCAGGCGTCTTTGGGGCTTTGAAGGAAGGACATGCAATCGCCATGGATGGATGTCTTGGTTCTTTAGTGGAGAATGCTATGGCTTGTGGTTTCTGTGTCTTCCATCAGCCTCCTCAATTCACTGAAAGGGTGCTGTGAGAGAAAGAAAGGCAATCAGATCCAAAGCTAAGCCTTTTTCGTTCAATGACAAGACAGATTCAGGGCTCATTGACACCCAGGAGACCAGAGTCAAGAAAGAAAATCCACCCAAAGAATGTCATGGTTTCTGGGAGTGTCATACAATGGAAGGTCACCTGCCAGTCCCAGATATTTAGTGGCCCTGCTGCAGCATCTCTGTCTTCATGAGGCTCTCCTCTTGCCCTGAAACTTGCTCCAGTTCATGCTGAAGTTTTTCTGATCTGGCAGAGGAAGGAAGGAAGGCAGTTAGAGGACATTCCTGCAGGGGTGCTTCTGTGTACGCTCTCAGCCTCTAATGTCACCAAAAGACACATTGTGCCTGATACTCAACGTTGATCTTTTCATGGAAGATATTGTTTGTATCCCTAAGGAACAACGGTCACTGATCCCTTGAATTGGAATATTTTCAACCTTTCACAAGTGTCACATTTGATCAGAGTAGTGTGTGTATATGATCTATGAGAAAGAATGAAGTATTCTCCATCAGTCCAGTGACAATATTGTAACAAAAGAGCAAATTAAATCCATGCATAAGAGCATAGGAGAGAAAACAGAATATTCACGGTGAATTAGACATGGGCCGCCCAAATTTATAGGCAGACATAATGCAACATTGCTGCTTAGACACCAGGACAAAGCCACGGGATATCTTCACGCCTCCTGCTGAGAAGGAGCCTTACATCCAGACAATATGCAAGATGGAGCCGATCATTGTGGAGCAAGAATGCCTCAGATGTGTGCCTGGGAACATGGAGTCCTCTAGGGGTTTTTATTCATAAAGAAAACCGGCATTGTTTCCAAAGGATGAAAGATGGGAATGGACATGCTATTTCTCTACTAGATTCTGCCATACAACACCTTGTGAGAGTTCCCAACAATCCCTCAGCACACAAATCTGTCTGGGTTCAACTGGCAATGAGTGAGCATAAGGTATCTGTGGAACACTTTCCATGGGAAATGGCCACACAAAGAGAACAGCCAATGGAATTGCAAAGTGAAACCAATGATGGGAATCTCATCCATACAGCTTGTTTCGTAATGGAAACATAATTTAATTGCGGCATTTTAAGACACACCTTTATTGAAGCCCAGACTTAGGAGGTGAAAGCAGGCAGAGGTGCGTGAGTTCAAATAAAGCCCTGGGAGAACATCCCGGAAAACTCAGAAGGGAGCAAGTTGGACATCGTCCTACAACTCCATGAATATCAAGCATATAATTACCTGGATGGAACTTCCTCTTATCTGCATCAGCACAACTCTGACTTGTTCTTTTTTTTCGGATATCGTTGCCAAATGTGTGTGTATGCAGATACCACAAAAGGCAGAGATCCAAGGTAGAAGAAACAGATCCACTTGGATCCAAATCTCAACTCCCACTCTGGTACATACCGCATCAGGGAGACAGTCAAGTAATGCTGCAGCTTCTCTGCAAACCTCTTTTTCTGGTTGACCAGCTTTCTCTCCTTCTCCTGGGACTGCAGATGGTCCTCCAGTCTCTGCTTCTCCTATTCATCAGAATAATGAGTTCTTAGGAGCGTTTTGAGCAAAGGCATGAGTACATTCCATTCACTCACTGTACTGGCACGCAGGGAGAATACCAGGAGCTTAAGGTCTTCGTGTTTTACCATAATCAAAGCTTCTGGGTAGGAAGAATGCCTGTTTCAGAGCAGAGACTGACAAACCTGAAACGTCTTCAAGCGAAGAGGTACAGTACAACACACATAGCTCCAAACACAACAAAACCCACACCACTGAAAAAATGAAAATACATGAAAGAATAGAGGCCGAGAGAGATGCAGAGATAGGAATTCACATTTGGAAGCTGAGCACCAAAGGAAGTGAGGAGATCAAATAAATACTAGATGATCACTTGTGTTTGGTCACCTGTCACTGAGGTTCCTGCCAGGGAGAAGCAAGAGTTGAGCAGAGTGAAGAGACAACATTGGGATGTAGAGAACTGTTAAAAGAAAGGCCGCATGAAATCCAACACAGGGACAATGAGAATCACTCATTGTCATATGTAGTAGGATCTTCGGATCCCCGGGTGATTCCCCTGCTCAGCAGTGATGTCACGTGGACTCTGCAAAGGCAATGAGCCACAGCAAAGGGATCTTTCTCCCTCAAGATAGTACACAGCATTCCAACCATCTCAATGACATGGAAGTGTATTTAGCTTTGTTGAGCTGTCTCCCTGCTTGTCATGAAACTTCAAGAAAAGCAGCAGGGTTTGTTTGCCAATTAATTCTTACAAGAGACTCACATCCAGAAACACTGATGAACTGTAGGATGTCGTCATGAGAGCGAGTTGGATGAATGTGTTTTGGAGGGCGAGTAAAGTGATAAGTGAAAGCACATTAGGATGGATGGGCAAACAGGCGAAGGTAACACGAGGAAATGGTGCAGGTCCTAACCAGGAGACATCCGCTTGTCCCTACCTGCTGTCCGTGGGTCTGGAAGTCTCTGATGTGTTTTTCTTCCTCCTCAAAGATGACTTTCAATTGTCCCAGATAGTGCTGCAGCAGGATCCATTCCCCTAGCACCTTCTCGGTCTCTTGCCTCAGCTTGTCCACCACGCTGTGCAGCTGTGTCTTCTCCATGTGGAGTTGTTGCTGAAGATGGCTGGAAACAGTCTCAGTATAGTCAGCCCTTCCAGCCCCCCTCCTGCCACCCTTGCCTCCATAACCCATCTCTCCCACCGTTCCTCAGGTTCGCAAAGGAGACAGAGACAAGAGACCAATGAAGCCACGCCAGCTGCAATCCGGATGCCAAGAGTAGAGAATGGAGAGGTTCAAAAGGAATCAAACTCTTTCTGCATATGCCAACAAGGAAAGAAATCCAAGAATCTCTACCAACGACAGTGTGTCCTTCAATACCCTTCACTGACCGTGGTAATGGGACAACATCAGGAGGTAAGGGACAAATCCGCTCGTGGGGAGGATAGGAGACCCAAAGGGTGTAGAGGAACCAAGGGGGCAATTTTCCACTTTCTGACACCCTGCCTGATACCACTGTCATGTTGTGGATCCTTCCTCTACCTAGAGAAGTCATCCTCAAACTACGGGTCATGACTCCTTTGGTGATGCAATTAACTCTTTCAAAGGGTGATATCTCACATATCCTGCACACCAAAGACTTATATCATGATTCATGACAGTAACAATATTACAGTTGAGAAATTGCAAGAAAATTGAGTTTGTGGTTGGAGCTCACCTAATCATGACAGATTGTCTTGGAATGGTCACAGCATCGGGAAGGTTAATAACCATTGAGCCCCATTCTCTTAAGGATGAGAGTCTGTTCCCGGGAGGAGCTAAGGGTCTCTCTCACAATTGGCAAAACTGAGTGTCAGCGGCTCAAGATCAAAAGATGCTTGCTAAGGGTGCTTGCTAAGAGTCATGAGGCTAGACCCCGAAGCGTGGACATTGCAGTCCAGAGAAAAATTGGGTAGAGTTGGTCATTTCACAATGCTATGTTCTCCTGGAAGATAGGCACTTACCAATAGAAGAGTGACCCCTCATCCACCTCTTGGAATTTAGTGAAAGCTTTCGAATTCTCCTTCTCCAACCTCTGCAGATCTGCCATGACTTGTTTATGTTCCATCTTGATCTTTTCTAATAAAGGAGTAGGCCGTTGGGAGGGCACGGAGCTAGAAGCAAAAACCACCATTTACAAAGTTTTCATGAATCACACAAATTCAAGCTGTGCCAAGATTACTGGAGCCCATGGATTGCCACACCCCGCCTATTAGGTACGTGGGACACGATTCACTCTTTACAACTGCTGTCTTGACCCCATGCCAGCAGAGCAACTCTCTTCCCGTGAAAAGAGGTGAGGGTGCACGAGGTTTTTCAATAGGATTGATGCAATTGCTCGCTAAGAATTTTCCTGTCGTCTACTTTAAGTGGGGCGTGCCCACCAAAAACTGGGATGATGTGTCTCCCATCTTCAAATCAGAAATTCTCAGTCCCACCGCCTTTCTTTCTGAATGGAAGCCAAAATGACACCATGAGCTCTCTTGTACATGGGACCCAACATTTTTGAGAACGCAAGTCATGGGAGATGTATGAGCTCCTCACCGGATATCTTCATGGAACGAAGGTGAGCTCATTGGAAGAATTGGGGGATTCCATTGGGGATCCCAATTCTCATCACAGGTATCACTTGGGGACTGTGAGGCAGAAAATTCCTCATGCCCAACCGCAGAAAGCCTTTCTGCAAGGTCTAAATGGGAACTCAAGCACAAATGCACAAACACAGAAATAAATACACAACACGTCTGTGTGTTTCTGCATGTGTGTGTGAGATGGAGAGACGGACAGACCGAGACACACAGAGAGAGGAGCAAAATGTGCAGTGGTCGATGAGTTCCTGGCCTTTGATCGGCACATGGAAATGAGTGACCAGGCATCTCTGCTTGCCTCTTGAAGAAGCCAGCACACAATGTCTTGCCAGACAAATAGACAATCACCACAGACTCACAGCAATTCATATCTCACAGAACCTGCCACTTGGCAGCATCTCTCCAAATGCAGCCTGGGAACTCACGCCTCTGTCCCAATCTCTCAGTTATTTGACTCGGGCTAAAACCACTGGTTTTCCTTCGCAGGAAACAGTAACATAGTGTCTCCCAATCGCACGCCTGCCATGTTTCAGGTTCTCCTCTTGGAAGCCTTTGGATGGATGGCGATGAGCAAAGGAACACCCTGCAAGTGTGCGTTCTCAGAAGCTCAGATCCTAGATGAAATAAACTAAGGGTGAAAATGTGGAACCAAGATGGTCACCATAGCATTGGAAACAATGAATACTTAGTGTCAGGAGATCCTTCCGTGATGGAGATGAGGCATTCTCGCAGCTCCTTTGTTTCAGTGGACACTTGATCCAGCTGGCTGCTCAGAAGGTCCACCTGCTGTTTCACCTCCTTTTTGGGGAGGAGAGCTGTGGGTGGTGAAGTCTCTCCCGCAACCCCTGTAGATAGACGAACACAAGTAACTTGCATTTTGACAAGCCATAGAGGACATGCAGATCACTCTTAGCCCTAAAATATGTTTGTACAAGATGGTGTGCCTCTCACTCAAAGACAAGCCAATGTGTGTGGACCCCAGGCATTTGATGCCTTGCTGGGAATCTGAGACCTCCCATCCATGAATGGGGTTGCATGTCTCAGCCAGCTGCCCCCTTCTGTGCACTCAGCACATGCTTGAAGGAAAGAAACGAAGAAAGAGCTTCCTCAAACTTCTTCATGAAACCATGGAGGATATACCGATCCCTCTAAGCCCTCAAAATGGTGAAGAAAGCTGCTGTGCCTGTGATCAGTGACACATCAGTGGATTTGGACCCAGAGGGGATCTCAGCTCTCTGATCTCTGAAGGGAGTTACAGGACTCAGCCAGCTCTTCTCCACTGCCCCAAAGCACCTACTAGAAGCCAAGGAAGAAAGAGAGAATACTCCTCAAGCTTATTCACAGCTGCAGAGTCTCCTTTCAACTTACCCGTAGAATTCACAAGTCTGTGGGTTGACAAGCTTGGAGGAAATGACGATAGTCCACAGGCACTCAGCACATTTTAGAGAACCCAAAACATCCTGACCTCTTACTCAAAGCACATGTCTATGGGTGGAGCAGCCATACAGGTGCAGAACATGAGCACCAGACTCCCAGTGGGACATCACTGACAACTCAGGGCACACAGAGAAGGTTCACAGGACTTCAAGTTATCCACTTCCTTTGAAGTACAGTGATGACCTGACTCAGGCTGTACACACTCCACTAGGCCTTCCCTCATTCTGGCCTCATTTTGATGCTGGTTCTCCATCAAGCCTCACTGTCCTGTAAGACTGTAAACCAAGAGCTCTCAGGCGAACTTTGAGCTTTTAAAAGCCTTGCCAGTTCCTGACAGTTGGGAGGGACAGATTACTAGCCGGGACTCCTTGACTTCCCAGAGACATATCAGGAAGTGAAGTTCAATTTGTTCCCTGAGACCCCAATTCCTGTGCCCCCATTTTCCAAATCCCAGTGAAGGCAACCTTCTCCACGGAGCTGCACACCTCTTGCCCAGAACTTACTGTTTTTTCTTCGGAAACGTTTATTTTTTGAGCTTTGAATGTGAGGCTGAATGTCTGCTTTCTTCACTCTCTCTCTCGTCTGTCTCCCGTGTCCATTTTCTCTCCTCAGGAGATTCCCCAGTCTTGCCAACATGTTCATCTTCGCACCTTGATGGCACCGAAGTCCTCGCCCGCCAAAGGCAGTTGGTGCTGCCACAACACAGGTGACATCACAGGATTCTATTGTGTCCAGGATACAATGGAATGCTTAGGAGAGGGGCTGCTGATGTCATGTGGAAGCAAAATGGATTCCCTGCTAACAGTTTTCCTCATAACTCAGAAGTCAGTTATTCCTATGCATGCTTCTTTCCTGGGACACAAAGCGCACCGCAGTGTAGCATCCCCTTCTTCCAAAGCCAGGGTTTTCTGATTTATTGGAAGTCGGTTAGTATATTCCTCCTGCGGATTTGAGTGTTTTGTTCTAAGGTGTAGGTGTCGCACAGCCAACTACATTGCCAGGGAGAGGTCCAGTCCTCTAGGATGTTTCTGGTCTATCCCACTAAAAGACGGAGCCCCACAAACAGAACAAGCTACAAGACAGTAAAATGATACACAGAGGGCCTAGGCTGGTCCTGTGCAAGCTCACTAGATGTTGGTGCCAAGTCGCTAGGTCTCAGGAGTTTAGTTCAGCTGTCTTTGTGGATTCATCCTTCAAGAGCATGACTGTCCACTCCCGATTGGATCATACAATCCCTCCCATTTCTGTTCTAGAAGACATCTGGCACACTCCCCACTGCTCGCCTGTGCATTTCTTCATCTGCTTCAATGAGTGACTGGATGAAGGGTCTCCGATGGCAATGAGGACAGTCAATCATTTGATTACCACAGACGGTCAATACAGAGACACACTGCACCTTTGGTAGGAGGCTTACCTAGCCTCTTCCTGTGGTTTCTTGGGAGCTTCCTTCCCAGCAGGCTTCAGTCTGTAACACTTACTGCCCCCAGCAAGACATCTCTTTCATTACTCTTCTTCCCCCCCCCACCATTCTGGAGCCCAATCAGTACACGTTAGATAATTTGGGTCTTTTCATCTGAAATTATTCTTCTCTGCTCTCTGCTATGTAGAGATCTATGCTCAGAATTCACTACATCGATGCACGATGCCTCTCTCTACCCAGTCTGCTGGAGTCTCTGGCTATTCCATAAAATGCCATTGCATCATATCTGAAACTTGACTTTGTCAAACAGCTCCTCGTGCATGTTCATTCTAGCACTTCCCTTACAAGCATACATTGGGAGTGGTCACAAATATACAAGCAACTGCATAAAGAACACTGCAGTGTATGGAATATCGATAATTTGACTAAAATGCCATACGCTCTACAAGATTCAAAGAGATGAAGCTATGCTTATGTATTTGGAACAGTTTTCGAGACACAGGAGAGGTTTGGTGAGGACCCAGATGGAAGTGAGTCATGGCTAGACCCAGGCTTGTACAGCAAGCCAATGGAAAGGTGGTCACGGAGTCCCATGTCACATGGTTGTAATTAGGAGTGCAGAATGATGATTCTCAGTTAGGTTCCAGTGTGGCTACAGGTATGGCTTACTTTGCAGAAAAAGAAGGTGACCAGTGTCACAGACAGCCACTGAAATATGCACACTCCTCTCCTGACCGTAGAGGTTTCCAAAGCTGTTGTTTCTTGGAACCAAACTGGAATCCACTGGGATATTTCCAATACACATGAACTCTCAGACTCGCTATCACCATCAGAAATCAGATCGATTGCAGGGGTACTTCACAAGAAGAAAGCACTCCTCTGGAATGAACCCTTCCTCGATACCTTCTGAGAGTTATTGTAGTAATCGAGTAGAGTATCATCAAACATCCCACTCACTTCCTAATTTTGCACTGGGTACTCACTCATCAGAAGAAGGTAGCGTGGCATTTACTTCCTATGAACACTGAATAGCTAGAGCATCAACAGCCATCCTTTGGAAAGCTACACCCACAGGAGTATCTTCGTAATACTCCATTTTGGTGTTGGGCCTAACCTGCACGACATCTAGGTGAGAGGTGACATAACTGCTTTCACATGATGCTAAGGGATATTGAGGAACGACCCTGAACCCAGAGGCACTCTGCTTGACTGTGTGCCATCCCAAGACAAACTCCGTTGCCTTAGTCATGGGCTTTCTTTTCCTTTATCCATTGCCCTGCTCTGTTGTTTTGCAAAGTGTACACTTTGGTACACAGATAACAGGCCAACTACCACAAGATGGTCAATACAGAGACACACAGCATCTTTGGTAGGAGGCTTAACTACAAGTATAAGTAAATATAAGTAACTGAATCTGATAAAAGGTTTGTGAGAAATAAGTAGTACAGTCAACTGTGCCTTAAAATACTGTGTAACCCAATGTGCTTTAGCGGGTTTTGTTCTCTACCTTGCACTTATCACTGTTTCTTTCATGGAAGAAAATCAGAAGCAGATACATGTGGGTTTCCTTATTCTTTTTATATTCCCATCGTGGAGGGTCACATTTCCTGAGATGAATGAAAAGACACAGCCGTATCCTTCAAGAATACATGGCACATGACCATGTCCCGGATATATGTGTATGGAGACTCCATTTTATGGAGTAGCAAATATGTGATGTCACGTGTGGAATATGGATCTTTTTGCATCAAGTAGTGTTTATCCAGGGAGTAGAACATTCCATGCCCACCGAAGACACCAACCGGGTTTCTAGCTCTGTCCGTCTGGGAAATAATAATCTATCTAAAGTCACCATGAAGATGCAGATGTCCATTTCTATCTGTTGAATTTTGCAGTTACAGGAATGTGAAACCACACTTGATGATAAGTCTAGTTTAAGGAGGAAGAATTTGAATTTTTTATTTACAAAAACAAAATCATTTGACTCAACATGTGTTTAAACAGGGTATTTGATACATAAAACATTTAACCTTTGCAAAATATAAGTACAAACCAAGAACAAACAACAAAAATAAAGAAAAGAAAAGGAAACTTATAAGCGAAACAGAAAATGCCAAAATGCCAAAGCAAGCAAACTTCAAAACAATGAACTCAACAAGCAAGTTAAGCTAAATGCTACTTTTTACAGTCAGATATTGTTCCACGGACTACACACCGTGACCAGCTTTGGACACATAACAGGAAGTTAGGCACTGATTATAAATAAGCTTTTCATGACAAGTATAGCCAGGCGTCTTTGGGGCTTTGAAGGAAGGACATGCAATCGCCATGGATGGATGTCTTGGTTCTTTAGTGGAGAATGCTATGGCTTGTGGTTTCTGTGTCTTCCATCAGCCTCCTCAATTCACTGAAAGGGTGCTGTGAGAGAAAGAAAGGCAATGAGATCCAAAGCTAAGCCTTTTTCGTTCAATGACAAGACAGATTCAGGGCTCATTGACACCCAGGAGACCAGAGTCAAGAAAGAAAATCCACCCAAAGAATGTCATGGTTTCTGGGAGTGTCATACAATGGAAGGTCACCTGCCAGTCCCAGATATTTAGTGGCCCTGCTGCAGCATCTCTGTCTTCATGAGGCTCTCCTCTTGCCCTGAAACTTGCTCCAGTTCATGCTGAAGTTTTTCTGATCTGGCAGAGGAAGGAAGGAAGGCAGTTAGAGGACATTCCTGCAGGGGTGCTTCTGTGTACGCTCTCAGCCTCTAATGTCACCAAAAGACACATTGTGCCTGATACTCAACGTTGATCTTTTCATGGAAGATATTGTTTGTATCCCTAAGGAACAACGGTCACTGATCCCTTGAATTGGAATATTTTCAACCTTTCACAAGTGTCACATTTGATCAGAGTAGTGTGTGTATATGATCTATGAGAAAGAATGAAGTATTCTCCATCAGTCCAGTGACAATATTGTAACAAAAGAGCAAATTAAATCCATGCATAAGAGCATAGGAGAGAAAACAGAATATTCACGGTGAATTAGACATGGGCCGCCCAAATTTATAGGCAGACATAATGCAACATTGCTGCTTAGACACCAGGACAAAGCCACGGGATATCTTCACGCCTCCTGCTGAGAAGGAGCCTTACATCCAGACAATATGCAAGATGGAGCCGATCATTGTGGAGCAAGAATGCCTGCAGATGTGTGCCTGGGAACATGGAGTCCTCTAGGGGTTTTTATTCATAAAGAAAACCGGCATTGTTTCCAAAGGATGAAAGATGGGAATGGACATGCTATTTCTCTACTAGATTCTGCCATACAACACCTTGTGAGAGTTCCCAACAATCCCTCAGCACACAAATCTGTCTGGGTTCAACTGGCAATGAGTGAGCATAAGGTATCTGTGGAACACTTTCCATGGGAAATGGCCACACAAAGAGAACAGCCAATGGAATTGCAAAGTGAAACCAATGATGGGAATCTCATCCATACAGCTTGTTTCGTAATGGAAACATAATTTAATTGCGGCATTTTAAGACACACCTTTATTGAAGCCCAGACTTAGGAGGTGAAAGCAGGCAGAGGTGTGTGAGTTCAAATAAAGCCCTGGGAGAACATCCCGGAAAACTCAGAAGGGAGCAAGTTGGACATCATCCTACAACTCCATGAATATCAAGCATATAATTACCTGGATGGAACTTCCTCTTATCTGCATCAGCACAACTCTGACTTGTTCTTTTTTTCGGATATCGTTGCCAAATGTGTGTGTATGCAGATACCACAAAAGGCAGAGATCCAAGGTAGAAGAAACAGATCCACTTGGATCCAAATCTCAACTCCCACTCTGGTACATACCGCATCAGGGAGACAGTCAAGTAATGCTGCAGCTTCTCTGCAAACCTCTTTTTCTGGTTGACCAGCTTTCTCTCCTTCTCCTGGGACTGCAGATGGTCCTCCAGTCTCTGCTTCTCCTATTCATCAGAATAATGAGTTCTTAGGAGCGTTTTGAGCAAAGGCATGAGTACATTCCATTCACTCACTGTACTGGCACGCAGGGAGAATACCAGGAGCTTACGGTCTTCGCGTTTTAACATAATCAAAGCTTCTGGGTAGGAAGAATGCCTGTTTCAGAGCAGAGACTGACAAACCTGAAACGTCTTCAAGCGAAGAGGTACAGTACAACACACATAGCTCCAAACACAACAAAACCCACACCAATGAAAAAATGAAAATACATGAAAGAATACAGGCCGAGAGAGATGCAGAGATAGGAATTCACATTTGGAAGCTGAGCACCAAAGGAAGTGAGGAGATCAAATAAATACTAGATGATCACTTGTGTTTGGAGTAAGCACAGCAGATGTTTCAAAAGAATCCAGTGACCCTGCACTCCATATTCCAGGACTAAAATGGCATAGGTGAATATATTCTGATTGGCCTGACAATGATGAACTGTCCAGATTTCTTGTTCTAGAAGCCTCAGATCTCCCATCAAGTTAACCAGCCTGACACAAGCCCCTTTGCCATGCCTTGACAACCCATCAGCACCATGCTGTAAGCTTCATGATGGGAGACCTGGCCAGGGAAACACATAGGAAACACTTCTGGACGCCTGTCACTGAGGTTCCTGCCAGGGAGAAGCAAGAGTTGAGCAGAGTGAAGAGACAACATTGGGATGTAGAGAACTGTTAAAAGAAAGGCCGCATGAAATCCAACACAGGGCCAATGAGAATCACTCATTGTCATATGTAGTAGGATCTTCGGATCCCCAGGTGATTCCCCTGCTCAGCAGTGATGTCACGTGGACTCTGCAAAGGCAATGAGCCACAGCAAAGGGATCTTTCTCCCTCAAGATAGTATACAGCATTCCAACCATCTCAATGACATGGAAGTGTATTTAGCTTTGTTGAGCTGTCTCCCTGCTTGTCATGAAACTTCAAGAAAAGCAGCAGGGTTTGTTTGCCAATTAATTCTTACAAGAGACTCACATCCAGAAACACTGATGAACTGTGGGATGTCGTCATGAGAGCGAGTTGGATGAATGTGTTTTGGAGGGCGAGTAAAGTGATAAGTGAAAGCACATTAGGATTGATGGGCAAACAGGCTAAGGTAACACGAGGAAATGGTGCATGTCCTAACCAGGAGACATCCGCTTGTCCCTACCTGCTGTCCGTGGGTCTGGAAGTCTCTGATGTGTTTTTCTTCCTCCTCAAAGATGACTTTCAATTGTCCCAGATAGTGCTGCAGCAGGATCCATTCCCCTAGCACCTTCTCGGTCTCTTGCCTCAGCTTGTCCACCACGCTGTGCAGCTGTGTCTTCTCCATGTGGAGTTGTTGCTGAAGATGGCTGGAAACAGTCTCAGTATAGTCAGCCCTTCCAGCCCCCCTCCTGCCACCCTTGCCTCCATAACCCATCTCTCCCACCGTTCCTCAGGTTCGCAAAGGAGACAGAGACAAGAGACCAATGAAGCCACGCCAGCTGCAATCCGGATGCCAAGAGTAGAGAATGGAGAGGTTCAAAAGGATTCAAACTCTTTCTGCATATGCCAACAAGGAAAGAAATCCAAGAATCTCTACCAACGACAGTGTGTCCTTCAATACCCTTCACTGACCATGGTAATGGGACAACATCAGGAGGTAAGGGACAAATCCGCTCGTGGGGAGGATAGGAGACCCAAAGGGTGTAGAGGAACCAAGGGGGCAATTTTCCACTTTCTGACACCCTGCCTGATACCACTGTCATGTTGTGGATCCTTCCTCTACCTAGAGAAGTCATCCTCAAACTACGGGTCATGACTCCTTTAGTGATGCAATTAACTCTTTCAAAGGGTGATATCTCACATATCCTGCACACCAAAGACTTATATCATGATTCATGACAGTAACAATATTAAAATTGAGAAATTGCAAGAAAATTGAGTTTGTGGTTAGAGCTCACCTAATCATGACAAATTGTCTTGGAATGGTCACAGCATTGGGAAGGTTAATAACCATTGAGCCCCATTCTCTTAAGGATGAGAGTCTGTTCCCGGGAGGAGCTAAGGGTCTCTCTCACAATTGGCAAAACTGAGTGTCAGCGGCTCAAGATCAAAAGATGCTTGCTAAGGGTGCTTGCTAAGAGTCATGAGGCTAGACCCCGAAGCGTGGACATTGCAGTCCAGAGAAAAATTGGGTAGAGTTGGTCATTTCACAATGCTATGTTCTCCTGGAAGATAGGCACTTACCAATAGAAGAGTGACCCCTCATCCACCTCTTGGAATTTAGTGAAAGCTTTCGAATTCTCCTTCTCCAACCTCTGCAGATCTGCCATGACTTGTTTATGTTCCATCTTGATCTTTTCTAATAAAGGGGTAGGCCATTGGGAGGGCACGGAGCTAGAAGCAAAAACCACCATTTACAAAGTTTTCATGAATCACACAAATTCAAGCTGTGCCAAGATTACTGGAGCCCATGGATTGCCACACCCCACCTATTAGGTACGTGGGACACGATTCACTCTTTACAACTGCTGTCTTGACCCCATGCCAGCAGAGCAACTCTCTTCCCGTGAAAAGAGGTGAGGGTGCACGAGGTTTTTCAATAGGATTGATGCAATTGCTCGCTAAGAATTTTCCTGTCGTCTACTTTAAGTGGGGCGTGCCCACCAAAAACTGGGATGATGTGTCTCCCATCTTCAAATCAGAAATTCTCAGTCCCACCGCCTTTCTTTCTGAATGGAAGCCAAAATGACACCATGAGCTCTCTTGTACATGGGAACCAACATTTTTGAGAACGCAAGTTATGGGAGATGTATGAGCTCCTCACCGGATATCTTCATGGAACGAAGGTGAGCTCATTGGAAGAATTGGGGGATTCCATTGGGGATCCAAATTCTCATCACAGGTATCACTTGGGGACTGTGAGGCAGAAAATTCCTCATGCCCAACCGCAGAAAGCCTTTCTGCAAGGTCTAAATGGGAACTCAAGCACAAATGCACAAACACAGAAATAAATACACAACACGTCTGTGTGTTTCTGCATGTGTGTGAGATGGAGAGACGGACAGACCGAGACACACAGAGAGAGGAGCAAAACGTGCAGTGGTCGATGAGTTCCTGGCCTTTGATCGGCACATGGAAATGAGTGACCAGGCATCTCTGCTTGCCTCTTGAAGAAGCCAGCACACAATGTCTTGCCAGACAAATAGACAATCACCACAGACTCACAGCAATTCATATCTCACAGAACCTGCCACTTGGCAGCATCTCTCCAAATGCAGCCTGGGAACTCACGCCTCTGTCCCAATCTCTCAGTTATTTGACTCGGGCTAAAACCACTGGTTTTCCTTCGCAGGAAACAGTAACATAGTGTCTTCCAATCGCACGCCTGCCATGTTTCAGGTTCTCCTCTTGGAAGCCTTTGGATGGATGGCGATGAGCAAAGGAACACCCTGCAAGTGGCGTTCTCAGAAGCTCAGATCCTAGATGAAATAAACTAAGGGTGAAAATGTGGAACCAAGATGGTCACCATAGCATTGGAAACAATGAATACTTAGTGTCAGGAGATCCTTCCGTGATGGAGATGAGGCATTCTCTCAGCTCCTTTGTTTCAGTGGACACTTGATCCAGCTGGCTGCTCAGAAGGTCCACCTGCTGTTTCACCTCCTTTTTGGAGAGGAGAGCTGTGGGTGGTGAAGTCTCTCCCGCAATCCCTGTAGATAGACGAACACAAGTAACTTGCATTTTGACATGGTTGTAATTAGGAGTGCAGAATGATGATTCTCAGTTAGGTTCCAGTGTGGCTACAGGTATGGCTTACTTTGCAGAAAAAGAAGGTGACCAGTGTCACAGACAGCCACTGAAATATGCACACTCCTCTCCTGACCGTAGAGGTTTCCAAAGCTGTTGTTTCTTGGAACCAAACTGGAATCCACTGGGATATTTCCAATACACATGAACTCTCAGACTCGCTATCACCATCAGAAATCAGATCGATTGCAGGGGTACTTCACAAGAAGAAAGCACTCCTCTGGAATGAACCCTTCCTCGATACCTTCTTAGAGTTATTGTAGTAATCGAGTAGAGTATCATCAAACATCCCACTCACTTCCTAATTTTGCACTGGGTACTCACTCATCAGAAGAAGGTAGCGTGGCATTTACTTCCTATGAACACTGAATAGCTAGAGCATCAACAGCCATCCTTTGGAAAGCTACACCCACAGGAGTATCTTCGTAATACTCCATTTTGGTGTTGGGCCTAACCTGCACTGACATCTAGGTGAGAGGTGACATAACTGCTTTCACATGATGCTAAGGGATATTGAGGAACGACCCTGAACCCAGAGGCACTCTGCTTGACTGTGTGCCATCCCAAGACAAACTCCGTTGCCTTAGTCATGGGCTTTCTTTTCCTTTATCCATTGCCCTGCTCTGTTGTTTTGCAAAGTGTACACTTTTGTGCACAGATAACAGGCAACTACCACGGATGGTCAATACAGAGACACACAGCATCTTTGGTAGGAGGCTTAACTACAAGTATAAGTAAATATAAGTAACTGAATCTGATAAAAGGTTTGTGAGAAATAAGTAGTACAGTCAACTGTGCCTTAAAATACTGTGTAACCCAATGTGCTTTAGCGGGTTTCGTTCTCTACCTTGCATTTATCACTGTTTCTTTCATGGAAGAAAATCAGAAGCAGATACATGTGGGTTTCCTTATTCTTTTTATATTCCCATCGTGGAGGGTCACATTTCCTGAGATGAATGAAAAGACACAGCCGTATCCTTCAAGAATACATTGCACATGACCATGTCCCGGATATATGTGTATGGAGACTCCATTTTTTGGAATAGCAAATATGTGATGTCATGTGTGGAATATGGATCTTTTTGCATCAAGTAGTGTTTATCCAGGGAGTAGATCATTCCATGCCCACCGAAGACACCAACCGGGTTTCTAGCTCTGTCCGTCTGGGAAATAATAATCTATCTAAAGTCACCATGAAGATGCAGATGTCCATTTCTATCTGTTGAATTTTGCAGTTACAGGAATGTGACACCACACTTGATGAAAAGGCTAGTTTAAGGAGGAAGAATTTGAAATTTTTTATTTACAGAAACAAAATCATTTGACTCAACATGTGTTTAAACAGGGTATTTGATACATAAAACATTTAACCTTTGCAAAATATAAGTACAAACCAAGAACAAACAAAAAAATAAAGAAAAGAAAAGGAAACTTATAAGCGAAACAGAAAATGCCAAAATGCCAAAGCAAGCAAACTTCAAAACAATGAACTCAACAAGCAAGTTAAGCTAAATGCTACTTTTTACAGTCAGATATTGTTCCACGGACTACACACCGTGACCAGCTTTGGACACATAACAGGAAGTTAGGCACTGATTATAAATAAGCTTTTCATGACAAGTATAGCCAGGCGTCTTTGGGGCTTTGAAGGAAGGACATGCAATCGCCATGGATGGATGTCTTGGTTCTTTAGTGGAGAATGCTATGGCTTGTGGTTTCTGTGTCTTCCATCAGCCTCCTCAATTCACTGAAAGGGTGCTGTGAGAGAAAGAAAGGCAATCAGATCCAAAGCTAAGCCTTTTTCGTTCAATGACAAGACAGATTCAGGGCTCATTGACACCCAGGAGACCAGAGTCAAGAAAGAAAATCCACCCAAAGAATGTCATGGTTTCTGGGAGTGTCATACAATGGAAGGTCACCTGCCAGTCCCAGATATTTAGTGGCCCTGCTGCAGCATCTCTGTCTTCATGAGGCTCTCCTCTTGCCCTGAAACTTGCTCCAGTTCATGCTGAAGTTTTTCTGATCTGGCAGAGGAAGGAAGGAAGGGAGTTAGAGGACATTCCTGCAGGGGTGCTTCTGTGTACGCTCTCAGCCTCTAATGTCACCAAAAGACACATTGTGCCTGATACTCAACGTTGATCTTTTCATGGAAGATATTGTTTGTATCCCTAAGGAACAACGGTCACTGATCCCTTGAATTGGAATATTTTCAACCTTTCACAAGTGTCACATATGATCAGAGTAGTGTGTGTATATGATCTATGAGAAAGAATGAAGTATTCTCCATCAGTCCAGTGACAATATTGTAACAAAAGAGCAAATTAAATCCATGCATAAGAGCATAGGAGAGAAAACAGAATATTCTTGGTAAATTAGACATGGGCCGCCCAAATTTATAGGCAGACATAATTCAACATTGCTGCTTAGACACCAGGACAAAGCCACGGATTATCTTCACGCCTCCTGCTGAGAAGGAGCCTTACATCCAGACAATATGCAAGATGGAGCCAAAGGAATGTGGTACAGGGAGGGGAGAAGGAGGCCACTTGGGCAGATCAAGGTCTCTCAGAGGCTGGATGGGCTGGTGGAAGGTTTGAGTCACTTCAGCTCTCCGAATGGTGATTGCACACTCAATGGTCAGGTAGCTCACTGTGTCTTCTCCTTTTTCTGTTTTGTCCTCACCTGCATTGTTTGCTGTCATTTTCTATTGCCTGGCTTTGGCTCAGTTAAAAATATTCTCAAATCTTGGACTTTATTTATTCCTACAGAGAGTCTGACAAACAATGATTCCAGCTGCATATCAGTCCAGCAGAAGTCGCATACTATGGTATGAAAATGAGGCCATCTCAGCTCCCGCCTCTCAGACTCATGTAGGTATAAAGCACTCACAATGTGCTGTATCTGCATAACTCAGGCCAACTACCACAGATGGTCAATACAGAGACACACAGCATCTTTGGTAGGAGGCTTAACTACAAGTATAAGTTAATATAAATAACTGAATCTGATAAAAGGTTTGTGAGAAATAAGTAGTACAGTCAACTGTGCCTTAAAATACTGTGTATCCCAATGTGCTTTAGCGGGTTTTGTTCTCTACCTTGCAATTATCACTCTTACTGCATATGCCAACAAGGAAAGAATCTCTACCAACGACAGTGTGTCCTTCAATGCCCTTCACTGACCATGGTAATGGGACAACATCAGGAGGTAAGGGACAAATCCGCTCATGGGGAGGATAGGAGACCCAAAGGGTGTAGAGGAACCAAGGGGGCAATTTTCCACTTTCTGTCACCCTGCCTGATACCACTGTCAAGTGGTGAATC
This sequence comes from Cricetiscus sungorus, assembly GCA_030556225.1. NCBI lineage: Eukaryota > Metazoa > Chordata > Mammalia > Rodentia > Cricetidae > Cricetiscus > Cricetiscus sungorus. Next base: position 44,403 of record JANBXA010000709.1, read on the forward strand.
CTTCCTCTTCCTAGAGAATTCATCCTCAAACTATGGGTCATGACTCCTTTGGTGATGCAATTACTCTTTCAAAGGGTGATATCTCACATATCCTGCACACCAAATACTTACATCATGATTCATGACAGTAACAATATTACAATTGAGAAATTGCAAGAACATTGAGTTTGTGGTTGGAGCTCACCTAATCATGACAAATTGTCTTGTAATGGTCACAGCATTCGGAAGGTTAATAACCACTGAGCCCCATTCTCTTAAGGATGAGAGTCTGTTCCTGGGAGGAGCTAAGGGTCTCTCTGACAATTGGCAAAACTGAGTGTCAGCGGTTCAAGATCAAAAGATGCTTGCTAAGGGTGCTTGCTAAGAGTTATGAGGCTAGACCCCGAAGCGTGGACATGGCAGTGCAGAGAAAAATTGGGTAGAGTTGGTCATTTCACAATGCTGTGTTCTCCTGGAAGATAGGCACTTACCAATAGAAGAGTATCCCCTCATCCACCTCTTGGAATTTAGTGAAAGCTTTCGAATTCTCCTTCTCTAATCTCTATAGATCTAAGTGATGTCATGTAATGCTTATAGTACTCTGAAAAGACATATATTATACATTCTCCTTTATTAATAAAGTAGATTATAATTTATCATATAAAATATATATATATATATATATATATATGTTTTTTTTACCATACTCAATAAATACAGTATGAGCAAGTGTATGAAAATTTATCCTTAATATATACATTTCACAAGGTAATAAATAAGTTAAATACCTTTTTCACTTGAGTTTCTGTGCTGTGGTGAGAAACAACTCATAACATTTTAAAAATGAAGCTGATTTACCAAACAATTAGGAAGTGAGCTTCCAAAGCCCAGAGGAAATGCTAAGATAAATACCCACTTTTTGCTGGCAAGGAAGCCAGTATTAATCCTTTGAAAGGAAGTATTTCCTCACCCTAGACACTTGTAACTTTTTGCAAAACAAAAAGGAAGAAAACATCCACAATAAACCAGGCCATGGGCTGTCTACTCTTAACAAGGCCTGTTCTTGGCATTTTATTGAATTCAGGAATATTACAGTTTAGGGAGATAGTGAGTCACTGGCTCACACTGATCTCAGGTAAATATTAGGAAGCTCTTCCAAGGTGAGAGTTCTCACATCTGAACTATAACTAAGGCTTTCAAAATATAGAAGAGATGAAATGGTGTTCTTATCTACTGATGCCGGTTTGATATTTCATTTTTCCTGTTTTTTTTTTTGTTTTTGGTTTTTTTACTATACTTAAACTCATGTGAGACCTAAACAAGTAACCAGTAATGGGTATCTTTTTTTCAACCCACACAACAACCACTCCGTTCTGAATATTTGGTTAATCCGTACAAAATTCTCATAGAAGAAGAAGAAATGAACCAAAAGGAAAAAAAAGGGAAGCCCTCCCATAAGAATTCCAGCCCATGTTCTCTGCTGGGCATCTAAGTATGCCTGTAGCAGTGTCACCTTGTCTGGTTCTCCCTTCCGCACATCTGAATGCATCGTGATACCCCCTTGGTTCAGTCCTCCAGGCTGGAGAGTCATTTGAAGATTGGCAAGCTATGAACACTGAAGCTTCCTGTTCTCAGCAATTCCCACAGGGAGTCCTGGGACTGGGGTGGGGGTCCCATTAAACTCATGGGTCTTGGACAGATAGGCTGCAGCTGGAAGTCAAAGGTGGCATTTTAGTGCAGGGACCTAGGTGGGGGCTACATATTGGGCAGCATGGAGACAGCCATGCACTGTGCAGGCTTTGGTAGTGAAGTAATCCCTGGCCACATTTGAAGTTTAGTATGTGGTACTGACTATGCTTGCCTTTCTTTTTGAATGAGCAGTCCAGGAATTTAGTCTCCTTATTGAGCAGTGCCATGACATTGTACCTGAAGGCTCCTTGAGCTGGCAGTAGGAGACCAGGATACAAGTTCATGCTGGCCTCAGCTGCCAAGTTAGATGCTGCTTGGAACACTGGTGAGCTACTGTCTGGACTGTGCACAGGGTGGATGAACGCATGTATATGGCTGGACACTGGTCTGGAGTCACCATTTAAGGGCAGGGCCTGGCTCAAGTCAAGACTAGTGAAGGGAGAGGGTAGTGATGGATGGAAAGATTGCTTACAGGGCCCAGCAGAAGGGAGGGTAACTTAACTGTAGAGTGGGGAGCAGAAGAGAGGTAAGAGTTAAGCTTGGCTTTTATTACAAAAAGTTCATTGGCTTAGTTTCAACTCGAACAAAATCTGTTAAAAAACAATAAAACCAAAATCATGAGATAAAAAACAAACATAAAAGCAACAACAACAACAACAACAACAAAAACAGGGAACACGGATGCCATTTCAGCAGAGTTTGAGTTAAGTTCTTAGCCTAGTCAACGAATTGTCCTGTGGCAGGAACACCCCAACCTGCTGTCTTCTGCACTTTTCTCCCAATCTTTCGAGTGTACCTCTTTCACTTTATCTCATTCCTTGGAGATGGACAGGCTTCTGAATAGGGCAGGCCTTGGCAAGGAACCTGGCTGGAGGACTCTGAGCCACTAAGATTGCTAGCCTCAGAAAGCCTCTCAAGTAGCTGTAGAGGTCCCATCGCAAGTCTGGCATGTGGCGATGAGTGAATTGGCAACTCTCACAGAGGTTAGGCAGCTGAAAGCCCAAGGCCTGTGATGGCAGCTGCTGCCTGAGGTTGTAGGCGAAGGTGTGCCTCTGCATAGTGTGCTGTGTGATGAGGATGCTCAGCACCAGGTCCCAAGCCCCAGGCAAAGACATTGTTGGCACAAGACACAATGAAGCAGGCTACACACTGGGCTCATGGTGTCAGCAGGTCGTCTCTCCCAGGGACTGAGAGCAGCACAGTTCCCACTGAGCTGCTGCAAAGGAGCCTGAGGTCGGGTGCCTAAGACCATGAAGCCTCTGAGGTGCAGGATCAGGTGCTCTGGGGCTGCTTGAGAAAAGAGGGCCTATGGGCCACATCTGTATTGCAGACACACCCCAACACCTCCACTAGGCATCAGGTAGTGTCCAGATCAGATGTCCAAGCCTGAGCCTGTGGTACAGCTTTCCCCATGGCTGGTTAAAGAATACTGCTTTCACTTAAGCTACAAGATCATCCCTGATGTACACCTTTCATATTCTGAGGCCAATCACTATCTCCTAGGCCTTGTCTCTACTGGCTGATAAGAGAGGTTCTGCCTGTTGCATATAATTCATGTCTGTCTGTCAAACAGAGGAAACTTAGAGATCTCCAACTGATAGCTCTGGGCTACCAGACATGAGAACACACAAAACAAGTCCATCCCATGTTTCCAAAGATTGCTCTGTCTACATTCCCACTTCTTCATCTTTATTTTTATTATTATATCTGGTAGGGTGTCATGTAAACCAGATTTGCCTCTGTTTCCTCATTATTTTATGACTAATTCCTGGGTACTGGGATCGGTGACATGTCATCACACTCTCGTACATGGGATCTCCTGATTATTGGGTAGTCCATTTAGTGATGTCCATTTCTTCATGATGACACATTAGGGACCTTCCATTGTAGTCATCTATGCAAAACTTTAAGGACAGATGAAGACTTATGTTAGGAATAAGGTTTTTCCTGCCAGCCAGTCTGTTACCACTCCATACCAGCCTCAAATAACACACAGAGACTCTGTATTTAATGTAATGCTGTTGGCCAGTTACTACTTTCTTATCGGCTAGCTCTGTTCTATTCATCTAAGTACTTCCACGTGGTCTTATCTTACTGGAGAGAGGGGATGGAATTCTTCTCTCTATCCTCCACCTTGGATCACCTCTCTGCTACTTCCTCTCTCCTCCTAGTCCTGCCTATCTTGCTTTCCTATTGGCCAACAGTGGTTTATTCTTTAACAAATATGAGAAACATATTTACACAATGACATCTCCCGTCATCTCTTCTTTTCTGTCTAAAATAAAAACAAGGGTTTTAAACCTAGCATAGCAAATATTTAACACTATAATTAATAAATAAGCATCACAGTTAATAATATTTAGTCCATTAACATTAGGAGGATTTAAGAAAATATTCCATCATGTATCATATATTTGTGAGTCTAAAGTCTTATATTTAATTTATCTTTAATCCTAATGAAGGAAAACTATAACCATAACGATTTGTCTTTAACTACTTCAAAGACCACAGAAGGATAATATATAACTCTAGAAATGACAGAGACATTTTGCCGGGTTAGTTCCCTAATGTTCTTCTCTAATGTTCCATCTTCAGCCTATAGGACAAAGTGTGTCTCGCAGACCTCTCACCAAAACAGGAAACTTTAAACTGTCCATCTTTAATGGCAGTTTGTAAGTCATTTTTCTCTGTGTCCTGCAGAATGTCTGGCAGACTCTTCCATGAAGCAGGATCCCTGTAACACGGTCCATCTTCTTTCACTAGTCACTTTCCTGTGTGTCCTGCATGTGCAGTTTATAGAAAATCCATTCCAAATCAAAGTATATATTTCTATACCATAATAACATTTTACCTTAAAAAGATTAATGTGGTAATTAACAATTTATAACCAACCACATTTAAATGAAAACAAACATTTATAGACAATATTTTGGAATTTGGACATCTTTGAAACAGTTAAACTGCCCTGGGGTTCAATTCCTGTTGTTTTTGATGGCAATATATGTTAAACATATTTTAATAGTATCAATTCTGGTTTTTTTATTGAAAAGATTAAAAATCTAACAATATCATTTTAATTGTTTTAAATTCATACACATATATAAATATCATATATGCTGGATTCTTTCTAATTTTTTATATTTCTTTACTATTTGTTAGGTATACTCTATCATTAGACACTAGGGCATATATAAGTAGCTATACTGGACTTTCAAGAAGATGACGTAGTAAAGTAAGTAAAGTAAGAAAAATAAAGTAAGAAAAAGTTCAACAGAAAACAAAAACACGCAGTGACTTTGACATTATACCCAAAAACACGCAGTGACTTGGACATTATACCCAGATTACTTGAACAGGGTTGGGTACTTTCTCATGGGACTTTTCATAGAGTAGAAGAGGGGTGTCTTAGGGTTTCTGCTGCTGTGAAGAGACCATGACCATGGCAACACTTATAAAGGAAAAACATTTTTGATGGCACACTTACATTTCAGAGGTTCAGTCCATTGTCATGGTGAGACATGGCAGTGTGCAGGCAGACATGGTGCTAGAGAGTAACAGTCCTATATCTTGCAGGCAGCACAAAGTAGTCTGTCTGTGTCACTGTCCAGTGTCTTGAGCACATATGGTACCTCAAAGCCCAACCCCCAAAAAACACTTCCGCTAACAATGCCTCATTTGTGCCTAACAACATACACTGTAGATGTTTGAGGAAGCATTTCAGGTTTAGATGTTACATATGCATCAGAGATAAAATCTTGAACTTTGACCTTCTATAAAAGTCTGCTACACAAAGCATACATAGGCCTAGCATAATGTGACTTACTGGTGTGTTGAGAGATGGCCTTGAGTCACATACTCTTGCAGACTTGCTTACACCTTAAAACTCTCAGTGAGGCTTATCTTGGTAAAAGATAAAACTGCTTGACAGGCAGTGTGTTTTACTCATCCCAGGAACTGAGATGAGTTCCAGGTACCTGGAACTAAGGTAACAGGGTGGCTGGAACTGGAATGAACCAGATGCCAGGAACTAAGATAAGCAGACATTTATGGTCTGATGTTTATGGTCTGGGATGATTACCAGAGGCCCAGAGTCTGCAGAGCTACCCCTCCCCAATTCCTCCCCACTTTGCTTTAAAAACTCCTTTTTCACCAGTCAAGTTAGACCTTGACAAACCATTGCTTGGCCTCGTTCCTTCTTTCTCTTTCATTATTTTCAGGTTCTAACCCACCTTACCCACGAATAACTAGGTCCCATGGGTCGGGGAACTGGTGGTTGGTCCAACTGGCTTGGTTAAGTGTCTTCCATACCATGCTGAGTTTTGAAGACGAGGGAAAAATTAATGAAGTTGGACATGAAGAGACCTTTGTGCTAGGTAAAATGTTCAAATGTTGTCAGTATTACCCAAAAAAGGACAAAAAGTACCTGTTTAATCAATCAAAAGCAGAAAGCATTTTGTTTCTAAGAGCTACTAACCCTGTCATACACAAGGAGATTCAGGTTTCTGTTCTGAGACAAGGTCTCACTTTATAGCCTCAGGTAGACTGGATCTCACAGATACAGGCTGCCTATTGCCTCCCAAGTGTCAGAATTAAAGGCATGTACCACCGATCAGATTATTTTAATTTCACTATTTTCTTGATAGGAGCTCACTAATTTATCTTTGTTCTGCCCACAGAGTTTTCAAAAACTAGAATTACAGTACAGATATTTTTAAGATCAAACAAATTATGAATGATAGTTTTCAACAAGAAGTGACACAAAAGCATATGTGGCTTCTTGATGGCTGGCAGCATTGCTCTCTTCACCCAGTTGCTGAGTGGTGATAAAGAGGCAGAAGGAAGGCCTGACCTAGAATAGGAACCACCTATTCCTGTTTTTCTGTTGCCCACATGCTCCTAGCACATCTGTGGACTCAGACAGAGGCATAGATGCCAGAGAGATACCTGATACTTCATTGGCCCGTGTTTAGGCTGTGGAGGAATTGATCTATAAGGAACCTTTCTGCTCTATTCTGATGTGGCTTTGAGTTGGATATTCGAGCTTAATCTGTTCCTGGGTGAAGTTGTTCTGGCTTATCTGAGGGAGTACCCAGAAAGGGGAAAGAGGGAATTGAATTAAAGACAATTCTCACTGGGGCTCTAGGTTGAGCCAGAGCTACACTGGACTCATGCTCAAGACCTTGCCAGCTTGTTTGCAGTCCTTCACAACTAAAAGTGTCTCTGGTGTCTCTGTGCCCTTGAGCTCCATTCCCTAGGGGCAGCCTATTTAATGTGAATGTCTGGGAAAAACTGACTTTCTCTGGATCTTTATCTAGAGGTCTTGGAGAAACACAGCCTGATGGTACTGGCTTCAGTGACAGCTGCTATTTTTCTGTCTCTCAAAGTCCCAAGCCATCAGGCTTTCTGTGTTATAAACTGGCACTACCCACCATGGTGACCCTAAGAACATGTGAATTTTCCCACTCAAATGACATTTAAGAAGTGAATTCCTCCATTGTCATATTTCAAGAGACATACTTGGCTTGTGGCCTCTGGTGGTGATTACAGGGGACTCTCTCTCCCTGGGAGGCAATGGAAATCTTGGAAGGTGCAGTGTGCTTGGAGGAAGAACAGGACTGCATGTTCTTAAAGAGGAACTTTTTGTTCAGCACCCCCCTTCCTGAGATCACCTCTTCTCCTGCCATGATGCTCTCCCTTACCCACAGTTACAGAAAAAATAGCCAGATTTCCAAGGACCAAACGCTCTGAACCCAGAATTTAAGAGAAGCCTTACCCTCTTTTAAAGCGATTCAAGAGTTCATCACAGGGACCAATGTGGCAACACAAGCACCTACTATGTGTAACACAGTGATAGGTACTAGGGGAAACTCAGTTGTTCATGCTGACTTCCCCTAACCTCTGCCCCAGCTCATTAACATTTCTTGGAGCCCAGTGGTCTTTGCATCTGTCATCTAATCCCAGAGTAGGAGGCCTGAATTCAGTGTCGGTACCTAATAAGCAATGGAGAAGCTATGCTGCAGCCACGGCCTGAGAGAAGAAATGAATTTAGCTATCAGAGCACACAAAGATACCTATCATATATGTGCAGAGGCAACTGGCTACAAATGCTTCAGAATGGATTCTGGCCTGATGGTGGAAAGTGTAGGCAGACATTTGTTCTGTCTGGTCCCACAGAACTTTAGTCCCAAAGAAACACACAGAAACATATATTAATTATAAACTGTTTGGCGGATGAATCAGGCTTCTCATTGGCTAGTTTTTCTTAATTGTTAACCCATTTCTATTAAACTATGTGTCTCTATTTTGTCTTGGCTTACCTGTGATGCCCAGCCCTCTTGCTCCCTTGGCAGCTACATGGCATCTTTCTGGCAGTTCTCTGCCTTCCTCTTCCCAGCATTCTCCTGTTCTGGTAGACCTGCTTATACTTCCTGCCTGGCTATGTCCTGCCTGCCCATTGGCTGAAACAGCTTCACGCATCGTCCAATAATAGAAATATATATTCACAGCATAGAGAAGGACATCCCCATGAAGGAAGCATTGGAAAAAATCATCAATTTTCAGCAAGTATAAATATGCAACCTTTTCATCTGTCCTGTTCTCTGGGATCCATGTGCCATTTTCACTGGAAGGACCTGCAGTTCCCACTGACCTAGACTGGAGAGTGTTCTACACTGTGCCCCAGCTTGTTGAGAGTTAGAGAATAAATCCTTATGCTTCCAATATGGAAGTTTCCCCATAGCTTCAGGTTAAGGGCTTGGTGGCCAGCCAATGGGATATGAGAGCTCCAACCAGCAATGGAGTTGTCCTTGATGCATGATTTGGGTTTTAAACTTTAGTAATATTTCTTTTACAAATGTGAGAGGCCTTGTGTTTGGAGCACAGATGTGCAGAATTGAGATTTCCTCTTCATGGGTTTTTCATGTGAAGAACATGAAATGTCTTTCTTTTTCTTTTTTGATTGATTTTAGTTTAAAGTCTATTTTGCTAGACATTAGGATAGTTACACCTGTGGAGAGCTGAGATATTGGTTTCACCATTAGAAGATGGCGCTGACATCTGGCCCCACGGTCAGCAAACAGGTTCCAGCGCGTATGTGCCAGTTGTGAAAGCACGCCAAGTCACTGCCCAGCCCGGGGCATCACATGGGGTGATGAGTGAGTAGGAGTAGCCAACCAGAGGGCGATATGCCACCTTGTACCATCCTGGTGCAGCTAGGGCTTATAAAAGCAGCACCACTCTTGGGCTTCGAGTCTTCCTCCTTTCATCGCTTGGATGCAATAAAGCTTGCTGCAAAAAGATCCTGTTGTCTGTGTGCATTCTTGCTGGCAAGAAGACTGTGCGGGATGCAACATACAACAGGTTGTTTCTTAGGTACATTTGATTGGAATATTTTTCTCAACCCTTTACTATGGGGTAATGTCTGTCTGTGAGGTTAGGTGTGTTTTCAGTGTGCAGCAGTAAGATAAAATCTGTTTACATATCCAATTTATTAGCCTGTGTCTTTTCATAGGTGACTTGAGACCATTTAGATTAATGGATATTAATGACTAGTGATGCTAGTTTCTGTTATTTGTTGTTGGTGATGATGGCATTGTGGTTTCAGTTCCCTTCATTGGGATTTGCCAATATAAGCTCATCTATTGGCTTTGTTCTTGTGGATGTAGCTGACTTCTTTGGTTGGCATTTTCCTTTTAGAAGGTCTGGATTTGTGGATAGGTATTGTTTAAATCTGGGTTTATCATGGAATATCTTAATTTCTCCATCGATGGTTTTGAAAGCTTTTCTGGTTTTAGAACTCTAGGGTTGGCATTTGTGATCCCTTAGTTTCTGTATAATGTCTGTTAAGGACCTTCTCATTTTCAGTATTTCCAGCACGAAGTCAGGTATAATTCTTATATGTCTGCTTTCAGATGTTCACTGGCCTTTCTCATTTTCAGCTTGTAATAATCTTCCTTTAGTCTGTATGTTTATTGTTTTGATTATTATGCGGTGAGAGGACTTGTTGTTTTGTTTTGGTCCAGTCTATTGAGTGTTCTGCAAGCATCTTGTATTTTCGAGACATGTCTTTCTTTAGGTTGGGAAAGTGTTTTTTTTTTTTCGATGATTTGGCTGAATATATTTTCTGTGCCTTTGAGTTGGACTTCTTCTTTTATACATATTATTCTTGGATTCAGTCTTTTCATAATATTCTAGATTTCCTACATGTTTTGTGTTCAGGACTTGTTGGATTTAAAATTGTCTTTGTTCAATGAATCTATTTCCTCTATTGTACCTTCAACACCTAAAACTATGTCCTCAATCTTTGTATCTGTTGTTTATGCTTTTTGTGGTTCCTCAGTGTTTATACAGATTTTCCATTTCAGAGATCTCTCAGTTTATGTTTTCTTTATTGCGTCTATTTCAGATTTCAAGTCTTGAATTTTTTCCTTTATTTGTTTGATATCTTTACCTTGGTTTTCCTTAATGGGACATGTTGATTTCTCTGAATTTTTGCTTGTCCTTTCCTTTCTTTTAGAGAACATTTTTTCCTCTTTAAGGGCCCCAATCATGTTCATAAAGTTATTTTTCAGATCAATTTCTTCTGCTTCATCTGTGTTGGAATGTTAAGGTCTTACTGTTGTCGCATCACAGGGTTCTTGTGGTTCTTTGCTGCTCTTTATAATGTTGAGTGTATTCTTATTTTGTGTCTATGTATTTCTTCCTCTGATCGATGTAGGTAAGCTGGTAGGTGGATTCATAGGGTCTCTTTTATCTAAATGCTATGGTTGGGGGCTATGGCTCAATTGACTGCTTCTTGGGGTGCAAAAAGAACAGAGTTTCCAGGTAACACTACTCTTGCTGGAAGTGGGTTCAAGGCTAGGGTGGTTACACCTTGAGGTACATCTGGGGCTACAGCTATGTTTGTCTCTCCTCTAGTTGAAAGCAGACCACACTTTTAGTGATTGCTCCTCTAGGTGTAGGTGGGACTGAGGGTCCTTTGGTTGATGTAGCAGCTGGGTATCTCCAACTGAGAAATGGTAGTGGATGATAGCTGGGACATAGGCGCTCTTTCTCAGAGATACTTTTTGAGATAGATTCTGGAAGGAACCGCTGGAAGCCACTGATGTAGGCTCAAATGGTGGTCACTCACTGCTTCCAGGCCTAGGTAGATGGAAGTTTCTGTCCTGCCCAGTCCTACATTCATTAATTCCCAATACACACAGAGGCTTATATTAATTATAAACTGTTTGTTCTATTGCTCAGGATTATTAATAAAAATGCTTACAACTTAACCAATAGTTCTTATTTAGGTTTAGCTCATGGCTTGGCACCTTTTCTCAATAAGACATTCTCATCTTCCTTTCTCTGTGTAGATGGCAAATTGGTCTCTATCTTTCCTCTTCCCAGAATTCTACTAATTTCATAGCCCCGCCTATAATTTCTGCTGCCTGCTGACCAATCAGCATTTCACTAAACCAATATGAGTGACAAAACATTTGTTGAACATAATATTATTAGATCTGAGGTTCAGGCCTCCCTCTGACATTGCTGGGCATCATCTCATGCAGCTCCCGGGACAGAGGCTCCAGCCTCTGAGGTTCCACAGTCAATTTTTACCTATGGGACAATCCTCAGACGCAAAAGGTTGATATCCTATGTAAGCCCCACCTTGTCACTCCCTGTGTCTGTCCTATATTGTCACTTCCTGTATCCTCTATACAGACTTCCAGACCTCTATAGCCAGCTCTGTTCACAGATCTTCAGTGAAGCTTTATTGGTCAGAATAGATATAAAATACTATAACAGGCATGTATTGGCAGGAAAAGTTACTGCTGTGCTTATTAAATGTTATTTCCTGTCCTTGGCCCTTCCCTTCTTCTTCCTGGCCACCATAATGTGTGCATCATTGTTCCTCATAGGCTTGAAACAACAGAACTAGGCAACCTTGTAGTGAAATCTCTGAAACCAAAGAAGTCTTTCTCCCTGTCCAATGACTTTCTCAAGTATGCTGTTACAGCAATGAGAAGCTCAGTAAAACAGTGTATCACCCTATTCTTAACGTTTATGTGTCTTACCCTTGCAGGTCAGTCCACTGCGAGTCTTGGATGGCCAGGCATGATTTGAAGATGAAACCATGGAGGAACAGTACTTACTGGTTTGCTCACTGGTTCCTGTTCAACTAACTTCTACCTGCCTAGGTATGATGCTACCCACAGTTGGCTGGGCCCGTTCCATCAATCATCAATTAAGATAATCTCGTACACACATGACCTTAGGCCAATCTGACCTGTGCAATTTCACAGTTGATGTCCTCTTTTTCTAGGTGTAAGTCACTATATACTTACCAGTAAAATGTCTAAGCAAATACAAAATCACAATCACCAGTCAGTCATAAAGTAGTCTATTGTGTTAGCAAACACAAGTGGTACTTCCCAATTGATTATGGGCTGCAGCCTCACTCTTCCTCCACAGCTCCCTAGACTAAGAATGTAAGATGCCCCAACACAATATAGTCCTAATTTCTCGCAGTGTGGAATCCAGAGCAAGGCTTCCCCCTCAGCCTTTCCTAATTCACCTAACTCAAATGATCTTCTGAGAAGATCCCCTTGACAACTTTTCTATAAGACACTCAACAGTGAGCAATCTAGAGGCACAGAAGGTTGTTGCTTTGGGGGGGCTCAGAGTCAGTAACAAAGGCCAGACGTGTGCTTGTGGATGAGGTGGGGGCATCAGAAAAGCATCACCATTCACAATAGCCTCAAAAAACATAAAACATTTGGGGTAACTCTAACCATACATACAAAAATTTAAAGTACAGTTTTGCTTAGTTGTTTTCAATAAAATACCTAAGTGTTGTTATGTAATGCTTAAAGTACTCTGAAAGGACATATATTCCACATCCTCCAGTATTAAAAAAGTTGATTATAATATATCATATAAAAGCATATATATGTATATATATATATAGTTTTTTTAGTATACTCAATAAATACAGTATGAGCAAGTGTATGAAAAATTATACTTAATGTATATATTTCATTAGGTAATATATAAGTTAAATACCTTTTCTCACATAGAGTTTCTGTGCAGTGGTGAGATACAACTCATAACATACTAAAAATGAAGCCTATTTACTAACCAAGTATGAACTGAGCTTCCAAAGAGCAGAGGAAAATACTAAGAAAAATATCTACATTTTGCTGGCAAGGAAGCCAGTATCAATCTTTTGAAAGCAAGTGATTCTCCACCCCAAAAAATTGTTACTTACTTGCAAAACAAAAAGGAAGAAAACATCCACAATAAACCAGGCCATGGGCTGTCTACTCTTAACAAGGCTTGTTCTTGGCATTATATTGAATTCAGGACTATTACAGTTTAGGGAGATAGTGAGTCGCTGGCTCACACTGATCTCAGATAAATATTAGGAAGCTCTGCCAAGGTGAGAGTTCTCACATCTGAACTATAACTAAGGCTTTCAAATGACAGAAGAGATACAATGGTGTTCTTAGCTACTGATGCTCCGTTAATTTTTCCTTTTTCCTGTTTTTTTCTTTTTTTACTATAGTTATATACTCATGTGAGACCTAAACAAGTAACCAGTAATGTGTATCTTTTTTTTCTACCAATACAACAAACACTGCATTCTGAATATTTGGTTAATCCATACAAAATTGACATAAAGAAGAAGAAATGAACCAAAAGAAAAAAAAGGGAAGCCCTCCCAGAAGAAATCCAGCCCATGTTCTCTGCTGGGCATCTAAGTATGGCTGTAGCAGTGTCACCATGTCTGGTTCTCCCTTCACCACATCTGAATGCATCGTGATACCCCCTTGGTTCAGTCCTCCAGGCTGGAGAGTCATTTGAAGATTGGCAAGCTATAAACACTGAAGCTTCCTGTTCTCAGCAAGTCCCACAGGGAGTCCTGGGACTGGGGTGGGGGTCCCATTAAACTCATGGCTCTTGGACAGATAGGCTGCAGCTGGAAGTCAAAGGTGGCATCATCAGTGCAGGGACCTAGGTGGGGGCTACATATCGGGCAGCATGGAGACAGCCATGCACCGTGTAGGTTTTGGCAGTAAAGGAAGCCCTGGCCACATTTGATGTTGAGTATGTGGTACTGACTGTGCTTACCTTTCTCCCGAATGAGCAGTTCAGTAATTTACTCTCCTTATTGACCAGAGCCATGACATTGTCTCTGAAGGCTCCTTTAGCTGGCAGTAGGAGGCCAGGATACTAGTTCATGCTGGCCTCAGCTGCCAAGATAGATGCTGTTTGGAACACTAGTGAGCTACTGTCTGGATTGTGCACAGGGTGGATGAATACATGTATATGGCTGGACATTGGTCTGGAGTCTCCATTTAAAGGCAGGGCCTGGCTCAAGTCAAGACTAGTGAAGGGAGAGGGCAGTGATGGATGGAAAGATTGGTAACAGGGCCCAGCAGAAGAAAGGTGCAGCCCTGTAGAGTGGGGGGCAGAAGAGAGGTAAGAGTTAAGCTTGGCTTTTTATTACAAAACGTTCATTGGCTTTGTTTCAACTCAAACAAAATCTGATAACAATAAAACCTAAATGATGAGATAAAAAACAAAAATAAAAACAACCAAAGAATAAATAAATAAACAGGGAACATGAATGCCACTGAAGCAGTGTTTGAGTTACGTTCTCAGCCTGGTCAGCGAGTTGTCCTGTGGCAGGATCACCACAACCTGGTGCCTTCTGCACTTTTCTCCCAATCTGTCGAGTGTACCTCTTTCACTTTATCTCCTTTATCTCATTCCTTGGAGATGGACAGGCTTCAGAATAGGGCAGGCCTTGGCACGGATCCTGCCTGGAGGACTCTGAGCCACTAAGATTGCTAGCCTCAGAAAGCCTCTCAAGTAGCTGCAAGGTCCCATCTCAAGTCTGGTGTGTGGCGATGGGTGAATGGGCAACTCTCACAGAGGCTAGGCAGCTGAAAGCCCAAGGCCTGTGATGGCATCACGAGGTCCCTAGGCTCTGCTGCTGGCTGAGGTTGTAGGCGAAGCTGTGCCTCTGCATAGTGTGCTGTGTGATGAGGATGCTCAGCAACAGGCCCCAAGTCCCAGGCAAAGGTTTTGTTGGCACAAGACACAATGAAGCAGGCTACACACTGGGCTCATGGTGTCAGCAGGTCCTCTCTCCCAGGGACTGAGAGAAGCAAAGCTCCCACTGAGCTGCTGCAAGGGAGCCTGATGTGGTGTTGCCTTAGGCCATGGAGCCTCTAAGGTGGAGGATCAGGTGCTCTGGGGCTGCTTGAGAAAAAGGAGCCTATGGGCCACATCTGTATTGCAGACACACCCCAACACTTCACTAGGCATCAGGTAGTGTCCAGGTCATATGCCCAAGTCTGAGCCTGTGTTAGAGTTTTCCCCATGGTTGGTGAGCAAGATCCGGTCCCTTGGTCAATTGTTCAAATTCTGGAAGATTCCACAGCCAGAACACCCCACAACAGGCAAGGCACTATGATCCCTTGTTTTCTAAATATATCTATTCTATGTTTTTTATCATAAATCCTTTATTGGGAGGAACCTACATAACATTTATAGTGCAATGGTTATACACACTGTTTGTTGTTAACTGATTTCCCCAAATATATTACAAGTCACTTTGCATTATGCTGCTATATTAAATATCTTATACTTGTTAAAGTAGTGGAGAGGACACTTAGGGTGTTCCAGCTTTACTTTCATGTGAACTAAGGGACTATTCATTTATCCACTATCCAGAAAAGCCTTGGAGAAATGCCTGTCCTCATACACTGAAAAATAATGGCACACGTTTAGTTATGTCATTAAATAAGGCATGTAATGAAGACCACTTCTGCACACATCAATGGCCTTTTAAATATACATACATATATACGTGCATACAGTGTAAAACTCTTTATTTTTTGTAGGTGAGCCCACCTGTCCTAAATACTTTCTCAATCAGTAATGATATACTTATTTTGTTGAAGAAGATTTACAGAACGTTATTGTTTATGAAGACATCAGATCATTTTCCCATTGTAGGAATAGGCCATTATATACAATAGCACTTTAGAATCAGATTTTTTATTTGTGTAAATAAGTTCAAAGTAGAAATTCGTTACTGAAAAGTGAATGTTCACTCTCCCACCCCCCCTTTAAACTTGGATTGGCAAAAATACTGATTTTTTAGAAAAACTCAAAATGGTTCTAAAACTACTTCTACAACATTAACATAACTTGATTACTGAAATCATTCAGTGTTTCAAAATTTGCGTAAAGGTACTCTTGAAGTAAATAGTACATACATACTCTTAAAGTAAGATTTTTTTCTTATTGTTTACAATAAAATAATCCAGTGTAATTATAAAATGTATATAGTAGGTATGAAAGGGCATCATATCCATATTTTACCATTAATAATATCAATTATAATGTAACATTAAAAGAATATGTATCTATTGTTTATCATACTTAATAACATGGAATGAGCAAATGTATTAACAACAGTATTCTTATTGTATACTTTACAAGGTAATAAATAAATATTTTTTTCACATTGAGTTCTGTAAGTAGTGGGATTCAACTCAGTAGATGATAAAAATAAGCCCATTTTTAAAACAACTAGAAACTGAGCACTGCTCAAGGTTTCCCAAGAGCAGAGGAAAAGGCTCTAAGATAAACAGAAACCTCAAGGTTGCAAGGAAGCCAGTATCAACCTTGGGAAGCAAGGAGTCCCTACCCCAGACACCTGCAACCTTGTTACAAAAGATGAACCAGGAAAACAATCACAACAAAACAGGAAGGGGGTTGGCTACTCTTTCCAAGGCCTGTTCTTGGCAACATATTGAATTCTGGAATATAATAGTTTAGGGATATAGTGACTGACTTGTTCACACTGATCTAAGGAAAACTTCAGGAAGCTCTTCCAAGGTGAGAGTTCTCACATCTAAACTATAACTAAGTCTTTCAAGTGAAAGAAAGGATGGGATGGAGATCTTAGCTACTGATGTTGGGTTGATGTTTTTGTTTTTGTTTTTACTAGAGTTTTAGCTTATCTGACACCTTCACACACCACAGGCTTGCTCTTTTGTAAATATTACATTAATTTGTACTAAAAGTTCCTTGGCTTTTATTTTTACAAGGACAAATCATTATATTAATAGTAATAACAACAACAGTAATAAGAAAATGAACAGAGTATTCAAAATGGAAGGGACCCCTCACAACAGAGTTCGAGTCCATGTGCTCTGCAGGGCATCTAAGTATGCCTGTAGCAATGTCACTCTGCCTGGTGCCCCTGTAGCACCTTTCTGAATTTCTAACTAGTGCCCTCTTGTCTCAGTCGTGGGAATAGAGACTATTGAGGCTGGCTGATCTCAAGAATCCACTCAGTAGCTACAACATTGTTGAACAGGAGATCTTGGGGCTGGAGATAGCATGGAACTCAGGTGACTTGGACAGAGAGGAGAGGAACTGGATGCGAAGTGCTGACAAGGTATGTTCAGAAGCTCAGTGGGGAATTCACTGTGGGCAGCATGGGGCCCATCAGGCTGTGGTGGTGGGAGGAGTCCTTGCCCGAAGCAAAGCTGTGGGTTGACATGGTCAGTGGCTTGATGAGGCTGTTCATCTACAGAGTGAATTGCTATGGCATTTTAGCCACACTAGGCTGACCAGCCCAAAAAACATGGGTATCTGGGACTGGAATCTTCTCCATGATTCAGGAACATAGAGCAGTGTGGCTGCTCCTACAGCAGCTTCCTAGGCACAACCTGTTTGGGCATTTGAGGGCATGGAATACACTGAGGTGGAGGAGCAGGAATATGCAGATGAGGAACCAATAAAGACAAGGAGCAAGAGGAAAGTGTAAGCATGTGTGAAGTGGGGTTGTTGAGCCTCAGGGCAAATCTACACCCTTAGCGAAATAATGGGGCCCAAAGGAAAGCCCTAGAAACTGGCCAGGAGGTACACATTTGGCGGGGAAATTTCTGCCTTGTTTCTGGAGACCCCTTCTCACCCCTACAATCGCCCCTCCTCTGCTTTATATAGTAAATGGAAGCATGGGCTATTGGGGCAGAAATGGATGTATGAAAAGGTGTGTAACACAGCTCCTTCCTGTACTTGGGGTCCAAAGGGAGGCTGCACAGCTCCAGGAGTCCCTATGGGAACTGACTCTTTGTCCCTTATTTATTTACATGTGCTGCTGTCCTTGATTAGTTGGCACAGCTTTGTCTTGTAGTGCATGGAGTTGATCTGGGAGTCTCTGAGCATCTTCTGCTGTTTTGCTGCTGCAAGTGCAGGAGGTGCTGGCTGTGCTCACCTTTCTCACTCAATGTGCAGTCCAGGAATTCTTGTAGACCAGTGTCATGTCACTGTGCCCTGAAAGCCCCTGAGCCAGCAGTAGGAAGCCAGGCCACTAGTACCTGCTGTCTGCAACTGAGAATATGAGGGCTCCTTGAAACTTTGGTGAGCAGCTGCAGGCACAGGGCAAAGGTGGGTGAGCACGTGCTGAACATTGGTTGGGAGAAGCACACTGTGAGGCTGGACCTGGCTCAAGCCATTATTAGTAAAGAAAGGGCCAAGGAGGAAAGGAAAAATTGCTTGCAGAACATGGGAGGAGAGAAGGGCAGCTGCACAATGGGAGCAGAGGAGAGGCAAGAGTGCAGCTTGGCTTTTATTACAAAGAGTTTGTTTACTTATATTTTAAGAAGAACAAATTTTAGTATTAACAACAACAACCACAAAACTAAAATAGTGAAAGAAGAAAACCATCAGGGAAGGTGAAGGACCTTCCCACCAGAGGTGAATTCAAGTACCTAGCCTGGCCAGTAATTGGTCTGTGACTGTGACACCTCCACCTGGTGGACCCTGCAAACCTCTCCTATCCCTCCCAGGTACTCCCTTGTCTCATCCAGGGAGATGGAGATATCCTTGAGGATGGGTTAGCAATGGCAGGGGTCCACACTCAGGGATTTGGAACTACAGAGACCACCAGACTTCCACAAACAGCTCAGGCAACTATAATGGTCTCCTAGTGAGTACAGAGTGAGGACATCCAGTCAGTGAGTGATGAGAACACAGGCAACTATGACAGGCTCAGCAGCTGAAAGCCTTAGGCCTTCCAAGGGCAGCAAAAGGCCTAGAGGCCTAGGTGCTGGCTGAGAAAGTAGAGATCTATGACATTGGGTGCAGTGCTATATGATGAGGATAATCAGTTCCTGGCCCCAGGAAATCTTTGTTAGCACAAGACAGAACGAAGCAGGCAACACACTGGGCTCCTGGTTTCCAGTGTCTAGGGACAAATTCTTACCTTTGTGGAACACAGACTGAGAAAGATCCTTGGACACCAGGGGCTGAGACATGGCTGCTTCCTGCCTTCAGTCACATTGTCTCTGTGCTAAGAGAGGGGCTCCCTGTTAATAGATAGGCACAGGAACTCCAGAGTTGAGATATTGTCCAGAACCTCAGGTGTAGTTTGGCTACATATGTTCTGGTGGGAGTGATATAAGCAGAAGTGTCAAGTGAGTCTGGGGAGCTCTCCTGAAAGTTCAGGGCATTCTCTCTGTTTTTTTCCGGGATGCCCATTGTTTTCCACCAGCCCCCAATAACATGCAGAGACTCTGTATTTGATATAAGGCTGCAGGCCAGTTCCTAATTCCTTACTGGCTTAGCTCTGTCTTAATGATTTACCCATTTCTACTAATGTAAGTATTTCCACATGGCTCATCTTTCAGGCCAGAGCTGCTGGCATTCTAGCTCTCTGGGCTCTCCATACTGACTCCTCCTTCCTCCTTCCTATTTCCTCCCATCTTCCTTTCATGTTGGCCAACAGTGCTTTTTTCATTAACCAATACAAGAAATAAATTTACAGAATGACATCTCCCATCACAGTCGTTTGGCTACTGCAGGCTGCAGTGAATGATGAGTCGCTTAACTCAAGGATGGTGGACAATACCAGCCAGCCCATGTATGAGTCCACAAATGGCCACAGGAATTTTTGTTTTTGAGCTGGGGATGGAACCCAAGGACATGTGCATGCTTGCTGTGGTGTCTGCCACCGAGCCACATCCCCCTGAACCACATGGACTTTTGTCAGAAAAGAAAATCTTAAGGCATTTGGGGATGTGTCAGTTAGACATGTGGTCATGTTGTGACCTGAGGACAGGTGCCCATCAACTATCTAGTGCTATCCTTAGAAGGGACACTCACCTCCATTAATAGTAGAACACTCTGACTTTTCATATGTATTATTTATGTATTTGTTTACATATGTCTGTGTGTACACAAGTACACGTATGTTGACACACATGCTACAGCTACAGTGAGAAGTCACAGGAAAATTGAGGGGTTGGTTCTCTTGTCTTCAGGTCCTCAGACTGGTAGCACACACTTATACCAGATGAGCCATCTCACCAGACCCATCAAGAGCTTTCTAGAACAGATGCATTTCCAAGATGACTTCATTTCTTTACCGTCCAGTATTGACTTAAATAGACAATTGGAAACACCCTAAAAGGCACCAGTTTAGAAAGGAACCGAAGAACGAGGTGAAAATACTTTCACCCTCATTGCTACATTGCCTAGTTTGTCCTCAGATACTACCATCACTGCCAGCTTCTTAACATATCCCTTGCTTGATGTTCTGATTGCTGTGGCCCATTTCAGCTCATGCTGGACATTCTCCAGTTTGGAGGAGTTAGGCAGTCTTTCCCCGACTGCTCTTGACAAAGGGACTGTGCCCTGCAGTGTAAGAGAAAACACACTTTCTTGAACTAAAGTGCTTTTGGTCATGGCCTTTGCCAGAATAATGGAACGAAGTGGGACACCATGTTGAATCACAGAAGCCCAGGCAATCAGCACAGAACAAGAACTTCAAATACTGTTGCTACACCATATTGAGGTCGATGGGAAGCTTTAAGAAATTGACAAAGCTATCAAGCCCAGCCCAGAAGCCACATGCTCATTATTACTGAGATTATTTCAGTGCTGCAGTGACCCTGTGTAATTTACTCCTGAAGCCAAAGCTGTAGGCCCTGGTGTGGTGCTCTTCTCACCTCCTTTCTGCTGAGGAAGGACCAGAGGAGCAAAGGTAGTTGGTTCTGTTCCACCTTGAATACCTCCCTGAGGCACTGGACAACTTAGAGGCAAAGGCTGGTACTCTTGTTTAGTCCCTATACAGTTTTTTTCCAAGAAATAAACTGGTATGGTGAATGAATTAGGGCATTAGAGCAGCTGTTGCTTTAGGTGACAGTGCCATAGGAAGAGTTCTTGGCCAGTGTCAGCCAGAGATTCAGTGGCTGCAATGCAGAAGTTTGCAGTTTTCCAGGGGATGCAGATGTATGTCAGGAGTGTGGGGGATGCTGGGATCAATTGTCTTGGATGCAGCCCCTGGTAAGTTGTGTGCACAGAAGGTTGTCAGAAATGGTACATGTTATTGGGCTTGGAGCATGATTAATATCCCTAAAGTCATTTGTGGAATAGAGGTAACTCAGGGATATGCTACACTTTGGCATGGCACCTAGGGTCTGAGCATTTATTTTTTGCTTCAAAGTTCCAAAAGCCCACATTAAAAGCTCTTTAGCACACACCCACCCTAGCGTCAGCAAATATCTCATTGCCTTAGTCGCTTGCACTCAGATCCAGTGAGCAGCAAATTATTAGCTGTTAGGCAGGATTGGGGGATTTATTTGGAAGATTTTGTTTAAGAAATTTTTGGAAAGAGGGCTAATCCTGGAGAGGTTTAGAATTGGAGATGTCTGAGAGGGTAGGGTATTTCTGTTGTTTCCAAGGTTTATGTTTTGGAAATCTCAGGAGACCCTTGATTATGGGCAGTAGGCAAACATGTGAGGGGTGTTTCTTCAAATAGCTTG
This sequence comes from Cricetiscus sungorus, assembly GCA_030556225.1. NCBI lineage: Eukaryota > Metazoa > Chordata > Mammalia > Rodentia > Cricetidae > Cricetiscus > Cricetiscus sungorus. Next base: position 65,903 of record JANBXA010000709.1, read on the forward strand.
GAGTCAGGTCTAACTGCCCTCACTTGCTCCTTCAACCTAAAAACTCAAGGGCCTTTGAGGGCAGAGAAGGGATGGGGTCAGGCTTGGGGCCCTGGGTGGGGAAAGGTCATGATCAGATTCTGTGGTGAGATCATGTGGTGCTTTAGATCATGAGCCTTAATCTCCAGCAGGAAGGCTGGCCAGTGAGCAGAGAGGGTGGAGGAGCAGGCCTCAGTTGTGCAGGCTGAGGTGGTGGAGTCTGAGAGTCTTGGGCCCTCAGCCACTGTACATCAGCAGCAAATGGAATTTGGCAGCAGGCAAGATCCAGGTAAAAGGCAGAGTGGGCAAGCCTTTAGGCCAGCCTTGAGACCATCCCCAGTCCTCCTGAGATTGTCATATGTGCTGGCTGGGCTGAGGGGAGAAAAACCTTGGAAGGATGTGGTCAGCTGTTCTCTAAACTCCTCACTGTATGTTAATACTATGGGAGGCAGAGGATGAAATCAGGAAGAAGGGATTCTATGTGAGGGGCAGAAAGACTGAGTTTTCATCTCTCTCACCTGCTTTAGACAACTGACCCTTTTGTTTTTGTAGTTCTTTTTTCTTGCTTCCTGGAGCTCAGTCTCCTAGCTGACTCCCATTACCTGGGAATTATGCACAGTGCCTTCCCCATTTTCCTATGAGAATAATGAGGCAGAAAAGTTAGGGAAGTGGCATTGCACTTGTTACAATCCTAGTAGTTTTGGGTGAGGCTCAGTTTTCCTAGCTGAGAGCTGACGTCCTATGAAGGAAAGATGGTGATTGATTCCTGCAAGCCTTGTACTTTGGAACCCTGTGGTCTTGACTTGGAAGTGACTGGTTTGCAAGTGTGTAAGAGAGAGGTACTGCTGAGACTTTGTGACAAGTGGTAGGCTTGTCCTCCCTGAGCTGGATAGAATGGAAAACATTCTCTTTGATAATGAAGAAGGCAGAGTAACAGTGGGGATGGTGTGTGTTGTTGCAGCATTTCTCAATTATCCACTTTAATTGCTATTAGAGGCATGTGATCTATTATTCCTGCTTCTCTGAGGAATAAACTGGTTTTCAGTAAAGTGCTTGGGAAGGATTGAATGTCAGGTGTTTTTAATCATTGTGTGTAGCTTTATTTAACATTCAGAGCCTGAAAATGATAGCATATAGGTCCTGCCTTTGTATTAAGTGAACTGATATATATATATATATATATATATATATATATATATATATATGTGTGTGTGTGTGTGTGTGTGTGTGTGTATATGTATATATGTGTACATGTGTATATGTTTATATGTATATATGTATATATATACATATAAATATAATAAAATTTATAAAGAGACATATGTAAAATGATAGAGAATGATGAGATTAGGGGAAGAAAATAAACAATAACCGTTAAGTAGCAATTTGGTGACCATAGGTTGAAGAGACCCATTTCTGTGGCTCTTAAAAGCTGCACATATGAAGGGTGTGGTTTTATAAGGTGTCCTTTCTTGCAACTTCCATCACCGTGGTGTGGTCCATTTTATCCCTCCTTTCTTTACAAGGAGGAAACTGACACAGAGAGACTAAACTGTCTCTGTTGTCTCTCCTTTATTTATGTGGCTTTTATACTCTGTTCCTCAGAACTGCATCCTGTCCCTGTAAATGTGATTATTGCAGGTCCTGGGAAAAGTTGTATCCTAGGATTGCCCATTAAGTTACTGAGAAGGGGCAGTGCTAAGCTGAAAAAAAAAACAAGCAAAAAAAAAAAAAACCTTATGACTTTTCTCATCAAGTCTCTTTTATTTATTTTGAAGGAGGAAGTTTATCAAAGATTTGTTTGCTGAAGTCTTGATAAGGAAGCATAGAAGTTAGAGGCAGCCAAGAATTCATCCCAGGGATGTGAGGTCGTCAGCAGGAACAGATTTAGACATTTATGCCTAATTACTTTTATCTTTACTAACTGTTGGACATGAGGATTCGGGAAAAGTTTAAACAGGTAACAACATATATCTGAATGTAATATGTTACCAGAACTAAACTTTATACATTCCTAAGGTTATAAATGTCTACTCAGATTGTTTCTTTTTTTTTTCCAAAATCAGGCTTCTTGAAGATTTTAAGTAGTAATATAGATTTGACAATTAAGATATGTGTCATATCATAGGGTTAATATTGCTGATGATACATCACAACCAGAACACCTTCAGAGAAAAAAGGTTTATTTGGGTTACATTATCCCATCATGATTCATTTTTTATGAAGTCAGGACAAGAACTTAACCAGAGTAGGAAACAGGATTCAGGACCTAATGCAGAGGCCATGGAGAGATGCTGGTTAATGGCTTGTGACTCATAATTTAGTTAACTTGCTTTCTTATAGAACCCAGGACCACCAGAACACGGATGGTGTCACCCACAATGTCTGGGCCCTCCAGCAAAAATCACAAATTAAGCAAATGCCCCACAACTGGTCTTGGCCTTGTGGGAGCATTTTCTCACTTGAGGTTCCCTCCTTTAAGATAACTCTCATTTATATCTAGTTCATAGGAGAGTAGCTATCACAGCATGTTTAATAATTAAGGTCTATAATTTCCTAAGGTCTCCTCATGTTAACAAGAACTGAGTTAAAGACAGATATTTAGCTTCTTTGTATTTACTAACTTGGTTAATATATTGATATCATTTGGAAAACTGAGTCTTTCAGGAAACTGAGATAGTCTGTAATAATGAACTATGAAATGATCAAAAAGTTGAGGTTCCCAGATTCTCTGTGGTCTGTATCCATGTTTAAAGTTTTATTTTGATGATAAAAGATGATCAATTGCACATTCCCCATGGAGGGATATGCCCTTAACCAAGAAGAAGGAGGGAGGGCCTAGTCCCTACTCCAAATGAATTGACAGATTTTTATGACCCCTCCTGGAAGTCATCACCCTAACTGTGGCATGGAGGAGGATGGGATGGGAGGGTAGTCTGAGTCATTGGACGATTGAGAGAGGGAAGGAGGGAGGAAAGGAAAGTGAAATGGGATGAATATGTAAGATAAATAAATAAATTTATTTATTTATTAATGATGTTCAATTAAATCTCCAATTCAAATATTTCGGGCTCACATACCATGGATGATGTTATAAAATGCTAGTCTCATATAAGCTACTAACTTGTAATCTGTTGAAGATATTTAAATCATGCAAGTTAATTCTCAGTCACTTTAAAAATGAACAAGTTCTTTAATTTGCTTAGTCCTGTGCTTAGTCATGCCAAGTACAAATGTAATTCATTTACAATGACAACCTTTACTTAGACTCCCATATATTGCTTACAACATTATCTCTAAAAGAAATAACTAAAGACAAGTAAAAATTTCAAAAATCAAGTATACTTAATAGCTAAAAGTCCTCAAATTTTCAAAAATCTACTGAATCTGGCATTTAAAATGTTTAATGAAAAAGTAAGTACTTCCTCCACAGGAAAATCTCTGAGACCTTCTGGGTCTGGCAGCTAAATGGTAATGCTGGTTTGAATGGGAGCCAACAACATCATGCTGTCTGGTGTGGTAGCCAGAAGGCCTATGACCTTTGTCCCTCCTCTACCCCTGCCTCCCCCATGAAGCCATTGAGACTATGAGAGCCTAGGGTAACTGCTCACCACAGAAACCTAGGTACTGTCCAGGTAGCCTGAGGTCTCTGCCATTTTAATTGATATAGGTTTGGATCATACTTCCTACAATAATTCACCCTTCTCAGATCTCTGATGGTGTTGACAGTTAAGTCTAGCTTTGTCAGTTTAACAGTCACACTCAAATCCCTAAGGTCACAGCTACTCACTCTGTTTATTTCAAATGTAAAACCAGGACTCACTTTTCCAGAGTTATTTATTAGGTCTGCTAAGAATGGCAGGCAGGTACAGTTCACTTTGCTGACAGACTTCACACTGAAAGAAATACTCACAAACCAAGTTTCAATGTAATTTTGTACTATGTCCTTTCTTTAAAGGAACTTGCTTCACAATGACAATTCTCAATCATCAGCCACCTGCGTCTCTTGGTAAGTGACTGGATGAAAAGAACAGGTTTAAAGTTCATGTAACTTGTGAGGGTCTAAGAAAGAAATGCCAGTTGTAAAGGAGTAAGGAAGTGATTTAAGTTCTGTAAAAATGAAAACTGCTTGAGATGTCTCTCCTCTCTATGCTATTGCTATAACAAGACTTCAAAAGTTCAGAGTTTTAACATTAATCAATGCAGTTGTGATACGTGATTATTCTAGCCTGGGAAAGCACTGTTACTGTTATTCTGTTACAAGTTCAAACATTAAAATTTCCTTTATTTGTTTTGTAAGAATAGACTTAAAAGTGCTTTTTAATTGTGCTTAAACACCACAGTTCAATCTATGTATTCAACCCTCTGGATACATAAGAAAAGTGTTTCTGTTTTAATTCAGAATAATATTTTTAGATCCCAAAGTGTTTTTCTTAAGTCTCAAAGGCATAATTCTACTGCTTTTTTCTACAATGAAGATTTCAGTATAGCTTACAAACAGTGGCAATGCTAATTAATGTACATAACACTTTTATCTCTTTTAATGAACTTAAAAAATTCTTTTAAGCTCCAAGGAATTGTTAGACTTGGTTTCATCTCAAACAAGTCAAGCTGATCTCTGACAAGTAACTTGTCTGAGAACAGCCTAGTTTTCCCTACTTGTATAGCTCAGGATTTCCTAAGACTCTGGATCCTTCTGCTACTACTTCTGTGGTACTAGGGTCATTGGCCTGTCAACACGCCCCCTACATAGTATCTCATTTTATGCGATATTCCCTTCAATAATTTCCCTTCCTATCTGATGACACTTTTGGAACCTTTCATAATTTTCAGCTGAATCAACCTATTCAGGAAAGATAAAGACAGGTTTATTAACATCTTCATTAATTCAAATTGAATGTAGTTAAGTGATCAATGGGGGTGGAATATTTCAGAGCCAACAGATTAGAAAATGGGATAGATATTGCTTTAACTCTACAGTTACACCGTTGTCAATATTCCCTCCCTGTTTGTCTCTGTCCATTCTAAAAATGAGTGTGTCTACTATCATGCAGAGATACAAATGTCCCTCCTTTCTCTGTGAGCAATAAATCTATCAGAACTTCCAAATCCTTTTTGTCCCACCTTAACATCCTTTTTTCATACAATCTTTCTCATAAAACAAGAGGGAAAAGGGTTTTCCTTCATCATTTGGTCATGAATGTGTACATCACTGGACAGTACAGAATTCAGAGTTGCCTGGTATTGAATTTTGTTTTCAAAAATTTTATTAAATTCACTCCTTTGTGTAATGGTGTATATGTGTGGGCAACTGAATCAGACATGATTGTCAGAGGACAACTTGCATCTATTTGTTCTTTCCTCCCACTATGTTCATCCCATTGTCACACTCATGAGTCCTAATTTTGTGAATTCCTCGGCTTTGTATAGTGCTCACACCTATGAAAAACGTGCATGACAGCAGAAGTCAGTGAGGTGACCTGGCACAATCGTGCAGTATTCAGTCCATGCCATCCTCAGTATAGGATGTTCCAATGAGCCATCAAGATTATACTGACTGTCACTTCACATTATAGTCTCTTAGGAGATAATGAGAGGTAGACAATAAATAATGGCTAGCTAGACATTTGTGCAAGAGATTTTGGAACAGCATGGCCCTAACATTTTTAGCATATTTTCAAATACCAGATGTCAACCCCACACTCCTCTAATGTACCTTCCAGTTGATGGTTTGATGTTGGCCTTTTTTATTTCTATAACTACTCACAGCAAGATTTATTTGAAATATATAGTGTAGGCAACAGCACCTGAAAAGTCTCTCGGCTCTAATGTGCTGGAGGGTTCTATTCTCTAGCTTACCATTATCACTGATGCTATCTTTCAAGGAAAACAGAAGCAGATACATTTGGGATTTTCTGTTTCTTTTATACTCCCATAATAAAGGTTCCCATCCCTGAGATGCATTATTCAAGAATGATTATTGAGTGTATTATTCAATAAGAGTTTATGATTGATCATGTTATGAACATGTATATATGTGGACTCCACATATTTTGGAGTAGCAAAATGTGATGTCAGGAGTGGAATATGGATATTTTTCATCATTTAGTAGGTACACATGAACTAGGACGTAGCATCCACACCAATAACACCAAGCCCTTTTGTAGATCTGTCTGTCTGGGATCTTATAATATTGCCAAGTCACCTGGAAGGTGCAGAGTTCCATCTCTGTTGAATTTTGCAGTTACAGAAGTGTGACACCACACATGATTAAAATTCTAGTGAAGCTAAGCAATATTTTCAACATTCAGATTTGATTGCAGTGTCTAAGCCTTTGGCCATCCTAGGACACATGATAGGCAGACAGCATATTCATTTCATCACAAGTATAGCCAAGCCACATTGAAGGTCAAGCATTCGCTTAAGATGAACCTATAATATGTTGACCAATATATTATTCTTTTCGTCACCGTAGGTCCATGTGCCTCCTCAAGAGCAAAACAGAATATAGGAAGACATGCTGTCCAAAGACATAAAAGGCCACTCTGAAATTTTGTCTCGATCTTTTATCTCAATCTTCTATGGAGGATGCGAAACAGGACAATGGTCAGTCGATTTCATAAGGGAAGAAGAAATGATTAAGAACTACCAAGGTACTGTTGTCTTCTCTGTAAAGCAATTAACTCAACATGAGAGGTGCATAGCATGCAGTAGCTTCAGCACTGGACAGGATGAGAATTTGTTGTTGTTGTGGTCTGTCTTTAAAAAGTGTCATATGTTGATCTGAGTACTGTATGTAAATGCTCTATGAGAAAGAATTGTACATTCTGCAACAATCTGGGAAAATATTATAACAAAAAGAATAGCAGATTCAAATCATGTATAACAAAAACGGAGAGAAACACAGAATGAACCACCTCATCTTTAGGTAGAAATAATATGACTTTGCAGTGTAAACAACTGGACTAAGTCATGGAGCAACCACATATCCACAGATGTGTTCCTGTAAACATAGTCTTCTTTTGGAGCCTTTTTTTTTTTTTTTTTTTTGGTGATGAAATCCAGCCTTGTGTCCTGAGGATGAAAGCTGGGAATCTACATTCTGTTTCTGATCTGACCAGCAGACACTTCATCTTGATGTTTTCTGATAATGGAATTGGATGTTGGTAGGGCATGGAACTCGAAGCAACAACCTCCATTAACAATGTTTCCATGAATCATAGGAATTCAGACTGTGTTCCAGACTACTGGAGCTCATGAAATCTCACACCCTGCCTCCTACATATTGGAAATTCTGTTGCTTATTAACTTGCTAGACTGACCCTAGGACAGCAGAGGCAGGATGATCAGGTGAAGAAGGGGGAGCTTCATGAGCTTTTTCAGGAAGACTGCTGAATTATCTTGTTTAGAAGACCCACTTGTCTATGTTATTGCGTGTGCCCACCAAAACCGGGGATGATGTCTGTCACAATGGAGGCCAAAATCACACCATGCGGACTTTTGTGGATGGGAATGAACATTTTTGAGAATGGAACCCATGATAGATTTATAAACTCCTCATGGGGATATCTACATGGCACTTGAGTGAGCATATCCACAGAGGTGTAATGCTGAAATTGGGGATCCCAATGCTCAGCACACGTATCTCCTGGGAGGTGTGACACAGGAAAGTCCTCATGCCCAACTATAGACTCCTGGACTCCTGATGGCAGGTTCTACAGGTAACAAATATACAAATGCACGAACATATATACAATTACAGAACAAAACAGTGGTTCTGTATTGTAGTGGGATATTCACTTTTTCTCCTTCTGTGGCACTGACCATGGCCATTTTGTGGTGGAACCAGGGGTGGAAGTGACCATTGGACCCCATCTCTTGCTGGTGGGATGTGGAGAGGAGAGCATCCAGTGGAACTTGCTGGTATTCATCTGTCTAGGTTGCAGGTCATTTCTACTTTAAAAAACACCTATTCGGCCTGTTTATCCTAATCCTTATTAAACGGCAATACTCTATGTGTATGTGTTATTGTGTGTTAGACAGAGACAAAGAGTGAGAGGATGATTCTGAGGGTTGTCAAATTAATGCATGCAGATGTATTGTCTCAGAGAGGACCTGAGACCCAGGCTACAGCTCTGCCTTACAGAATACTAGTCTGTTCATTCTCCTACCTGGAATTCATATTCTGCTTCTGGGTAGCATTTAGTGAAATGGTGCTGGGCTAAGTGATACCCTAATGGTATAGACACTCAGAAGCCCAGATCTTAGATGAAATAAATGAAGGGCAAAATTGTGGAAAGCAAGTTGGTCACCATCGCATTGGAAACAATGTATACCTATTGTCAGGTGATCCTTCAATGATGGAGATGAAGCATTCTCTCAGCTCATTTGTTTATCTGGTCACTTGCTCTAGCGGACTGGTCAGAATCTCCATCCTATAATTCACATTCATTTTGGTGAGGTGTTTTGGGGGAATGATGGCTCTCAAATAACCCAGTTGGGAAGTTGATAATAAGTAAACTTATATTGTGGCAAGTCGTATAGGATATACAGATCACTCTGAGCCCTTAAAATGTTTAGGAATGCTCCTGTGCCTGTGACTCAGTGATACACCTATGGATTTTAACTCAGGCATTAGATGCCTTGCATGCAATCTCAGCTCTCCCATCTCTGAACGTAGTTGTATGACCCAGCCAGCTGTTCTCCCCTTCCTTCTCTGCACATACTTCAAGCAAAGACAGAACTTCCATAACCTTATTCACAGCTGCAAAGTCTCCATTCAACTTACCTGTAGAATTCATAAATTTGTGGGTTGAGAAGCTAGAAGGCAATAACCATAGTGCACAGTCACTCAGGTCTTTTTGAGAACCCTAAACATCCTGACCTGTCTCTCACAGCACATGTCTATAGGTAAAGAAGGTATATAGGTGCAAAATATAATCCCAAGACTCCCTATGCGATGTCACTGACAGCTCAGGGCACACAGATAAGGTTCACAGGACTTCAAGTTATCCACTCCCGTTGAAGTACAGTGGTGACCTGCCTCATGCTGTGCACACACACTCCACTAGTCCCTCCCTCACTCTGGACTCATTTTGATGCTGTTCCTCCTTCAAGCCTCACTATCCCATAATACTGAAAATCAAGAGCTCACAGCCAAACTTTGAGCTTTTGCCTTGCTAGTTTTTGACTTTTTGGAGAGATAGATTACTAGACTTGAGTCCTTGACATCCTGATGTCAGGCAGTGAAGTTCAGTTTCTTCCCAGAAACACCTATTCCTGTGTGCCCATTACCTAAAGTCCCAGCTGAAATTAACATTCTCCAGAGAGTTCCCCATAACTTGCCCGAACTTACTGATCTTTCCTTGAACCATTTTTTTCTTTGATGGTTTAAACTGAAGTCAAAGATGAGCTTTCTTCTTCCTCTCTCCAGTCTCTCTCCTGTCTCCATTTGCTCTCACAATGAGACTCCTCTGTATTGCAAACATGTTCATCTGAGAACCCTATAAGCACTGAAGATTCCCCATATGCCATTGTTTTTTCTCCAAAACAGGTGACATCACAGGATTCCAGGGTCTCTAGGATTCAATGGAATGCTCAGGGAAGGGGCTGCTGATGTCATGTGGAATGAAGATGGCCTCCCTACTAACCAGTTTTCCTCATAACTCAGCAGATGTCAGGTATTCCTATTCAGGAATCTCTCCTGTGATGTAAAACATATCCTGCAGCACCACCTTCTTCCTTAATCAGATATCCCTGATTAAATGGAAATCATTTAGTAACTTCCACATGTGGAATTAACTGTTATGTCCAACTAAAATTATATGTTTACATGGTAATGGTATTATATAATTTTTTATTCTATAATCATCCACAATTATGAGAATCTCCTTATTTAAAATAAAGCATAGACTTATTGAAGATGTGTAATATTTTTGAAGAACATTACATCTTGGCAAAAGCCAAAAGAACTTAGTGTGTCAGTAGGAAAGAGGCAGCTCATTTGTTCCACATTGATAATCACAGGCTTTATTTGAGCATATTACATAGGATCTACAGGAGAACATCTTGCAAAGATATAGTTTGAAGAGTCTTTTATGATACACCATGAGTTAAACAAAAATAACGACTAAAATTCTTGCAGACATTGCTATTCATTTTTTACAGATGCTTCTGCAAAGCATAGCAAACATATATTTTGTATCCCAATTACTAATACTCCACAAAAGATAGTCCTCTCCCTTGCAGTTATATAGCTCAGCAGTCTAAACTTGAGAAATTTAATAAGCTTTTATAAGATATTACTGAGCCAGTGGATATTTTACATCACTTTATATGTACTTTTCACATGAAGGATAGAGATACACTAAATTTGAAAAATGGAAATGGCTAAATTTGAGAGAAAAAGTTTAGAATGTAAAAATAGAATTATGAAGGAATAAAAATTTCTAATCGTTTTCTACCTTTTATTCTTGTCTTATCTTTTATTAATTTATTTTGCATCAAGAGCACAATATTCATTCCATCCACTCCTCCTATTCCCTGCTCCTACTACCAGTGACCCATCATGCACTCATACATCTCCCTTATGTAAAGGACTCGCTTGCATTGGTGTAATCAAAGCATGGCTTATCAACGCGAGACATGATCATGAACCTGCCCTGCATCAATGCTGGGCATAGTAATTCAGCTTGAGGAATAGGTATGTAAAGCCAGGTGAAGTGACAGAAAGATGTCCAGTCCTGTACAAGGTTCCTGATGCAGCCCACTGCAGTGAGTCTGGTGAACAAACCAAGCCTTGAGAATGTCATACACATGTAGAGGGCCTAGTTTGGTCCTGTGCAGGCTCCTGAGATGTTGGTCCAGTGTCAGTAGGCTCTCCAGAGTTCAACTCCTCTGTCTTTGTGGTTTCATCCATCATGAGCATTACCTCCCTCCCCCTGTTGGATCATAGAATCTCTGCTCCTTCTGTTCAACAGGACATCCAGCACTCTGGCCAGTGATTGCCTGGTGGGTCCCTGCATCTGCTTCAATAAATTACTGGATGAAGGCTCTCTGATGTCAATGAGGGTAGACTCTAATCTGATTTCAGCAGGTGGCCAGTTCAGGCACCCTCTCCACCTTTGTAGGAGTCTTCGCTAGTGTATTTGTGTGGAGTCTTAGGATTTTCTTTCACTCCCGGTTTCTCCCTAACCCTGATATGTCCCCATCAAGACATTTCTTTGTATCATTATCCCCCCTCTCCTTCAGGAACCCCAGACATCCAACACTATCCCTCATTGTTACTAGTCCTTTTTTGCCCAACCCACTCCTCGTTCATCCAGGAGATATCTTTCCAGGGACTTCTATGCATTCCTTGTCTGATTCTTTTTGTTACCCTGGCATCTCTGGGATAGTGATTGTAGCATGGTTATCCTTTACTTTACAACTAATACTTATTCATAAGGAGAATATACGATGTTTGTCTTTCTGGATCTTTGTTACTCCTCTTAAGTAGACTTTCTTCTTCTTCTATTCAGGTAAATTACATGAACTGACACATTTTTTAATACAATCTTCTGTTTCATGGCATCAAGGTTGATTCAAGGGTCTGCCTATTATGAATAACCCTGCTGTGAATCTAGTTGAGCAAGTGTCATTGTGGTATGATTGAACATCCTTGCGGTGTATTCCCAAGATTGGTATACCTGGGTCTTGTGGCAGATTGATTCCAAATTTTCTGAGAAACAGACACATTGATTTATGAAGTGGCTGTTTAAGTTTGCATTCCCACCAGAAGTAGAGGTGTGTTCCCCTTGCTCCATACTGACTGGTGTAAATTGCTTCTCTGACCCAAGAGAGTTCTCTCTGGTTCTGTATCCTTTCCCCAGTGATCTCCATGAGGGTTTAATTGAGTTTTGCAAAACAACATTTGTTGTCAAAAAAGTCACTCAGGCTCACCCACCACCAGCATCTCTGTCAGCCAGATATATTCTGGGACTCT